>JARJHM010000117.1:0-565171 GCA_033356055.1 Carex pumila | reverse complement strand
AATTTTTTATCGCCGATATTCTAGAAGGTTGGAGGACGTGCACAAATATTTTATTTGAGGAACAATTATCAGCTTCCTTATTTATTTATAAGGTGTCTCAGAAATTTGTCGGCGCGTCTCCCGCTATTCAAAATTTCAGACTACAAAAAAATATTATAATTTTGAATCTCGCAGATCGAGCAAATTAATAACATTCACCTTTAAAAATAAATAAATAAAACACGTTCTGTATAATAAATACAAGGTTGCACGTTATTCATGGATGTGTTCAAGTTTCAACGCTACACACGCTATTCCATTTGCTTATTTTCACCATAGCAGTACCCAAAAAAAAAATCATGACATTAAATTCAAAATATATTTTAAAATCTAGCAAAATTAACACCAATAACGTTTTATCTTAAAAAAATAATTACCAACGTTTTGTTTTGTTTTGTTTTGTATATTTGGAATTGGATTAATTATGGACAGACTTTATCAGAAGTCGGACTTAAACCATCTTATCGGTTTTGAGATTCGTACAAATGATTTATAACTCAATAAATTTAAACAGTTCCATAATTTTGAATTGCCTGTGTGAATTTTAATATTCATCAGATTATTTTGATCCGACTTTATCCAAAACTATTTGGACAAAAACCCCTCACTTATTTCCTACTGCGATGAAGAACAAATTTTGTTTTTTATTAGATAAAAATGTGCTTGGCATAGCGAATTTTGTTGACATAGAAATTATTAAATAATGATAAAGGAAAAGAGAAAATTAATTTGGTTAGTTTCATAAAATTATTGAGGCTATATATTATTTCCGATTCAAAACTTATATCAACAACAGTGAGAAAATTCATATTTTTAAATTAGTATTTTTATTTTCTAATGGGAAAATTAATTTTGTTGAATGACATGTTAATTTTGTTCAATTATTTGAATTAGTAATCAAATTATATTGTATTGATAATCGATATGTTTAATATTTAATTTGTATCTGTTTAATTAATATTCCATCTATATCCATTTATTATCTGATATATATGTATTTGTTTGTTATCTAATACGCATGCATATCATAAAAATAAAAATGAATACGTAAATAATTGTAACACTGTCAATTCGTATTTGATCCGTTAGAGCATCTCCAACAGTGATTGCTTATGAATTGCTTACACTGATGTATTTTCATTCTTATATTATGCACGTAGTTGTCCTGATCCGCCAATGGCTAAGATTAAAAGATCAATTTTCGAATTGAATATTAGCCCTCCAATTATATAATTTATCTTCTTTTGATTAAATACATATAAAATATATGTAAAAATCTTAATTTAGTTAAAAACATACTCGTCACATAAACTGCTACATAATTTGTCACAATCAAAATTGAATGAATGCTACATCCATTTCCTTATTTCTCCTTACATCTACCTCTAATTCCTGCAATTAAATTATTTCCTTATTTTTCCGTTTTTTTCATTTTGTTTTTCCTCTTCCTCTATAGTTTCGACTATAAAAATATAAACAATTATATCTTTTTTATGGTGTTTGGACTGATCTCATGTCCGAAGGATATTTATATTATTCAAATTCGGACACTTTAAATAGTTCGATTTAGCAACTTAGACAAATGTGGTAAAAAATAAAATTTTATACTATTTGTACTAAACCATTAACTTTTATATTTTTATTGAAGAACTGGATAGGTCCATTACATCTATTCAAAGGAAAGTAAAAATAAAAAAAAATTTCAAATAATTTAAGAAAAAGAAAGTTATAAAAAATATACAAGTAACAGTACGTTTTGTATCTTAAAGAGAAAAAAAAATATTACAGTGAAACTGAGAATTTGCATATAAAAATTTTGATGTGCCAAAAAGAGTGGACCTTATTTATTTTAATGCATTAATATTTATATAGGTTAATCTTTCAGAAGTATAATTTCATGTAACTCTGTTGAAAATATTTAATTGTTTGTGCTTCCATTCATTCCTCAATTATCTCTTCTGAAAATACTATTTTATCAATTTCAACTCTATCTATAAGCATATTAAAAATATAAAAACAATTTTGTAAGTAACAGATTATATGAGGGTAACTAATAAGAATAAATCAAATTAAGAATGAGAGATCAATTGTTGCTCTACAATCAATCAAGAGACAACTTTAGCTTATTAATAAAAATTATTAACTACTTATTACATGCTTTATGTTGGTTAACTGAGAATTAAAATAGCATATAATGCTGAGAAAATTATAATTACTTAAAGAATAAAAAAACAATCAACACAAGTTAGATTTTTTTTAAAGGTTACACAAGTTAGATTTTTTATTTCTTATCTTCATCTTTATATTTATTTTTAAATTAAAATTGTCACGGATTAATATATTAATTTTTTAATAAAAAAAGAGAATTTGAGAGGTAATGGAATCCTCGATTTGCTTAGTGTGCAGCTTAATGTTCAAAAAAGAAATAAATAGTTGCCTCGTTTGATTTAAACGGGCCTAAAAAGTAAATTTCTTATTATCACATGTTTACTCAATCGGACAATTAACGAGCGCTATGGACGAGATGTGGTCCAAAGGCCATCGCACATAAATAACATATTTTGTGCTGAGAGAAACAATCATATATTTCTAATCTAGAGAGAAAATAAAAAATATTTAAAACTTTTATGTAGAGAAATTTTCATTGTTAAAATAATTCCATTAAGAATATATACATAGAAAAAAATTCTTACTTGAATCATTTAATTATATCTTTCTTAATTTTGTTTCTTTATAGATTATTTCTTCTCCAAATTGTTTAATAACCTATCTTACTTGTGGAGAAAATTAGATATTAAACCGCAATTATACATCAACAATTTTTTTATGTTATATTTGATCCTTTTTTTTTCATTTGTTGTTGTTTCTTTTATTATTTGGATTTTCGTTTAAATATATTTTTTTCTTAATTTTGTGTGAATATCAAATAAAAATGCCTCTTCATATTCTATTTTCAATCTTATAATATGTCTCCATTGCAACGTACAGACACGGTACTAGTCTAATAATACGCATGCATATCAGAAAAATAAAAATGAATATGTAAATAATTTTAACACCTTCAATTCGTATTTGATCCGTTAGCACCCTATGCGCATGAAAACGTCGCTACATATCTAAAAATATAATTTAGAGTAAGTCCGATGTCCATCAGTTCTGTTATAGTTTAATAGACTCAATTATTGTCTAATTTAGATTAACATTGTATACGCTCTGTTTTACAACCCATACATATTTATTTTAGTTTTTGTACATATATATTTTAATACGGATTAGACAGTGTTAGAACTTATTAGATTCACACTAATAAATAAGTTTTAATAATAAATTTTTTGAGTTAATATACCTGAATCGTCCGATTAACTTCAAAATTCGTGCGAATTAGATCCACACTAATATTAAAGACCTCTATATTTTAAACGAATGCCAAATGAACTCAGTTTACAATCGGACGCCCAATATGTATTAACTCAAAAGACGTCTTTTAAGTTAAAAGCATACGATATGGACTCATGCTCATGAGACTGGATTCAAATCAGCTGAAATGAAATTTCATATGCGTGAACAGTATCTCTGAAATTTTAAATCCAACTGTTGAACTGTTTTAAGATGTGTGTACAGAAAAACCAGCTATTCTGAAATGTGTGTACATAAAAAATTGGACGGCTGGATTCAAAATTTAAAAAATTTCAGAAATACTATTCATGGGATTTGAGCTGATTTGAATCCCACGAGACTTGCTCCGTTCTCTTAAAAACAAAAGATGAGCTGATTTGAATCCCATGAGACTTGCTCCGTTCTCTTATTAAAAACAAAAGAATATGTATTCACGTGGGGGGGGGGGGGGGGGGCCCACACTTCTGGTGTCGCAAACTGCATGTCAGACGCGTTAGCAATCCGCAGTGGGCAAGCATCTTCTGCGCGCCACATCGTTTGGATCTAATTAGTAATTACATTTGTCCTCAATATCCCAATTTTATAAATCGTCTGACATGTTAATTTAATTGAGAATTCGATCGTCAGAATTTTATAGAGTATAAACATGTTGCATTGCATCAAGTTTCTCGGTAGCCACTACCAAAGCTTTAAAAAATCGAGAGGGTTCAAATGCACTATTATTTTAATGCTCCAATATATTTTAAAATCATCTTAAAAAGTGATTTTTTTTATCTATCTTTAAAAATAATAGAAAATTTTTAAAAAATATAAAATTTTGTCTCCAAACATATTTTATTATGAATATTATATTGAACGGTACAAATCGACTGTTTGGACTTTCAAAATAGAAATAAAGAAACATGTCAGATGATTTATAAAATTAGGTACATTTAGATGAAACAAAGAATAGCTCGGAATAGCTCGCTAATTCTAAATTTGAAATAGCCGCTAACCCAATATTTCATAAAAATAGCAGAATAGCAGCTAATTTGAGCTATTCCTTGTGTTGAGAATAGCGTTTTTTTCTTCCAAACGTGAAATAATGAGAATAGCTTGCTAGGAATAGCAGCTATTCCCGTGTCATCCAAACGTACCCTATATGTGTGTGTGTGTGTCGCACTGTGTGGTCGGTAATATGATTCAAACCGTTAAAGCAAATTCACGAATAGCTTTTCATCATATCTCTTAAGAGTATCATTGGATTGTGTAAAAATTAGTGTAAATATAGGTAACTTTTAGTTAGTGGTTGAAAATAGTATTAATTCGAGTAATTTGTAAATAACACTAGTTTTGGACTATTTGAATCAGTAGAAATATCATTTAAATTGTATATTTAAAATATCAATAAAGAAAATAAATAAATAATGATTAAACTAATGTAATATTTAAATTAATATTATATTATATTACATTTAAACTATTATTTAAACTCATATTATATTACACTAAACATTTAAACTAACACTATATTACATTTAATATTTAAATAAATATTATATTATATTTAATCTAATAATATATGAGGAGGGATCGGATTACACCGCTTTTTTGGTGACATCGTGTGACAATGTCCATTTTCGAAATTTCAAAATTCAAATAGTCGATCCAAACCGTTCAATATGATGGATATATTAAGAGTAACTTGGAAATCAAATTTTACATTTTTCTGAATTGTTTTACTATTTATTAAGTATTTAACAAAATTGCTATTTTCAGACCGTTGAATTTTTGAACCCCTCTGAATAAACCCAAAAAAAATTCAGAAAAATGTAAAATTTGATCTGCAAGCACATTTTAACATATCCATCAAGTTGAACGGTTTGGATCGAGTGTTTGAACTTTGAAAATGAACGGTGTCATCCGATGTCACCAAAAAACGGTGTCATTTGATCCCTCCTCATAATATATTACATTTAAACTAATATTATATTTTTGAGCTAATAAAATTTGTTAATTTGTGTTTGGATCATCAAGGTTTGAGAATAGTAGAGCTAATCCAAATGCACCTCTAGAGCATTTACATCATTGGTGTTATTGGTGTTTCTAATTCAGTTTCAAAGAGGTGGGAGAATTTCTTATTTAAAATCTATGCATGAAAGTTTCTTATCAATAAATTGTCCATGCTGACCAAATTATTATTAGTTTAATTTTTTTAATTTTTATAAAAAATCAAAGCATGTTATAATAAACTCTTTTTTAATTTATTACTGACGTAGTTTAATAGAAATTCTAAAATTAATTTTAAAGATGGGATTAATTTGAAATTTTAGAGTCTTTATTTTTAAAAAGTAATTAAATAATAACTTATTTGACATGCTGGAATCTCTACAGTTCGAGCTGAACGGTTTAGGTTTTGTGCACTCCATTGAAATACTTTACTGGATGTGAAGTTTGTCTATTGAACCGTCCACATTTTCATGAACGGCTTCTGATTAAATAAGGATGGTTAAATTATCCGGGGATTGAATACCGCTGGCCATACCCGGTGTTTGATCAACTGGAGGAGATAAAAATCTACTGTTTGTAAAGTTGACCAAGCTCGTGCCGTCCATTTGATCTTTTCGTCAAGTTGTATAGTCGTACTCCTCTATCCAGTCATTTCCACGTGACTTCATTCAACTAAAGTAACACAAATTTTGTGTTTAGATTGGGACTGTCAGATATTTCTAGCACGAATTTTAACGAAATCCTCCATTCTGCCTTTGTCCATATTGGATCGGATTCTGATTGGACGGTATCAGAATAAACTCAAAATTTGAGTTACTTCAGAATATTTGGATTCTTTCCACGTGAGGTGTTGTTATCCAACAAATCTGCTGCGATTCTCAAAAGAATCACAGGGTCATGCTTTTCCAAATCCACCCCTCTATTTTTTTAAATACACAAATCTCAAAATTTGTTGTTTTATATGCACAAATCTCAAAATAAATGAATGGGTAGATTTGGAAAAGCAGGGCCCTGTGATTCTCAAGAATCACAGCAGATTTGTTTCCGTTATCCGAAACCGCCATTTGTTTGAAATAATATTGCACACGGTACCTCACCGTTTGTGTTTGAATGCTGTACGTCTGTTAAACAACACGAATCAAAAAGGATCTCGTGATTACAGGTTCGACCTCAAATTATGAGGTAATGCAGAGCATTCGGATGCTCATTCACATTCAATTCTTTGCACTATTTATTTCCAGTCGCATCCCACTTTCCCTTTCTAGTTTCTGCCTTCTTCTTACACTACTAAAATAGTCAAAGAAAGAACTGAGCAAGTGAGCAAGAGAAAATGTCTGGAGCGAAGAAAATCGGTGTGGCGATGGATTTCTCCAAGACTAGCAAGAAGGCACTGGACTGGACCATAGACAATCTGCTCAAAAAAGGAGATACGCTGTTCGTGATCCACGTCATGTCTTCGAAGCACGTTGACGAGAGCAAACACTCTTCCTGGATCAAAACAGGCTCCCGTTAGTTCCGTCTTTCTTTCCTCTTGTCCCTTAGACTGATTAATCTTCTATTTATTTGATTTTTGATCGATCTGTTGTTTTATGAAAGCTCTCATCCCGCTTAGCGAGTTCAGAGACCCAGAGGTGATGAAGCATTACGATCTCGAGTCTGACATGGAGGTGCTTGACATGCTTGACACTGTCTCCCGTCAGAAAGAGGTAGATCATTAGATCGATCCCCTTTCCCTCCCAAATTATATCTTATATGGCGATCTGCGTCTTTATTTTTAATTTTGCATTAAATCAAAATAAATAGGTGACTGTTGTTGCGAAGCTGTTCTGGGGTGATGCGAGGGATAAGCTGTGTCAGGCTGTGGAGGATTTACATCTCGATTCGATTGTCATGGGGAGCAGAGGTCTCGGTCCACTCCAAAGGTAATTCTTTGGTTTAAATATTTTATTATTAGAATTTAGGTTTTGGTGTTTGCTGTGAACGTTGTGAACGTTCTCTGTACAAGTTGATTAAGTACAAAATTAGAGAGTACCGGTTGATTTTGCATGACGGATTATTCTATGGAGTGTTATCCATTAGGAAAGGGATGATTTATAGAACACGAATTAGTTTTCGGGGGGGGGGGGGGGGGGGGGGGGGGGGGATGGGTTTGTGGTGTAAGGAATATTTTGGGGTTAATCTTCAACAGAAGAATTGCTAATACAAAATTTAGCTGGTAAAATTGAGTCTTTTTGGAAGAAGAAAATGTTTCGTTTGATATAATACTTTGGGAGCATCACACACACCCTGTAAATTTAGTTAGTTAACCCCAAATTTCATTTTTACTATTAACTCATAAACTTCCAATTTTTGCCAATAGCCCCTGAATATCCATGATATCTATTAATACAGTAATACTATTAATCTTTGAAAAAGAATGCCTATATACCCATGACTTCTTTTAATTTGTCGTGAACAAATTTAGTGACAGCATCATGCATATATGTTATTGTTTGAATGAGTCTCACCTTTCTACGGGAAGATGTAGGTTCAATTTCCACAAGAAAAATCTAACAAAAAAAATGGATGTTGGAGTTGACGAGATCCTTAATTAGAAAAAAAAATATTATCGTTTGAAACAGTGGATAATTCTTTAATCACCAATCTAAAATAGTGAATATTAAGGTAGCGGCTAAAATGAAACATTCATGACATCAATTTGCAAATAGAGAACAAGTTTGACCCGGTAAAATTAATAATGTTGTTATCAGAAGGATCATAAATGACAAGTTGTTTACCAAAAGGATTCAAACTCAAGATCACTGTCCTCTCTAATGCCCTTTATTTGTAGTATTACTACAAATATTATTCATTTTGATCATGTCTTTATGAATGAGTTGTGCAAATGGTACTTAAAAGTATCACTAATTTATCCCTGTTCTTTAAAGTTTTAAAAGAACTGTTTTGATCGTTAAAATTTCAACTTTATCATATTGTTTTTTTAAAAGAAAAATATCTGTGTCAATTTGTAATTGGAAATAATTTTGATTATTAAATGTGGAAGCAATGTAGCCGACTTGAATACTAATATGATTATTAAATGGATACTGGCATTGATACATGAGTCATTATAAATTGGTTGCAAATTATTTACATACATCTTTATCTTAAAAGTTATCATAACACGGATCTTAATGTGAATTGACATTTAGCTTCAACCAATAATAGCAGTAGGACCAATTTTGTATTTATTTAAAACTTCAATGATTAATCCAACATGAGAAATAAGGAATACTTGAAGGACCACTTTGTATTTACTCCATGCTTATCTATTGCGTCAGTGTCAATCTGATCTTGGTCCCCTTTGTATTGTATGCAGGATTTTGCTTGGAAGCGTGTCAAACTATGTGCTCACAAATGCTACATGCGCAGTGACGATTATTAAAGATGTGCCCTCTGACAAGTGATTTCTTGGAGATATTTTCTGATGTCATTTGGAGAATATCTTGAAATAATAAATAGGATATCTGAATTTCCTTACCTATGTTGAAACTTTTGTACTAGACTATATGATATTGGTTTGTTTTAGATGTGAGAAGACTTGCAAGAAAAGAGAAAAAAAAAAAAACTATAGTTTTCTTTTGTGCTGTTTGTGATATTTGTCGGTGTTCACATTATTGGGCTGTAATTGAGGTTTTTAGGGGCCGTAATCAGCGAGGCCCATTAACAGGTGGTACTTTTTAAGGCGAACCGGCCCGTTAGGTTGGAATCGCCCCAACACTAAGACTACAACGAGTTTTGCTTGAGCCGCACGTAACGGCCAGCATTGCAAATAACTAGTTGCAACAATTGTAAATTAAGAGCAGAGAAAACAGGAAATGGTGCCAAGGTAGGGGATTCGTCTGATAAAAGATTTTAAGGTGGGACTGGAGTTTTGATCTGCTTCCACTTGGGTACAACCAATTTGAACCGTCTGATCAAACAATCGAGATTTGTTTTTATAATTGCAGAGAAAAATTAGTCTCACAAATTTAATGCAATCAACCGCCTCTTCCTACCCCTTTCCCTTCCCAAGAATAGTTTTTTCTTCTTTACATAGGAGCGATATTTCTATCCTCCTAAAACAAACGCATGCCTTTTATAGTTTTGCGTTCTCTTAAAAATAGAAGAACAAAGCAATCAAGTCATTCTTGTCATTCAGGAATCAATAGCAGGTGCTTCTTGCATTTACAGTTGGTATTTTATCAAGGCGATTGGTTTATCAGACAGCCAGCCTATTGATTTGTTGAATTTATTGTGACATGGTGGTATCAGCAGTTGAGATACAGAAGTCATCGATGGCGGAGAGAGATATCAATCGTGGCCCGAATGAAGTGTGTACTTTTCTATTCATGGTGAATCTTCTTCATCCTTCTTTCATTCTTCTTTATTTCATCATGAACTCGATGTTTGAATGATAAAATTGAAGGCGATCCGTTTATTCTAATTTGTTTTTAAATGGATTTAACTCTTAAAACCTTTTCCTTTTCCATTCTTTTGTCTTGAAATACAAACTTTATTTTTAATTAAAAGAATATTTACTTTATGATCTGTAATCATACAGGATGACATATTTTTTGCTCCAGTTGAAGCAAGGAATGAATTCTTCAACGAACTCTGCAGAGATTACAATGAGCGCACTATGCAGCTTAATAACTTGAGAAAGTATTGTCTTCTCTCCTCCCCTCAAATATCTATTTAAATATTTTAATCTTGAGTTAGGCTACGGTATTACGGATTAATAATTTTGTTTTTAAAGTTCAAAAAGTTAATGGAAACTGTCCATCGTAATTTTCATCAGAAAATGTACTTACAGACTAAATTTTACATTTTTAAAATGTATTTACTTATTTTTTTAAGATAGGTATCTTTTGAATGGTTTAGAATATTCAAATCAAGTGATGTTCTATACTTCTACTTATCTAAAAAAATAGTTAAAAAATTCTAAAAAATATAAAACTTGATCTACAAATACATTTTCATATGGATATCTTGTTGAATGGTTCAGATCGATTGCTTGGACTTTAAAAATGAAATATTGATCTATAATACGGATCAATATGCACTATACATAGTTCCGCAACCTCACCCTTTTAATCTCTCTCTTGCTGTTTTCTTTTTTATTTCTCATTTGATTAGAGAACTTTTTTCTCTGTTTCTCCATTTTAACAGGAAGATAAAAATCCAAAACAAAAAAGTCTGTCATCAGAAGTTAGAGGATCTAGGTAGATATCTTCATCTTACATCAACAGTTCGTAAAACGGCACAAACATTAACGACCATGTGAGCAATTCTACTCTTTTTAAAATAAAATTATGGCACTTCTTTGTTCAATCTTTCACCACACTATTTGTTGTCATCACCTTATTCTAACATGGTTGAATTTTGCAATTCTTAAAGGTCTTTTATTAACAAGAGGCAAAGAAAGAGGAGGGTTAAGTTTCCACTTTCTAGAAACTGTAGGCAAATAATGGAGGATAGTGAGGACAATCTATGCCAGGCAGTGCAAGAGATGCAACTCAATTCACAGGTTTTGGTTCGTTTCCCTTTCAACTTAAGTTTACTTTACTTATGAGTGAGGCCACGGTACTATACAAAGTACATATTGGTCCGTACTATGGACCCATATCTCCATTGTCAAAGTTCAAACAATCAAATTAAACAACTTACATAATTTTCATATGAATTCACGTAGGCCAAATTTTACATTTTATAGATTTTTTTATATAGGTAGTAAATCACTTGATCGATTTTTATATAGGTTAAAAATTCTAAAGATTGTTAAGTTTGATCTTCAAATACATTTTCAAGTGGAGATCATGTTGAGCGGTTTGAATAACTTTAAAACATGAGATATGAATTCATAGTACGGACTGGTCTGCGCTATGCATAGCACCATAGCCTCACTTTGTACTTACTGATAACTCTTTTATCCTTTTTATGTTCCTCTGTATCTGAATTTTTGGAGTTGTGCTTCAAACAGATATTTTTTTATACCTTGCTGTTGAACTATGTTAAATCACTTTTATGTATGAATCTGTTTTGTCTTTTTTTTTGTTATTAAGTTTTTTGCTTATTTAAGATGTAACTTTTCACTTTAATCCTAATATACTATTATGTTGTTGTTTCCCTTTAATTGGGATCTTTTGTTTTTCAATTTCATTTCAGACTTCCATTGGTAAGAGCGAATGCATGCAATCTGCTGACAAATCTCTTCTCAAATTGGATAGCCCCTCAGAAATTGCTGAAGATCTTTCAAAGCTCTGCATGAAGGATTGAGAAAAAACAGATTTTGATAATTTAAGTTTTCAGTTAGCTTATACAGAAATCCATAGAAAAATTATAGCCCTTCTCTATATCAAGAAGGTGATCTATAGCTGAAATTTAGTAAGGGAAAATGTACCAATTCTGCTGCTGCTTTTATTTTTTCAATTGTGGTTAGTTGGGTTGATTTGCTGATATTATGGTAACAACAGCCGATCTGTAGAATTGGATCAAGATGTTCCATTTGAGAATATAAAGCTTAATTTTGTTTCAAATGATATCTTTGTTGGTCTGATAAAAGATGGTTGTCATATGATGACTCAGGATCATATGTGTTGAATATAAAAAAAAAAATTATATTTAAAAAGATACATCATACATGAATCCATATCTCCCTTGTGCATGAGAACACCACTAACTTGATTTTTTCATATGGTTTCTCTAAAATCTCTCACAAACTTGTCTAATGAAATAACTATAGTCATTTGTAATTATCCAAGTACCCGTTATTAGAATCATTTTTCAATTTAACCCATCATTATTATGAAAAATTGCGTCTTAATGTCTACATATTAAAGGTCTATATAGTATATAACCCATTAATGCTTAATATATTAAACCTGCAATGATCATTTTTAATTGAACATAAAATTAACAATATATAATATATAATATATAATTATTTTACATATAACTCCAACATTAAATTATACAAGCACCCGTTATTAGAATCATTTTGCAAATGCACAACCTACTCATATTTGCATCATAGTCCCAAGTGTCTGTTGGGTTATTTTTAGGTTAAATTTTAGTAAGGATCCAATTTGTTATACCTAAATTAAACTTTTACTTTCGATATTAATTAGAACTGATATCATATAGATCTATCTTTTCAGATAATATGTAAGATCTAGAGGAGATAAAAGAAAGATGATACAGTTATTGATAAAAAAAAAACATGTGGAGAAAAGAATGGAGAAATAATAATACAGTTTTTAGTATTTTATGCAGATAAAAAGTGCATAACATGTTAAGTTAATTGCTAATAGCAACCACCACTTGAGGACAAAAGAAAGTTTATATATTCAGTGAGAATTTATAAATCCCTTAAAAAACAATCAGAATTCATGTTATTGATATATATTCATAATTTAAGTGAGGTCAATCGAGCTCATCAATTATTTATTAGTGATGACATTTCAATTGAAAGTATATTGACAACATATTTCAATTCAAGTTACTGTCAATATATTTTAATTGAAAGTATTAACGACATATTTTGTGTTTTGTATATGCATTACACAATCTTCCTTATAATATGATCGGTCCGTATTTTCAACCTTCTAATGCAAGGAAGGTCTACAACTCTGGTAACGCATCGGACAATACTAGTTCGAATACCTCGCTTTCTTAAGTGAGGTTGTAACAATCCAGTGATCAACTAAAGATAAAGATGTTATTTTTCACCTGATAAATGTAGAAATTTTTTATAGGCACATTTCCAGCGATAAATCTTCCAGCACAAGGTATCACGGTTCAATTTTTCAAATCTTAAAGATTTGTTATATATTCGCAGAGCGCAACAAAGGAGGAGGAGGAACGCGTTGTCAATACCTACCAAAAGAAGACTAACTGAAGATAATCAGGACAAGCTATATATGCCAGGCAGTGCAAGGGATGCAACTCAAGTCAGAGGTTTTGGTTTATTTCCCTTTCAACTCAAGTTTACTTATGAGTGAGGTTATGGTTAGGAGCGGAGCTAGACTTTTAAGTTATAGTGATAAAATGTGAATGGTGATCACTTATATAAAGTTTTTATATTGCGAATGGAATCATTTTTATAGTATTCATAACATTTTTCTTGGACATCCTTTTGCCTCTAGTTACGGTACATTGTGTAGTTCTAATCAATTTGTACTATGGACTCGTATGTATCTCCGTTGTCAAAGTCCAAACAGTTGAATTAAACCACTTAACATAATTTTCATATAAAAATATACTCATAGGCTAAATTTTACATTCTTTTAATTCTTTTACTATTTTTCTAGATAGTTAGAAATTAGCACTGATCTAAAATAGTAATAGAATAGTAAATAATTCTAAAAATTGTTAAATTTGATTTTCAAATATACTTTTACACAGGAATGGGACTATGTGTAGTCCTGATCAATATATACTATGTACTTGTAACTCTCACATTTTTGAAATTAACAACTAAAGGTTATCTTCTTTCAAAGCTTTTTGCTTATTTCAAGTTGAATTTTCATTTGATTTTGGAATTATACTACTCTGTTGTTTCCCTTCAATTGTGATTTTTTCTTTTTTCTTTTCAGAGTTCCGTTAACAAATATCTTGCTAAAGTGGATAGCCCCTCAGAGATTGTTCAAGAACTTTCAAAGCTCCGCATGAAGGATTAAGAAAATACGAATTTAATTAGATAATTTAAGTTTTCAGATAGATTATACAGAAATTCATGGAAAGATTAATTTGGTCAGTTAGCTCTTTTCTATATCGAGAAGGTTAATTTACAGCTGAAATTTTGTAAGGGAAAAGTACACAAATTCTGCCTTATATATTTTTTTATTTGTTGGTGATTTTTTTTTTTACCTGATATAAATATATAATGGTAGAATTAGCGGATCACAATGCGCAATCTCTCAATTTTGTTTCAAATTATATCTTTTCTACAAATATCATATTTATTCAAGAGTGAGACTATAATAATATAAATATTTCGGATTGATTCGTAACATAGATCTATATTTCTATTTAAACTTCAATAGTTGACCTGAGTTGTTAAATATAGTTTTTATATGACAATATTCACGGAAATCAAATTTTATATTATTTTAAAATATGTTTACATTTTTTTAAATAGGTAGAAAATTATTGCTTTGCCAAGAATTCTTTGATCTACTTATCTAAAAAAGATTTAAAATAAATATAAAATTTAGTCTTCAAGTAATTTTTTCTATAAAGATCATTTTTAACAATTTTGATTTGAGCATTGAAAATAGAGATACAAATTCTGAACGAACGATCATAAGAGCATCTACATCCCAGCAACTCAAATGAGTTCCTAAATAACTGTTAACAACTCTTTAGAAATTAATAAGTTAATAATTTAGTCAGTATAGAGTTTATAAATAATTTTTTCGTAAGAAACTTTACTGCATTAGTTTTTAAATTATCTCAAATTGAATTAAAAAATAGAACTTTATATTAGAAATTTTAATAATATTAGAGATGTAGATGCTCTAATATGCATGTTACTGTGGCCTTACTCTTTTTTCAAAGGTTATCTTCTCTACATACATATATAATAATTTCCCTTTGGGAGATGATCCTCGAACTAATATATCAAACTCAATTTAGATGATAATATCATAAATTCATAATATGCCATATGCCAATATCTGCGCAATGATATGGAAATAATAATATTCACGTTTCGTTACAGAAATTTAAATCTTTTAACGGGCCCAAAATTTTCATTACCTCTTTAAATGGGCCTTAAACTCGGTCGTAGAGATCTCACACTTTAAATGGGCCTTAAACTCCGTTCCATATATACTTGCACGAAACTTGAAGGATCCAGTGCATTATAGTTTTGGGCCGTCTTTACTCGGATTTTGATCGGACGGTCATTATGGAACTCAACGGTTCATTACCTAAGAGAACCGGACCGGCCGGTTCGAGATCTTGCCGCCAATGTCTCATAAATAAGAGAATGCAAAAATTAGGAGGCGGGAAAAGGAAAAAGAAAAGGAGAGAAAATTTGGGGATCTCGCTTTTGAGCCTTAACATCTTTCAGTGTCCGATTCCGACTTGCTTTGGATTCCACTCGATAGATCCATCTTCGTTGTCCTTTTAATCAGTTATAAACAAGCTTGAAGGAAGAATCAGCGTAACTTAACGGTGAGTCCCTTCTGATTCTGATTCAATTGTTGTTTGGAAATCACCCAATATGATAATGGGATGACGATAGATTCTCCATACCATGATAGCAACAATGAATTGCTTCAATGGTAGAAGGTCGTAATTTTAAGTAAGGTACCCCATTAGCGACCCTCTCCTGGGTAGCTGTTTTTTTCTTCAAAAGGAGGTGCTAAATTGAAGTTTAGTCCAATCACATATTTTGTGTCCTTTGAATTGCAATTGGATGATCTGAAAAATAATTAAAGGTTTCTTGCTTGACTGGAGCATTTTATCGAACAGGTTACGAGCATTGATAATTTTAACTTAGGGAATGTATGCACGAAGGGCGGCTCAGCTTTTGCAAGAGCTATCCACCTGCGAAGAGGGACAGCTTCCTCCACACAATGTACAACTTTCTTTCTTAATGTTTTGTAATACTAGCTAATTTGTTGCATCCTTTCTGCATCAATTGCAGGAATGAAAAGAAGCCTAAACACATTATTTGATATTTCTTATGGGACATATTTGACCTTAACTAAGTTACTATGAATCTCACTTTTATTGAATGAACTCATACTATAGAGTGACAAGTTTGATCAAGTAATAAGAGAATGCGAAGAGCACAGTAAGCAGTTCCAGTCCTTGATCCGGTAAGTCAGGTTTGTATTTTCTTTCAACGTTTACCAAATGATTACCTGCGGATTGTTCCCATTTGATCAATATTATCTTGTTTGCAAATCATAGGGAGAAGAATGAAAAAAATTTGGATATAGAAGCGAAAAATGAAGATCACTACGGTTCTTTCATTCATCATCTCTCTCTAATCCGTAATAAAAGATGCCTCATGGCTTACGTGTAAGCATCTAATCCTGCTCAATACAGCACATTTCTTAGTCAAAACAAATATATATTTTTTTATTATTAAAGACTAGATCTGAGCTTTGTCGTGGATTTAATGAAGGTATAAAAGAGCAGAAGTAATTCAAAGTTACAGGTGGAAGGTGGGGCGAGTGCTTCCCAATGAAATACATGATAAATTAAATTTTGCTGAGCAAGAGTATTTCAAGAATCACTGTGCTGTCATTGACTCCTACACGAAGGACCTTGATTTAGATCTAACTGTGGTAAATGTTTTCTCATTTTGTTTCATGTATACCCCTCAATAACCTCAAAATTACGTACTCCCCCCTCTTTAAATTTATAATATCAATTTTTTCTCTTCTAAATTTCAAAAACTTACAAATTACCCAATCTATTGACTTTTTTTTATTAAAACTCATTTTAAATTTATAAAGTACCCATTTTACTCTTTATCATAATTCATTTTATAGTTTGAGTAAATTTTACCCAAATGGTAGTGACATTTCTAGAATTTATGAGCCCTTTGTATTCTGATTACTATATTTCTCCATCTTTCAATCAAGTAATCAATAAAAATCTGAACAAGTGCTAGCATGGATTGAGCAAATATTTTATAAAATACATTCCACCAATGTGGTTTACTCCAAACAACACTGATATTCTTGTCTAAGATTTCTATTAAAAGCTGCTAAGATGGAAACAAAATAACTTACTAATCTAGTTTGGGCCTTCTATCACGTTAATATAAACTGACTCCAAAATAAACTCATTTCAGCTTGGATTGTTTACACATCAAATTAAAGGTAGAAAGTAGATCAAAGAACTTTGGTTTCTGTTAATTTTACTTTTTAATTATAATATATTGGTAGGATATAATACCGCCAAAGGACCCATATATCAGAGTGCGAGTAGTCAGTGAGATCGGAGAAGTAAGTCTTGGGGACCATTCGGTATCTCTCTCCAAGGACTCCCTGCATTCTCTTAGGAGAACAGATGCAGAACCTTTCATCTCTCAGGTACTTTTGCACACTATCCTGTCAGTGCTGCATTGCCATATCCTCTGAGATATCTCAAATTTTCAGTTTATCTAACATCTTTTTTTTTTATTTGTTCAAATAAATAATTGACTGTGCTGCAATTAGGGTCTGATGGAGGAGTTCATGGAGTAGAAGTCTGGATTCATGCCAAAAGGTGGTAAGCTCTTGGAACAATTTCTTTGTTGAATGCTTATGTAGCAATGAAGCCTGACAAAAAAAAAACTATATATTGTTAATACTGCAACTACTATTCATCATTAGTAAAATTACTGGTAGGTGTGTTCATTGGGTCTGGTTTATTTGGTTTTTTACCAAACCGAGGAAGTTCGGATTAAATGGTTCAGTTTTTCGGTTTCAATGGATCGGTTGTGTTGGATTTTCGGATTACTTTGGTTTAGATTTTACAAAAAACCAAAAAGACTGAACTGACCAAACTTATGTTTTATATATAATGTATGTAATATTAACAACTTATATCTTGGTTTGAATATTTTAAAACATCTATATATTTTGTATGGAATTAAACAATGTATTGTGATGTTGGCAACTTATATATACAATTCTTATTTATTTCTGTGATAATTAAATGTATCTGTGTATGTATTGAGTACTTATCTTTTAAAGTTGAATAAAATTTTGATTTGACTATTTTAATTTGGTTTTAACCGAACAGACCCAATGAACACCCCTAAGTACAGGTTCTATCACTGACATTTTCCGGTTTATTTTCCAAACTTGTATGCAGAAATTAGTGTAAACTATAAGGAGCTCACTGCAAATATTGAAATTGCTGAAGCAGTCTCTACCAAGTTTTCAAAATAAAAAGGAAATTGCTGAAGTAACCTGTCTTTATCTCCACATCCAACTAGACCACTGAGCTTGTAAGTTATAACTTTAACTGGCTGACAACATTTTAGTTTTTAATTATTTTATTCAAATTTGTTGGGATATTGTGTGACATTACTTCTTTTTACGGAAGAAATATTCTTGTTTTATAGATATTTTTAATTATTTGGGTCAAGTTACCTATTGCATTAAAGTAAGCTTGTGTTGCAGCAAATGGAATGGATACTTCGGGCTTGGGCTTTCTTATCCCATTGGTCTTGAATTCAGATACAGTCAAGTACTTGACCTTATAGAATGATATCCAGACCGTTTATTTTAATCTGACATGAATCCGAAGACCCTAAACCCGAAATAAAATTGCTCAGCTAGAATTCACATAGGTAGTTGTGTTACCTGAGGGGATACTCATTGGTCTTGGGGTCTCTAAAAAGAGAACAAACTTTAATGAATGCATACTCCATTTGTGTTGTTCATTTCTTTTTAATAAATACTTTATTTTTTGTTCAAAAAACAACCTACAGACTAACACAGGAACTGAAATGCAAGGAGTTAGAGTGCAAGCATGTAAAACTGGATAATGTGCATAATATTTTTTTAGTAGACAACAATGGTAAAATTGCATATCACCAAAGATTCGTCAAATGTTGAGTTTGAATCTGATATGTTTGTTATATATTAGTACAAATCTTAAAGGACCTCCCACATTACAAACTTGGCCGGATTCAAACTCAAATAGTGAGTAACGCAGAGAATTCGGAATCTTGATATCACCTATCACTTTGTCTTGATATTATCTATTTTCTAAAAAAAAGGGTTAATTTTTGGTATACCCTCTAAGACTTTTCTAATTTATTATGAGGAGGGTTCAAATGCACCCAAATTTTTGTGCACCCAAATGCATCCTATTTTTTAAATTCTTTTTCTCCTTTTTCAAAGTCCAAATAGTCAATCCGAACTGTTAGATACGATATATATATTAAGATGTGCTTGGAGGCCAAATTTTACATTTTTTGAAATTTTTTTACTATTTATTAAGCCACTTTGAAAATGGCTTAATAATTTTTTTTTACATTTTTTGAAATTTTACATTTTTTTGAAATTTTTCTGTACCATTAGATCAGCAATTTTTCAAAATGGCTTAATAAATAGTAAAAAAATTTCAAAAAACGTAAAATTTGGTCTCCAAGCACATCTTAATATATAGATCGCATCTAACGGTTCGGATTGACTATTCGGATTTTGCAAACAGAGAAAAATAATAGGGTGCATTTGGGTGCACAAAAATTTGGGTGCATTTGAACCCTCCACACTTCAATTTATCTAATTTATCACTTAACTCTTGAAACTTTCCTTTTTACCCATTATACAGTAACTATGAAATTAATTTTAGTTAAATCTCTAGTTAAAATAATAGAAGACAAATTTGCCCTTTCTTGTAAGTTGATATCTCCTCCTTCCTGTGCTCTCTTGTGACTTGGGATTATATTTCCTTCTCTCACAATGAAACAACTCAATTTGCAATATGGAGGTCTAACACTAGCGATGGGATGATCTTTTGAAAATTAATTTCTAACATTGGCAATTGTCCTTCTATATTAGGGTATGTTTGGATGTACTGAGAATAGTGAGAATAACACTATTCCGGTCCATTCAAACATACTCAATTCCTATTCGAAACAACAAGAATAGGACTGTTTTGCTATTCTTACAAAAAATCAGAATAGCAGTTGATGCTCTCTCAAATGTTCAATTCCTTCATCGTTATTCTAAATGTTCAATCCAAACAACATTTTTGATATTCCGAATAGCATCACATCAACACTATTCTCATACTCTTTTAAAAATCACTATTCTCATCTAATATTCTCAAATAATAGCTATTGTAGAGTGTATTCAAACATACCCTAAGAGTACTATTGGGCGTAACATCAAGCTAATGCCTTTCTTTTAAAAAATATGGGTACATCCACCAATTTCAATGACAGATTATAATCTTTACAAATCCTTGTTAGCAAGACCGAATACAGGGCAAAACAGCATGGTAGGGTGTCAGATGTTAAAACCATGCCGTGTAAATACTCCATTGGCTTCTCAATTTCACCTTTTCTTGTTTTTTTTTAGGAAAACCTGTAGTTACAGTGCATTAATTGAAAATAATCTAAACAAAGTTACATTTCTACAAAAGTAAAATAATTCTAAAATAAATACTACCAAACTTATTTAAATCACTAAAGACGGCAGTTATCCGTCCCTTCCAATTTGCAAAAATTGAAAACATGGAGAATCAATTGGTAATTTTTTCATATCCCTTTGACAGCCTTGTCTCCATTTACTGGCAGCAGAATTTTACCAGCGATCATTGCTTCTTACTCGCACGCTATCCAATTTAGAGATGTATTGTTGGATTGGAAGAAATCTTGATTGAATTTTATGCATCAGGCTCCTGCCAAATCTTAGGTATTTTTTCCCCTAAATATAAGAATACTTATGCAAGGGGAAGAGGTGTTTTCTCCCAAGATACGATGTATTATATAAAATTCCATTATAGTCTTTATTTTTCTGCTCAGCACCTTCACCATTATTTTTCTCCTCGTGATTTTGACGTGCCTCTGCCTCCGCTGTGTCCATGTTACAACATTTAAATCACAGAAAAATGGCAAGGGTATAATGGAAAACAAATAATCACACGATATGTAATTGTAGTTTATTAATTTAAAGGGTAAATAGAAAATTAACCCTAATTAAAACGAAGTTAAGAAATTGATACTGTAAATAGGACATCAACATTTGGTAGACTGTGCCCCAAATTAGAGACAAATCAGACCTTTTTATATGGCTAAATTGGAGGACCACCTTTGGAAGCATTGTACAGTTTTGGGACAGAAACCACAATTAAACTCAACATCAGATTTGCATAGTGAACTTGCATGCAATCAGAAGGCAGCAGCAGCAGCAGCAGTCTATAGTGTGTGATCAGAGAGCGACTGGACCATTTTGTGGGACGTCACCACTACCCACCCACAGCCTCTGGTACGTGTACCAGCTAGCTTTAGGTTGGTACCAACAATAACCACAATCAATTATTGTCCCTTTATTTCCCCACTTTAGATTCTAAAATTAAATAAAATACACTTCCTTGATTTCTTTTGAGAATTATTTGTTGGTACAGAGTAGGAAGAACCCTAAACCTTTCAAGTGAAGAATGCTGAATGTTCCTTTTGAGTATTACCATAACAGAAAGAAAAAGAAAAAAAAAATATTTGATAGGTTGATAGCTCAACCAACAACTTTTTATACTTTGATTCATAATATCATATTTATTCTTCAAAAACTTGTGACATATAATTATTCTTGTGTCACAAATAAAAAGATAATAAATTATTGATTATGCTATTCACTTTTTCGTTTTTTCATAAAAAGAAATTTTGGTATATAAATTTACGATGAACTTCAATAAAAGAAAGGACTATATAAATTGAGATATTTGTAAGTTTTAAAATTTTAAAATTATGTATATATTTCAAGATTGAAGGGTATAAATTAAATTCCGAAATTTTTATTAATATAAAAATAAATAAAAAATATTGATAATGGGGAAGGGATTTGAGGAAATTCGACGTATAAGAAAAATGTGATAGTTTATAACGTTCAGGGGACGTTATACACCATCACGTCCTGCTTAGCAAAAAAGATTAATCATTAATTGAATTGCAAAAAAAAGGGACTTCATTTTCTATAATATCTAGGAAAAAAATTCCAGAATGAAGATGAGAAAGAAAAAGATAAGGCGTGTGGATTATGGGGATCAGGCGTGTGGGGTTTTATTTTTTCGAGCCGTGATAGACAATGAAGTCTTTTTTTTTTGCTGTGATAGATAATGAAGTTTCTTTTTTTTTTTCGTTGTTTTGTTAGAGATTAATCTTTTTCGCTAAGCAAGTCGTGATTCTCTATAATGGACGTTATGAACTATTATGTTTTTCCTATATGTCGAATTTCCGCCAATGTCATTCTCATTATTGTCTATTAATAAAAATTTCGAAATTAAATTCATCCTATTTACTAAATTCTGTTGTTTAAAACGATGCATTTGCGTGGGGCTATGTTAATTAATTAATGATGCCGTTAAAAGAAAACTGCACAGATTTCTCGGGTAGCAGTGTAAGTGTTTCGTTTCCTCGAGAAATGAGTTGTCAGTTTTGGGGAGAGAGAGAACTCGAAGTCTGCTCTGCTAGCGGACAACTGCGTGCAGACAAGCTACAAATCCTAGTTTCTTCATTTGCATCTTTCTAGGCTTATCCTTCCTTCTTGTTTGATTGGCCTATTATTATTATTACTTGGCATTTTGCTGTTTTTTATCATCTACACGTTAATAATTAATGCGGTTGGTATAATGGTATGGCCGTATGGGTATCTTTGTTTATATTTTATTTTAGAAAAATTTTAGGTGTGTCCATTTAAACTTTTAAAATAACCAATTTGCCTATTATCAAAACCTCTCCTCTGTTACCCGAGTGCGTATCCTCTGAGATACCTCTAACTTCTGCGTGTCCGGTGCCTATTTGGTGATAGAGCGGGGGCATCTATTATTTGTGCTTTGAGATTTGTGCAGAACAAATTTAAACGGTTGAAATTTTTCATAAAGTCACGCAAAGTTTGAGATATCTCAGAGGATACGAATTCTTGTTACCCAACACCGTAGACACAAGATTCTCAAATTATTCCCGAATTAAATCCAAATAATTCGTTTTTTGGTGATACCGAATCAAACGTCTGAATTATTCGGTTGACTATATTTGACTAGATTAAACCCAAATAATTCGTGAATTTTTTCTGAAATTTTCCCATAACATTTTTTTTTTTGCAATCTTGCAGAATTGAGATTTATGATTCAGATAATTCCGAATATTCCAGCATTATACCCAAATTATTTCCGAATCATAAATTTTTAATCTTGCTGAACTGAATCCGAATAATTCATTCGTCACTATGTCCCACACCACAAACACACACACACGCGCAGAGAGATGTTGTGTTGCATTTGTAACCCCCCTCCAAAATCTAGATAAAAAATTGTAACTTCACATCAAGTGGTGTCTTGTTTCCATTTTGGTAGCTAAACATAAATGATAGCCCGTCCGAACCGCACATCCTCTTGATATGAGGATCTGCTGCGTCAGAATTTTGTTGTCCAGCATTAACCAGATGAAAATACGTACTTTCATTGGAACCTTGATTTTCCACAATCTCTGCTGATTTGGTGCGATAATTCCACTGTTGTGCATCAATTTGTATGCAAATATTTGGTTGCGATAATTTCATTTTTTAATCCCTCCTCAATAACTGGACTTAGTTACAAAAATTTGGTTTTGTTTCCAAGGAAATATGAAAAAATTGAAATCCTAAATTGGAAGAGGAGAGGTAGAGAGATGAGTTTCAAATGAAAAGTATATTTATCAATATAATTTTTAAAATAATTAAATCAAAGATTAAATGAATAATGGGTTATATTGGATAAAATCTTAAATTTTGATGAAATATTGGATATTATGATGTTTTTATGGGAAAATTGGCTATTTTAAAGGTTTACATGGGCACACTAGAAATTATCCCTTTATTTTTTTATAGGAGAATGTAAGATATGATATCCGATTCCGAACTAAGTCACCAACCCTCATTCTCTTATGCGGAGACGATCACATTTAGATGCAAGTGTTGGTCTCATTAGATGTTTTAAAACGAACAGACATACTTACGTGATAGTTTGGACATGTTCTACTAGACAAAAAGTGTGAAAAAGTGTGAAATTGTGATTAATCAGTGAATACTGAATACACGTGAGTAGAAATGGAATAGGATAGAATTATGGAAAAAAAATGAAAGTAAAATTAGAAAGAAAATATAGTTATATATATGAGGAGGAATCAAGTTACAATATTTTTTGAGTTACAACAAGTTACAACGAGCATTATTTACATTTTCAAAGTTCAAATCGTTGATCCAAACCGTTAGATGTGATCTCTACAATAAAATGTGCTTAGAGACCAAATTTTACATTTTTTGGAATTTTTTTACTATAAGATGAGTACAAAATTCAATAGTATGAATTTGACTAGTTTTTGTACCCAACTTAATAAATAGTAAAAAAAATTTGAAAAATGTAAAATTTGGTCTCCAAGCACATTTTATTGTAGAGATTATATCTAACGGTTTGGATTGACGATTTAGACTTTAAAAATCTAAATAATTCTTGTTGTAACTTGTTGTAACTCAAAAAATGTTGTAACTTGATCCCTCCTCTATATATATATATATAGAGAGAGAGAGAGAGAGAGAGAGGGGTTGGCTAAGATTAAAGTGGTAGTTCTTGCACTTAGGCAACCACTGCCAGGTTTTCAAAAAAAAGTAGTAGTTCCTGAGGTTTGGTGCTACCAATTCATTTTTCAATTTTCAAAGTTCAAAACGTCGATTCGAACCGTTCAAGTTGTTCTCCATATTAAATTGTGCTTGGATACCAAATTTTACATTTTTATAATTTTTTTTACTATTTATTAAGCCACTTTGAAAATAGCTGATCTAACGGTGGCTTCTGATTTTACTGTTTTGTTAAGCCACCGTTGGATCAACAATTTTCAAAGTGACTTAATAAAGTAAACAAATTCAGAAAAATGTAAAATTTGGTCTCCAAGCACAATTTAATATAGAGAACAACTTGAACGGTTTAGATCGATGTTTTGAACTTTGAAAATTAAAAAACGAATTGGTAGCACCAAACCTCAGGAACTACCACTTTGATCTTAGCCAACATTTATATATATATATAAGACTTGGCTATGGTGCTATGGGTTGCATAGAGGCCTCCCATGCTACGGCTCAATATTCGACTTTTCAAAATCCAAATGACCGATCCGAACCATTTATCTTGTTCTCCATATTAATATGTGTTTGGAGATAAAATTTTACATTTTTTGGAAATTTTTTACTATTTTTTTAAATTTATTGAAAATTACTGTTTTTCAGACAAATCTGGACCATAAAAAACAGAGATATTCAATAAATCTAAAAAAATAGTAAAAATTTTCCAAAAAATGTAAAATTTGGTCTCCAAACACATATTAATATGGAGAACAAGATGAACGGTTCGGATCGAGCATTAGGATTT
The DNA here is from genome assembly GCA_033356055.1 of Carex pumila. Lineage (NCBI taxonomy): Eukaryota > Viridiplantae > Streptophyta > Magnoliopsida > Poales > Cyperaceae > Carex > Carex pumila. Next base: position 539,644 of record JARJHM010000117.1, on the reverse strand, counting down.
TGAAAAGTTAAATATTGAACCGTAGCAAAGGAGGCCTCTATGCAACCCATAACATATCAGCCAAATCCTATATATATATAGAGAGAGTAAGGCTATGCTACTTCGCGAATTAAACGGAATGTTTTAATTCGCACTCATATCTCTAGTTTCAAAGTCTAAATAGCCGATCCAAACCGTTAGATATTTAATCTAGATTAAAATGTGCTTGGAGACCAAATTTTACATTTTTTAGATTTTTTTTACTATTTATTAAGATGGTTTGAAAATCGTTGTTTTTATTAAAAGTCTGCACCATTAAAAAACAGCAATTTTCAAACCATCTTAATAAATAGTAAAAAAATTCCAAAAAATGTAAAATTTGGTTTTCAAGCACATTTTAATATAAATTAAACATCTAACAGCTTAGATCAGCTATTTGGACTTCAAAACTAGAGATATGAGCACGAATTAAAACAACCCGTTTAATTCGCGAAGAGCATAGCCTTACTATATATATACACACACACACATATATAATTTTATACTTTAGTCTCTTTCTATTTCATCCGACTATTTTATGAGAGATGAAATTGTCAAAAAATTATTTTTTTACATTTTTTTTCTAACAAAAGTAGAACTAACCCACCAGTATTATTAAAAACTAGAATATTTCTTACAATATTTGTTCAATGGAATAAATGTGTATTCTTTTTTCGCTTTTTATTATTTTATGCATTTGCATAACATATTCTTATTGAACATGAGAGAACACAAAATGCAAAGTTACTTGTACATATATGTAAAAGAATTTAAGTCGATCTACAGTGTTACTATTTTTTTTTATGTGCTTTTGTTGTATTTTCTCTCAATATTTTGATAGATATGATCTACTTGTCTCTGTGTATATAATAGTAAAATAATTGGTACTAGTTCTCTTTCATAAGAGTTTGATTTTATATTAATCAAATCATATGATTTATTAATATTATAAAAATATTCATTATAAATAACTCCAACAAATTAACCTCATACATTTTTAATTGAATCCCAGTTGTTACATCATCAGTTCCAACTAGTGTAGTAATATTCAGTCTATTCGGCCGAATATTTTTATTCGGTTGCAATCCGAATAGAAATCTATATTCGGTCCAAATATGCGATTTAGAGCATATTACCAGTTTAGAGTATATTAACAGTAATAAAAATACCGGTTTAGAATATATTAACATTGGTTTATACCACATATTACCAGTTTAGAGTATATTAACGATTTTGAGTAAATTAACAGTGATAAAAATATCTATTTATAATATATTGACAGTGATTTATATCACATATTGCCATATACTTATTTATATACATATGAATTCTCATTTAAAATTCACATATATAAGTCCATATAAAAATTCATATATAAGATAGTTTTCTGAATATACGGTAGTTTTTTGAATACCGCATATAAACTGAATATTAAAATTCTGGTTCCACAACCAACTCCCCAAAAATTTTCAAGCATAATTTTTCAAAAATTTAAAAATACACTTTGCACTTGTTAAGGAAACATTATTATGATTGCACTAAATTATCGCAGGGGAAACGGTAAAGGAATCAAAATATTAAATTTTTGTCGGTTAGTACGTGTTTGGGCTTGTGACAGATGTAATAGTCTAATAGGGAAAATATTAATACTTAACAGTAACCTCGGCTGGTACTTCATTACTTTCTAATGGCGCATTATTATTTTGTTCTTTATTTTTAATGGAAACAAGCTAATGGAAACAAGCTAGAGTCACGTGACCGTCACCTGCTCCTCCTGACTATTGGTTGACTATTATTTGCTGGGTAGTGGGATTAGTAATTGGTATGGATTTATTTTATAATAATAATATAATGATGATGATGATGATGATGATGAAGGGACGATTCATGTGGAGTTAGGGCCTTAAGGGCTGCTTTCTGGACTTAGAATTTTAGTAATGATTTATCGGTATTGATTTTAGTTTTTTAAAAATATTTTTTGTTCCGTAATATTTAATTTGTAATTCAAATTAAATTTAGGATTAATATAAATTAAAGTATTGAAAAATATATCTAAAACAATTTTTTTTATCAAGTATTTAATTAGTTAATAGATTTAAATTTAATTAGTTATTTAAATCTAATTCGATAATTTTTTTCCCAGCATCCTGAATCCGGCAGTGATGATGATAATCAATTTAATTGTGCAATAAAATTGTACACAAGCCATTCTCAAATTCTACGATGTAACACGATTATAAAGTGCTGTCGCATCCATAGATGTAACAAATTTTGAGAGTATAAAAAAATTAAGTTACATGAATCGATTATCATCGGGTCACAAATTCCGAGTCAAAGAAAGGTTGCAGCTTTTCTCCACTTCCTACAACGTCCTTCCGAACAACTTCGCACTTTTTACCTTTCTCACCTCGTTTCAAATCTTCAATTCAATTTCAAACCCCTCCATACTCCGTTCCTTTTCTTCTCCTTGTATTCCTTCTATCCGTTATCTGTAAAAGCTTTCTCTTTCTCTTCTGTTTGTTGTCTCCGAACAGTGACAAGACAACCAAGCAGACAAAAAGAAAGAGCGTAGCTTCCACGCCGACTCCACTTAATTACTATATACTTACTAACCGTTAGGATTCATTAAACAAACATCAAGTCCCAACGGTCATCCTCCCCTCTCCTCTTTTATTACAACCCAATCTAATTCAGCGTTATAGCAAGCTATACGCTGCTGCCTACACTACACTACACTCCCAACTCCTATCCTTTAATCATGCCTTTGTTTTCTTCCCTCCATTAACCCTCAAAATACAAAATTTAATAGCCCCCACAAACCTACCAATCACACTAGTACCACAAATGAAACACTTCATATGGACTACTTCTCATCATTCCCTTTTCCCAAACCAGTGGAGACACACAAGCATTGCCTTCCATTAACGCTATTTGGAGAAATTTGGGGTTTACGGCCTTTCAGAAATAAAGCTCGAAACTTTGATGCGCTTTTCGTGAGAAATCCATTCGCCGATAGAGACGTTAGTGGTGGTGCTTCTCCTTTTTGGATTTCTCCAGTTTTTGGAGAAAGAGCGTTGTTTGAGATGGAGAAGGATGCGGATTCGTACAGTGATTCAGAGTGTCGCGGTAGTAGCTCTAGCTCAGAGACAATGACGAGTGAATGCCCACAGGGATTTGCTGGAGACGAAGTGGAGGCGAAGGAACTGGAGAGTTGTATCGGTAATTGGGAAATGAAGAAGGTTTTGATTTCTGATTTGCGGGAAGACAAAGAGAAAAGCCAAAAAGGAGATCTGGAAATGATAATAGAGAAGCAAAAACGAGGTATCTTATTCTTTTTAAACTTTCATCTTTTAAACTTAAAAAATAAACTACTTCACTTTTTCTAGAATTAAGAAAACAATTAAGAAACCAATTCATTAGTCATTACTTAAAGAACTTTTCTTGATTAGTATTTTCACATGTTTATACCAAGTTTCATAAAAAATATATTGTATTGATTTCTTTGGTAATTGGCTAATTGATTAATTGTGCATCTATAGAAATTGAAATGATGAAGGAGAAATTTTCAAAATTGCTACTTGGGGAAGACATGTCAGGCTCTGGAAAGGGGGTTTGCACTGCATTGGCCATCTCAAATGCCATTACTAACCTCTGTGGTAAATAATCCTTTTATGTTAAAACAATCTACTTATTTAAAAATATATATATATATATATATATAGGACTTGGCTACGGTGCTATGGGTAACTAAGAGGCCTTCCGTGCTACGGCTCAATATTTGACTTTTCAAAATTCTAACGGTCGATCCGAACCGTTCATCTTGTTCTCCATATTAATATGTGTTTGAAGACCAAATTTTATATTTTTTTGAAATTTTTTACTATTTTTTTAGATTTATTGAAAATAGCTATTTTTCAGACAAATCTGGACCATAAAAACAGTGATATTCAGTAAATCTAAAAAAATAGTAAAAAATTTCCAAAAAATGTAAAATTTGGTCTCCAAACACATATTAATATGGAGAACAAGATAAACGGTTCAGATCGACCGTTAGAATTATGAAAAGTCAAATATTGAGCCGTAGCATGGAAAGCCTCTTAGCTACCCATAGCATATTAGCCAAAAGCCAAATCCTATATGTGTGTGTGTGTTTTTTTCAGTTTTTGTTAATTTTAAGAATTATTTTCAGCAACAATGTTTGGGCAATTATGGAGATTAGAGCCGCTCTCTTCAGAGAAGAAATCGATGTGGCGTAGGGAAATGGAATGCATTTTGTGTGTTAGTGATCATATTGTCGAGCTGATTCCCTCATGGCAAACTTTCCCCGATGGATCTAAGCTTGAGGTAACAAACAAATAACATACATATTAAATCATTTTTACATATTTAAAAAATTCTCTCTGGATAATTAGTCAGTTTGTTATTTTGTATATTTCAGGTGATGTCGTGCCGGCCAAGATGCGATATTTTCATGAACCTTCCTGCATTGCGGAAACTAGATAACATGCTTCTTGTACAATCTCACACATTTTGTTACATTTTTTTTATTGATAATTGCTCAATTCACCTGGTGCTAATTACTAATACTTCTTAAATTTTTGTAAATCAGGAAATACTGGACAGTTTCAGTGAACCAGAATTTTGGTACGTAGACCAAGGGATAGCAGCACCTGATTGTGACGGATCGGCCTCTTTCAGGAGAACCGTGCAACGCCGTGAAGAGAAATGGTGGCTTCCTGTTCCTCGGGTCCCACCTGGCGGTCTAAGTGAGGAGACCAGGAAGCAAATACATCACAAGCGTGAATGCGCCAATCAGATTTTGAAGGCTGCTATGGCAATTAATGGCAATGCCTTGGCTGAGATGGATGTGCCAGTATCTTATCTCGAATCACTTCCTAAGGTTTGTTTAATATCTATTCTGTTGCAAGGGGAATTTTCACAAGGACCCCTTTTAATTATGAAATTTCGGGAGCAGCTTTACTTTTCATTTGTTAGCACAAATGGCCTTATTGTTAAGATGTACGAACCCCGCATTAAAGAAATTTAAGATTTAATCATTGGATTAAAAGACTCATGAATCATGAGACACTTCTTATAAATGCCCCTAAATTGAAAGCCAATTTTTGGGAAGATCCAATTGGAAATATAGACTACTTATTTAAATGATTTAAATGGATCCGTAAACTTTTGAAAAATTGCAAGTAGACTACTTAGTCCAGTACTGTGGTACTGCCTTTTTCATAATAGAGAAATGAGAAAAAGAAATTCAATAATTGCTTTTGACAGTAGGAAATTTTGTGAATTTGCTCTATTATAATGTGTTATCATCTGTGTCTTCTTGCTTTGAAGTTTAACTAGCTTCTGCAATGCAAATTAACAGAACGGAAGAGCGAGTCTAGGTGACTTGATATACCGTTACATTACCTCGGATCAATTCTCGCCTGAGTGTCTGCTAGACTGTCTTGATCTATCGTCAGAACACCACGCGCTAGAAATCGCTAACCGGGTTGAAGCATCAGTCTTTGTATGGCGCAAGAGGACTTCAGTTAAACAGCCGAGTCATGCCAGCCGAGGTGGCGGCAAGTCATCATGGGAGATGGTTAAAGATATGATAATTGATCCAGAAAAGAGAGAGTTGTTAGCCGAGAGAGCCGAGGGGTTGTTAATTTGTCTAAAACAGAGGTTCCCCGGTCTTACACAGACAACCTTGGATATGTGCAAAATTCAATTTAACAAGGTTAGTTAACACTTCATACCTGACTGCAAATTATATTCTGTCATTTTTGTTGACCAACTTTGTTTCGTCCGTTTCACTTACTTTTAGTCTGGCTGATATTACATTAAGGATTGACCTGTGCTATGGATCCATATCTCCATTTTTTATCTAAACTGTTAAATATGATCTTCATATAAAAAAATACGTAGAGACCAAATTTTATATTTTTAATTTTTATAATCTTTTTACTATTTGTTTAGATAGATAGAAAATCACTTGATGTAAAAATTCTGGACCATCTGAAAACAGTGTGATTTTCTACTATCTATAAAATAGTAAAAAATTCTAAAAGAAAATGTAAAAGTTCAGATTGATGTTTGAACTTTGAAAATAGAGATATGAATTCATAGTATGGGCCGATCTCTAATATGCATAGCCTCTCACTCATTATTTATATATAAGAAAATACATAATTTTTCTGTTGTATATTAAAAATTTCAGGATGTAGGAAAATCAATATTGGAGAGTTACTCAAGAGTGCTAGAGAGCCTTGCATCAAACATAATCGCACGGATCGATGATCTAATTTATGTGGATGAGGTGACGAGGCACGCGGATCCTCTACAACCAGTAGATGGAACAATTGGGTGCAACAGCAAGGTTCTCGTCTCATACTCGGTGTCTGTCTCAGGCACTCCATTCACCACTGCTTACGCCACACCTAGCTTCTCTCCCACAGCACTTGTCAGCTCGGCAAATGGAGAGAGAGCTATGTTGATCGATCGCCGATTGTCGACTAATCGGGGGTTTGGTGTGAAAAAAGTTCTTACTGAATATCTTGGAGCAGAGGCGAATGCCAAGAACAGGAACATTGCTTGATTGTGTGTGTGTGTGTGTGTGTTGCTATGAACTGTAGTTCTCACTGATTATTGTACTATAGTGAGGATTAAGTTTAAGGCTCATGACTAATTTTGTTTCTTTTTTTCTTTGTTTGGATTGTGAATTTACTAGTAATTCATGGTCAAATTAGTGTTCGTCAATTGTTTCAATTCAAAACTAAACTAGGTGTCCTTAAGTTCGCCTATCCTTGTGTGAACTTTATTTCAAAACTTATTGAAATGACTTTAAAATTGGTCGAATTCATACCGTTAAAAATAATTTTCAAATTCGGAATTTGGATTGACAAGTCTTTGATTAATGTATGATGAAACCATCTATTCACCTGCAAATGTAATAACTAGGCCCACAACGGCCCTGCATTTACCCATTATTTAGGCCCAAAATTCTCAAACTGAGCAGGATTAGGTCCCCCTTTATTTATACCTAAAAAAATTGAAAAAAATTAAAAGAGCACCGGCCAACACCACACAAAGCACCGCTTGAAAACCTGGCAACTTTAAATTGGCCACTGAGGCTAAGTGCACCTATCACCAAACAGACAATCATATACTTAATGAAAAATCCTCACAATAGGTATTAAACAAAATCTAGTGCTACACCCACTAATATCTCCCACTACAATCCCTACATCAATATAAACCCCATGAATCCTCTAGCTAAATCATACCTGAAATAATTTCAAAAATTGAAACAAAAATGGTGTTCACTACTCCTAAGTTCCTTGCTCTTTTTGTAGCACTTGTGTTTGTTGGTGCAATTAGCGTTGTCAAAGTCAACGGTGCCGGTGAATGTGGTAAAACCTCACCTGACACTATGGCGTTTAGATTGGCACCATGTGCATCGGCTGCAACGGATGCAAATGCACAAGTGTCGAGTCAGTGTTGCTCTCAAGTGCAATCGTTCACTCAGAACCCGGGCTGCTTGTGCGCTGTGCTTCTTTCTAACACGGCAAAGAGTGCCGGTATTAAGCCCGAGATTGCTATAACTATTCCCAAAAGGTGCAACTTTGCCAACCGCCCTGTTGGATATAAATGTGGAGGTATGAAAATGATTTGTTTTCTTCTAATTTTCTTTTAAATCATGTGATTGATATTAGATTTTTAAGTTAGTTTATATTGTCATCATTTATTAATTGTTGTTTTATATATTGCAGCATACACTCTGCCTTGAAGGATGGACTGGGATTCAAGAGGTGCCTCTGAAAAGGGAAAAATAAAATGAAGTAAATTAAACTATATGTTAAGTTAAGTGTATGTCTGCTTTGACATGACATGTGTTCAGTATGTCCAGTTATGTAATGCTGTAATTGAATAAATTGAACTTTATGACATACTTCAAAACGTTTAATAAATAATAATAATTGAAGAATTGCTGCATGCCTTTTCTTGCAATAATACTCCTTTGCACTTCAAATCTAGTTTCTGGCACTAATAATTGATGAAAGGAAAAGGAAATATAAATGTTATAGAATTTAGATAGTATTTCTACTCCATTGTTTAGCAGGAAGTGTGATAGCTGCTTAATTTGTGTTGACCGGGCTTGGAATGAAGCCTATAAAATAGGAGCTACTTTTCTCTGAACCCAGAAAATCGCTGGTACAGAATACCAGATATATATATTTTTTGATTTAGAAATTAAAAACTCAAATTTTTTGGAAAGGAATTGATTGATTTCTTTTCTTCAAAAAATAGATGGAACTGCTATGATTCCACCAGGTGTAGGTTTCTGGAGTCCGTGTTCTGTCCCCAAATTTGCACGAAAATTGCTAGAATTGTACCATTGGTGCTATTCCAGCAGCCTGTCCTTATGGAACCACACCATTCCATTTATTTTTTGAAAAATGGTGTGGTTTCATCTATTTTCTTTAAAAAAAAAAACTATCAATTCCTTTTTAGAATATTCATTATTTTTTTTTCTAAATTAAAAATAATGGAATACCAGCATGCAACGTCACCCAGGTGTACCCTGCAATGATGAGTACACCCAGTAGTCCGTTAATTTTTTTTGCCACCACTCAGCACTCTTTTATCTTATGCCAGTTTACATCACCAAAAAACAAGCACTCATGAAACAAGGTAAAAAAAAAAAAAAAGGAAGAAGAGTAACATTTTATTTTTATCAAAAACAAGCAACAACATATTATAATTAGCTGACAGGATAATACACAACTGACTGTCCATCCAATTTCGATTTTTATCAACAATTGGAGGTGGTCGTAGACACTAGACTCTGTTTCAACATACATCGAAAAAAGCTACGCAAACAAAGCTCTCTAGCCTCTTAACATCTTAACAAGAGAAACCCGTTATATGCGTCTACTTTATTTTCTACAGTTTAACCTGACATCAAAACTACACTTCTATAGATTAGATCTCACAGAAAAAAACAGAGATAGTTTGCATTTGTTCAGATATAGGATGACGCATCAAAATGTTGCATACACCTAAGAACAGATGCCGACTCGACTACTTTCAGCATTACTTGAAATGGACAGCTAGTTCCACCAAGTACCTGCATCGTATCCCATTATATCATCAGTTACATAGTACTAAAATAAAGTATACATTACTATTATTACTGTGTTCCTATGTCAACAAAGAGTACAACCCAATTTTAACATCTAATTAGCATGGTTCCATTGCCTTATAAAAGGTTACATGGACAAGAAAGCTTAGTAAGAAGGTTATAAATGACATTTTGGAAATGACCGTGGTGATATGTTTTAAATACAAATAAAAAAACCGGAGAGTTATCAAAAGGCAGTCTAGAACAGGAAAAACGGTATGCGAACAAAATGATTTAATAAAGATATTCATAAACTCACCTTATTAATATCTATATATGTAGAGAGCTATTAACAAGAAGCTTGCTTAGTAATAGAGCGATCCTGATAAACCAAAAAATTTCTCAAATCAATAAATCATCTTAAAAAAATGTATACAGAAAGAATATGCACAGAGATTTATTAAATTTAAAAACAAAAACTTAAAAAAGAGTATTCCTAAGATATTATATTATACCTTGCCACCAGTCACCTCTAGTAGCAACTGAACCGTCCTGATTGTCATCCTTATACTGAAATTAAATACACAAAATGAGTTGACAGTAATTAAAAGTACAGTTTCTCTCTAATTAAAAATAATTGTTTCTGTTACTCACATTTTTAGAGGTTTCTACAGCATGCTTAGGTGGAGAGCCGCCGTAAAAATCACGACCTCCATAATGCACCGATGAACCAAAATAAGGAGACTCGGCCGATTCATTTGAAGTATATGACTTGCCATCTTTTGTGTACACAGTTTGTTTCTTTGTAGGGCTACCTTGAGATTTAACATCTGCAATGATCAAACAAATTTGAATTTTACATTACATGCCCTAACAATTTTGTATTTTGATCAATAGCTGCACAATTAGGAGGATTTCACACAGTATTTAATCAGGCAATTGTGCTAATAGTGCAAAAACAGAAAAGTAGGTGTCAAGTCAGCATGCATAATTAACAATGAAAACTGTGTTTGCACAGTTATAGATAGATTTTGCCATCGAATATCCAAGAGAATCTATATTCACACACATCAATTTAGACAATCATTTTTATAATTTTATATTATAATAATTGTTTGGACCCGAGTCTAAAAGCTTTTAGCCTACAGTTAGATTAGGACATGATATATCATGGATTTAACGACTTTATTTATAAACAAAATTTACTCATATGCCAAAATATACTTTGTATTTCATACATGACATGTAGTTGACAAAGTAGATATACAATTAACAGTTGGGACATTGTTGAAAATGTAAACAAAAATAAATTAAGAAAAAAATAAAATACAGATAGAAGGAAGGGAAGTACCTGAATTGTAGGCATAGCCATTCCCTGCATGACTCTCACCTCTCTGTTTTCCATGTATTGCTTCCTTCCCCATAGCCTATTAAAAAATACATTGCATTAAATGTCAAGCAAACTATCTCAATCAAATTGAGAGGACAATGAAGGGATCAGAAAATAGAACAATACCGAATTGGGGGAGGTAGCGAACACAGAATTGAAATAGCTAGAACCAGAAGAGGGCTTGTTAGCCTCCTTGCGACCAAACAAATCATCGATCGAAGAACCTCCCTTCTTACTCTCCATCTCGAATTAAGTACCTCGATTAACTATTGCACCACTAGAAACAAACTTCTATCTGGATGGATCAAATGTTTTTATGCTTTAAGATCAGAAAGATCAAAGATGAAAAGGGGAAGGCGAAAGGGAAGAAAATTAGCAGTTACTAGTTTTTGTTGAGAGGCTGTGTTACAACTCTTTGCTTTGTCTCGTGCCCCTTTTAAAGACCTCTCCACCTACACGCACGAATAATAAATGAAAAATAAATAAATCAAAATCAAAATCCCCGTATTATTAGAATCAAATATTCGTTTCCTACACCGTCTCCGTCTCCTTTTTAGCGAGCGAGATTTGCCCTGTCCCAGTGGCAGTTTCCATTCATGGAACTTCTCCTTTCCACAACTTTTGAGGATTTTCTCTTTTAATTTTAATTTTTTTTTGTATTTGGTATTTGATATGTTTTATTGTTTTTGGTATTTGAGATGAGGAGATCTTTTTTATTCGGATACGGTTTGGCCTTTTGGGGTGTGCGGATAAGCGCCACGTGGGCCCGGGCATCTACGGACGGTGGGGTCGAGTCGGCAAGTTGAACCGCTTGTTCTCGCACGTGTGGATCTGGATAAAAAAAGTAAACTACGGCCGCCGCAATACATTTATCGCGATCCGTTTGACTGGAACTGAACTAGCGTGCACCGTTAGTCACTGCATGTGGGCCCTGCGTCTGGACAATGTACGATTTGCTTTGATTCTCGGTAGGGGTGTAAAGTGTAAACAAATAGGGTATTATTCGATTTCGTACGGATCCGAAACGAAAAAATTATCTAAATTATCTATATTTGGATAAGACCATCCGTATCCGTATTCATATTCAAAAAATTATAACGAATGAGAATATAATAAGATTTTTAATTATCGGTATCTGATCTTTTATATTCTTAAATCACAACAAATATAATATATGTTTTTAAATTTATTTATTAAATTATATATTATATCAATAATTTATTAAATTGTATATATATATTTTGATGAACAATATAACATTATGACATAATTAATGACTAATATTTTAATAATATAATAGATGTTTTGTAAATAACAAATAAATTATTAAAAATATCTGATCTGTATCTGTAATGTTTAATTTTCAATCCGTATCTGTATTCAAAAAATTATAACGGATAAAAATACGGTAAGATCACAATCCATATCCAACCGTTTACACCCCTAATTCTCGGCCGCAAACGACTTTAACTCTTGATCTAATTTTAATTCGATTTGTTTACTGATGGAACTTTTTAGTAATTAACAAAAAAAAAATAGTGAAATGGTTGAAATCGATTTATTTTAGTAATGAAGCGTGTAAGTATTAAATTTATAAATTTTCAAATTAATTTGATATAAAATTAAGCTTAGAAAAATAGAATATTAAAATTAATTTTTTGTTCGCTTGATTTCATAATAAATTATTTTGAAAAATAATAAATTAAATGTGTAAATGCATCAATTATGAAGTAGATCAATTTTAATAGTTTAGATTCAATATTTCAAATCATTCCAATTAATGAAGTTAAGCTCACCGAAAAAATAGTAAACTTAAGAGCATTATAGTTCTACTCAAAATACATGTATGCATCATATAGTCAATAGTGGATTCATCCTTATAAATGCACATTTGGATTGGTAGAAGTGTATACTATATGAATTATTGTAAGAGGCAGATATGCATATTACAAATCAATATTTATTCTGGATAAAATATTTGTAAAGTTCAAACAATTAATTTTAGGAGACCGAGTCAGTTTTTTAAATTATGAAAAGGGGTAATTGTGAGAATGCCACTACAAAACTTTGAAATTGTGAGATTGCCACTACAAACTTCAAAATTGTGAGAATGCCACTATAAAATATCCATAATTGTGAAAATGCCATTAATAGTGTATTTTTATAATATTTTTATCAAAAAATAACTGAAAAATACTATTTTGATATACATAATTCTGTATTTCCGATTATACCCTTCATATAAAAACAGTAATACTCCAATTGATATCGCCTCTTCAAATTCATTTTTGATAAAAATATTATAAGAATACACTGTTAATGGCATTTTCACAATTATGAACGTTTTATAATGGCATTCTCACAATTTTGAAGTTTGTAGTGGCAATCTCACAATTTTTCCTTTTTTTAAATAAATGAGAATCAATTGAATCCACCCTTAATTTATTCGAACAATTAAATGTGATCTCTATTTGAGCTATCAAAATTTATATATATATATATATATATATATATATATATATATATATATATATATATATATATTTTAATTTGAACTATTATTTTAGATAGAGAGAAAATCACTATTTTTCATATAGTGCATAATTTTTAAGTCAAGTCCACCTATGTAAAAAAAAAGTAAAATAATTATAACAAGTATAAAATTTGATCGGTATATATATATATATTTATATAAAAGATCATGTTAAGTAGTTGAGATCAATTATTTAAACTTTGCAAATGGACTGCCATGTCATTCCCTACTATACTATTATTGCCTTAAAATTTTGATATGTAGATCATTTGAGCAAATTTCATTAACTTGACTTTGCTAATGGGTAAAAAAAAAAACATTATATGATAAAGATTTTGATATGTAGATCATTTGAGCAAATTGAAGCCGCCCGAATTTTTAAAAATCAAAATTTGAAACTAAAGCACTTACTAATCGATGCTTTGCAAAATGAATTTGGGAGCGGTCCAATGGACATGAGACCAAATCTTATCCGCTACCCAATTTTGTTCGCACAAATTAATATTAGCATAGATCCAACTGTATCAACTGAACATCAAACCGAATTTTTACATTCGTACTAGTGTCCATCAAACTACCCCCACTTGTTGCAAAAAATCTTAGAAAGGTAATTAAATAGAAAATTGAACAAGTTTTGAAGAGTATATTGAAAATTAAGCCAAAATCTTATTAACCACTACATGACTTATCTCATAGAATTCAAATTAGGCCCGATGTCCATCGGACCTACTTTGATTTGATGGGCTCAATCACTGTTTGATATGTATCAAGATGTGTGCGTTATGCTAAAAATTTCATGCAAGTTTGTTTCAATTTCTGTGCGTACAATTCTCAATGTAGATCGAACGGTGTTGGACCTCATCGAACCCAAAAGTAAGTCTGATGCCCATCAGACTTACTCCATTCTCTATCTCATATACATAATTAATAAGAGTACTCATGCATACAATTTAACATTTTAATCATAATTGCAAATTTAAGTTTTTCATGTTGGTCCCCGATCGATGTTTGGTAGATATTTGTAGGCTTTTTAAAACATCACTCGACCACTAAACATTTTTTTTTTCGAATGAAGACCACTAAACATTTGTGTTGTGATTTATTTTTGAAGTTTTTGGCAAAATTTCAGTGCCCGTCCACCTTTCTTCAATGATAGAATACGCCAATCTTTCTCTTTTAACATCTCTATCATATAATGGTCCTCAATGGAATACGCCAGTCTAAGCACTAGAACTGCCTAACAAATTTGCAATGAAGGAATAGATGATCTATATTTTCTCCACAGAAATGGCATTTGATGTTACCTATCCACCTCCTTTTAACTAGATTAGATTTGGTGAGTATTATATATCTGGGAAGTAACCACATAAAAATCTTAAATTTAGGGGTATGTATAATATATGCCAAAAAAATTCTCCCAATCTTATAAACTAATCCATGTGAGGACTCTTAATTGAACTTGGGAGTTCTATGAGTACTTCTTGTAGGATGATTTTAGTATTCTCACATAACTGGTAGACATGAGGATAATATGTACTCATAGCACAAGTTCCAAACTAGATATTATCATGCCTGAATAAAATTGTGCTAGGTTGAATGTTGTACTGGCAAGTATGGTATATATGCTCTTATCATCTAATGTCTGTAGCTGTGTTATTGATTTCCAGAAGGAAGATTGGGTATTGAGAGGTGGTTGGTTATAGTAATTAAGAAGAATAGCTTCTTTCACAATCCAGAAAATACACTGTGGTCTTTAAATTTCCACCACCATTTAAGAAGAAGATAATAATTAAGAAGAATAACCTTTTTCTATAACCTAGTAAGTAAACTGTAGTCTTTAAATTTCCACCACCATTTAAGTAGAAGAGTTGCATTCATTTGATCTAAATCAATAGGAGCTGATATTTATACTAAAAATTTTGTTACCAACACAATATATCTGAGGTTTTAGTGTTTTGAACAAATTTAAACCTCAAAAGTATTTTCTCTAACAATAAAGCATTTTTTTAAAAACTAAAACCTTTTCTTACAGTAAGAATATTTTTGAATCCCTTTAAAGCTAACTGTATAGAAGTATTTTTTACTAATCGTAGTTTGAATATTTTTAGATTATTTTATGATAGTTAGAAACTAATATAATATTCTGGTTCTCAAAATGAATATAGTTTTGCTTCCAATTTGTTTTGAATTTATTCGATTACAAATAAAATGATATTTGACCAAACTTTGATATTAATGTAATGAAAATATTGACTTTACAAGTAGAAAAAAGGGCATTAACAAAAATAAAACCTTTAATCAATATATTCCAAATATATTTAATTATTATATTTCAGTGTATAATTAAATTATTAAATCTTTGAGTGAAGTTTAGCTTATGGAAAGTACAGTTTAAATATCCAATTTAAGACAATTCAAAATGTTATAATCTCAACCAAAAAATCTTTCTTATTTAGTTGAATATAATATTAAAGGAACAAAATCTACACATTAATAAAAAGATAGGATGTGTTCCTTGAAAAACAAGTAAGCAGTGTTGTACTAATAATATATATATATATATATATATATGAGTGGGGTTAAAATGCACCCTCATTTTTGTGCTCCAAACGTGTACCCTCCCCTTGTTTCTTTATTTTTAAAATCCAAATAGTTAATTTGAATCTACCAACGTGTTCTACATATTAAAATGTGTTTGGAGGCCAAATTTTACATTTTTTGGAAATTTTTTACTATTTTTTCCGAATTTTTGAAAATCATCACTGTGCTGAAATTTTTATTATTGTTGAGTTTAATAAAAAATTCTGAAAAAATAGTAAAAAATTTCCAAAAAATGTAAAATTTGGTCTCCAAGCACATTTTAATATGTAGAACACGTTGGTAGATTCAAATCAACTATTTGAACTTTAAAAATGAAGAAACGAGAGGAGGGTGCACGTTTGGAGCACAAAAAAGAGGGTGCATTTTAACCCCACTCTATATATATATATATATAAAATCCTTCAAAGGAAAGCTTCCTCTGGAATCATACATCTCTACTTATGAGAAGATAATAACTGGCTCTGCTATATAGGCTGGTACAATTATTAGCATCTACTGACAAATATTCTTCTCTAAATCAAAGAATCTAATTCCAAATTACGCACAAGGAACCATTTTTAAAGTCAAAATGTGGAATTTTGCTGTAGAGGGGACGTCCATGTGTTGCTCTGCTACTTGGCAAATAGAGTTGCTTGTAGAAAGAAGCTAATTCTCAGAAAATAATTGTCAATGTAAGAATTTAGAATTCCACAAAGTTACTTGTGCAACATGGCAACTAACAAGAGACCGAATTTCCTTGCTTGACTTGTTTTAATGGACTCCACCAAGTGTAAATTATATATATTGCTTAGGTTAATTCATGCTTCTTAACCTAATAAAGCATCAACCGAAAAAAGAAGTGATACGATAATCATTCATGCCTTTTCGTTTTGAAGCGATACGAAAATATCGCATAAAAACGTCAAAAATCATGGGGATTTGTTCGATTTATAAAATTCACGAATTTGAATGAGTCAAGAAATCAGAGTACTTTTAATTTTCAAAAGTGATGTAGATTGTATGATGAGGTAGAATAGCAGAAGGCACAGTACAGCATTTAATCACACCCATAGACAGTGGATGCTGATATATATATCTATATCCTTTTCTTTTGAGGGATTAGAGGTTTAGAGCATAGTTTAGTCAATGGGTCACACATGAATTCGGTTTTTACTTTTCAAGATTTGAAATTCAATACCGTATCTCTTTAATATTTTTCATAGGAATAGGTTCAGTTTGACATGCAACTTGCTCAAAAGATGCGAGTTGCTTCCGCTTGTGCCGCATCAGGTCGACATGTTACCTTTCCCTCTCTGTAGTTCACCACCCCAACGGTTACGAAAATATCTTCAAGTATTGTTTACAACCTCTCTCTCTCTCTCTCTCTCTATAATCCTCCGTACCATCAGAAAAGTACCTCTAAATTTGTATATTTGTTCAATATATGTCGTTTTCTTAATGACACCGAGTTCAATGAAGTTCATGAATATATCGATGTAGTGTACCTGGGAGGGTTATAATCCAGGAAGGTATATATATATATACACACACACACACACACACACACACACATCTTTCTGGCAATTGATGGTTGTAATCCATATCACCTTTTTCTGGCAATGAACAAGATATGTTCTGAATAAAAAGAGGCCTCAAGAAATCTCTTTTTCTCTTCATTCCAGATCTATGTGCATCTTTCCATAGAAGAAATGGGGCCTGATGAAACAATATATAAGAATCTACTTTTCTTGTTTTCCTGTTCAGAGACATCATCCTTATCTCAATATTGAAACTTTTTTATTCCCCTTGCTATATATGTATAGATTCATAACACACACACAGAGGTGGAGGCAGTAACACCAAATGGGGTCAACTGACCCCCATTTATTTTCCAAATTTATGTATTTTATATGTGATTTTATGCATAGTTTAGATCAAAATGTTACTAATATTGTAAAATTGGTCTCCATTTACAGTATAAAATTTTATATTATTGACCCTCATAGTTCAAAGGTCTGACTCCACCCCTGCACACACACAAAGACTAAAAGCAGAGAGTTAAGTATTGTTCAACTGGCTTTGCAATTAATCCACTAAGTTGTCAATCAATCAACTGCAACATTTACAACACCAATCGCACTCGTTATCCATTAAATTCGCCGTGGATCATGACATATATAGAGATTCCTTCTATTTGAGCCATATTGCCATTTCAACTAGGAAATCAGTGTTGCTTATTATGTAGAACTGTAGAAGGGTGTAGGTGTAGCCATGACAATTTTGGATAAGTCTATTCAATCCTACCAAAATCTTAGAGGATAAAAAGGTGCTATGTCATGTGCACCGATATATATATGAGAAAATGACTGGTGAATTAATTGAGAGAGAGAATTCATGTGTAGGTCCATGGGACCACAATTGGTGGCCTTTGTAATAAGTTAATGGGCTTTGATTGGTATGGAAAGGCCCATAACCGCACCTTAGTGGGGCCATGCTGAGTGTGCTATCTCCTGCACTTGCAAGAGCTTGTCTTTTCAAACTTTGGTCAGGTGTATATTGGAATTGTAGTAGTAGTAATCAAACCAAATCAAACTTATCTCATTTTGAGTTTAAGTTTGAATAAGATTTGAACTGAACTAATTTAATTTGTTTTAAAACGAACAAATTTTGAATTGAACTAATTGCGAGCTACAAATTTTTCAAATCAAAATGAATCGAATTAGGAACTACAAATTTTTTTAGCACCCCTAATTGTACCAGTAGTTTATGTATTAGTTTTCTTCTCGCAGAACAAAATTGACACAGTTTCATTTTACCTTTCACAAATTCACACTGATGGATTATAGACCACCTCAAGATTCTCTTACCTTCTACGCTGCTAAATTGATTCAAACCATGGCATGGACCTAGTCAAATGGAAACTTATCCCATTGTTAATTTGTTAAGATTTTTCTATTACAAGTTATCATTGTATTAACAAGTTTGAATTCTGATATAAGTTTGGTTCCTGCATTATTAAAGATTGATGGTTAAATCCATTAGTTGCATTATTTAAGATTCAAACCTAAATAGTTTGCAATCAATTTCGAACAAATTATACATAGTTTGAGTTTGATTTAAATAAGATTCAAACCGAACTAGTTTGATTTGTTTCAGAATGAACTAATTTCGAATCGAATTAATTGCGAACTTTTTTCAAATCAAACTCAGATCGAATCAAGAACTACGAACTTTTTGTGCAACCCTAGTAATAACATCTTATACAGATATAATGGCATCATAGAATCTGGCTACCATGTTATCGATGATATCAGTTTAAATGCCAACTTCAAAATTTATATAATATATTTCAAATGAAGAATTCAAATCCTTCAAATCTATCCATCACCTACAAAATTATAAATTATAAATTTTATTTAATACAAAGTCAAGCAGCTAAAAAGAAAATTTATAAATTAATTTTTATGCATATATTTTTCATTATTTTTTTACAGCTTGATTTAATACTAATTCTAAATGCCATGAAAATTTAAAAATTTACATATAAATGCATCACTACTGAGGTATATTGTTTAGAACAGTTTGAATTTCATGTTTAAAGCCTATTCAATAGACTTTGAAGGTCAGTAACACTTCACAGTAGTCAAATATTAAGCAATGAACTGCTACTTAGAATTATTAGAAAATAAATCTGCTGCAATCCTGAATTTAGTAAACAGTACTCTGAAATTCTTGCAATCTCAAATCTAGTTGTTATTTTTTTTCAAGAACGCATATCGAAACAACTCATCTTTCCATGCACACATCTCGAAACAGTTCGACAACTGGATTTGAATTGCAAGGATTTCAATATCAACTGTTCATTGATGTCGGTTTACAGTAGATTCGGACTCGAATTATTAACCCTTTATATGTCTAGTAGTAATCTATTTTGTGTGTGTGTGTGTGTAGAGTAGCTTCACAAAAAAGTGGCGAGACATTAGTCCGAATCTTTTGTGCGGTCATAATGACATGTAGTGTGTGATACGTCAGTATCAGAAAATTTAATCATAATAGAGGGATCAATAAAAAAAGGAGATCTCATTGCAAACCTGATCTATGATCTATCCATACATATATAGGAATTTGGTGATAGATATAGAACCTCTTAGGCTCTTAGCTACATACATGCATACACCAGCTGTCATGAAAGCTTTGTTGGGTCAGACAACCTGATCTTTACAAAAGAAGAACACAGAAATATTATCCAGTTATATGGTGTAACAAATGCACTTGCTTTTTGTCAAGGAAATTAATAAATGAGAAAAGGCAACGTCCTCTCAAGTCATATCTCTCAAAAATCTCTGTGTATAAAAGTATTTTCTTTTTAGCTTACGTACTTTCAACTGTCACAACTGTTATAATTTTAAGTACAATATGTATATTTACAGGATAATATGTGCATATTTATAAGATAATATATGTATGTTTACATGACACTATGTGTATGTTCACAGAAGGTGGTCCCCAACAGCTGTCACGCGTTTTCAACAGTTTTCACGTGTTTTTATGTTGACAGAATTTGTTAAATTAGTTTATATCATTTAGTATTGATGTTTACAGGATTTAATATTGATGTTTACAGAATTAGTTGAAAATATTCGGAGATTTTTGAGAGACTGGAGTTGGAAAACTGTTAGCTGCTTTCTTAATAAATAATACTTTAGGTGGTCGATATCAGCAGTCACATTCTAGTACAGTGATTAATTAGCAATTGTAGATTGATTTGTTGAGGATAACTAGATAAGGTTTATTGTCCATACTAGAGGTTATTTAAACCACAAGATAAAGAGGATATATCATTGGTGCTTGATAAGGTCATGATATATTCCATCTCACTTTTTAGACCTTAAATTTGATAGAGAATTCCTAATTAAGTTACCACATGATTCACCACTATCCAATTAGCAAATGATGTTTCCTTCTTTGTAGGTTGCTCTTTGCAAAAGGCACTTATATGAACTATCCATTCATATATATATAGAGATAGAGGGGTTGGCTAAGTTTAAAATATTTTTTTCTAGCTCTCAGAACAAACGATTTGGTTTTCTGATTTTTAAAGTTCAAACAGTAGATCTAAACCGTTAGATGTTCAATCTATATTAAAATGTGCTTGGAGACAAAATTTTACTTTTTTGGGGATTTTTTTACTATTTGTTAAGATGGTTTGAAAATTCGTTATTTTTATTAAATTTTTGCAACATTGAAAACAGCGATTTTCAAACCATCTTAATAAATAGTAAACAAATTTCAAAAAATATAAAATTTGGTCTCCAAGCACTTTGTAATATAAATTGAATACCTAACAATTTGGATCAACTATTTGGACTTTGAAAATTGAAAAACCAAGTCGTTTGTTCTGGGAGCTAGGAAAAAATGTTTTGAGCTTAGCCAACCACTATATATATATATATATAGAGTCAATCTAATATACACTTAAGTGTACCGATTTAACCATACACTTAACCCTAGAACCCTAGGATTAGCTTTGAGATTCGTGCTGCACGACTTTTAAAAAAATCGTACGGTCCTAGGGTTAAGTGTACGGTACACTTAAGTGTATATTAGTTTTACTATATATATATATATATATAGGACTTGGCTACGGTGCTATGAGTAGCTAAGAGGCCTCCCGTGCTACGGCTCAATATTCGACTTTTTAAAATTCTAACGGTCGATCCGAACCATTCATCTTGTTCTCCATATTAATATGTGCTTGGAGACCAAATTTTACATTTTTTGGAAAAATTTTACTATTTTTTTAGATTTATTGAAAATCGCTGTTTTTCAGACAAATCTGGACCATAAAAAATAGCGATATTCAATAAATCTAAAAAAATAGTAAAAAATTTCCAAAAAATGTAAAATTTGGTCTCCAAACACATATTAATATGGAGAACAAGATGAACAGTTCGGATCGACCGTTAGGATTTTCAAAAGTCGAATATTGAGCCGTAGCACAGGAGGTCTCTTAGCTATCCATAGCATATTAGCCAAATCATTTTTTGATTAAAATTTAGGAGTCAAGCTCCTAGATTTCATTAAAAAAGACATCAGTAGTGTCAAGTCGAATTACAGAATACAAAAACAAACAAATAAAAAAGCATAAACAATAATCAAAAGAAGAAAATAAAGGTAAAGGAAAAAACAGTGATCAGACAGTAATCCAAATTCACTAGTGATACCCTCTGTACCAGTATTTGCTACGCCTGAAACCAAGTTGCCATTTCTGACAATATCTCCTATGCTGTTTGTGTTACCGTTTGATGATGCTCATTGAATGTCCTGTTGCATCTTTCCCTCCACAACACGAACACCGTAGCCATTTGGACTTGCCTAGCTGTTTTGGATTTGGATCTTAACATAGCTTGTTTGTAATTTCCAGTTGTGAAGTACTGACAATGCCCCAATTCCGGGATATAACCAATTAAATGCATTCTCAACATTCTTGCGTACTGGCATGTATTGAATAGGTGTCGTACTGTCTCCAAATTTGCCTTACACATACAACACCTGTTCACTATCTCCCATCCTCTCCTCTGCAGGTTATCAATTGTTAGGATTCGATTTTGCAACATTAACCAAGCAAATATCATAACTCTATTCGGTGCTTTAACATCCCAAATATTCTGCAAGCATGTATCAATGTAAGGCCCCTCAATCATGATCTTATAGAAGGATCTTACTGAAAAGCACCCATTAGTCGTCCATCTCCATGCAATCCAATCCTCTTCTGCTGTTCCATTCAGTGCCGGCAATTGAAGCAATAGCTGTTGCAATTGGTCAGCCGCCATTTGAGACATTGTGGTGAGAACTTGAATATGCCAATTCCCTCTTTGAATGTTTTTTGCGATTGGCATATTTTGCTGCACAGCAAATGAATATAGTACTGGATACTTATCCATTATTTTGTACTGCCCCCAATTATCTTGCCAAAACCTGATGTGAGTTCCTTTCCCCATATCAAACCTGACCGATATCTGAAGGAGTGGTTCTATTTCTGCTAAATTTGCCCAGAAGGTGGTTTTGTTGGTCAATTCCCAAGGCCTAGTTGTTGTGTTCGATAGTTGCACTATGTCCATCCATGCCAGTTTATTTGGTTGTAACCATTGAAACATGATCTTTGCTAATAGTGCTTTGTTGAGAATTTCCAAATTCAACACTCCTAGCCCTCCCATTACTTTAGGTTTTTATGACAAGCTCCCAAGCAATTAAATTCATTCCTCTCATCTTTTGGTTCCTGTGCCCATGCCACAAAAACCGCCTTCTTATTTGATCTATCTTTTTTGTCACCCATTTAGGTAACAAAAAAGTCTGCATCATATACATCGGCATGGCCGTAAGCGTCATGTTCATGAGTGTTAACCTTCCTCCAATGGACAACATGGAGGCTTTCCAGGATGATAGCTTCTTTGTGATTTTTTGTATCAACGGAAGGTACTGACTCTTGTTCAATCTTTTGTTGGAGAGGGGGAGCCCTAAGTATGCCATAGGGAATTGAGATGCTTTGCACTGAAGAATTCGTGCAAGATTGCTTGTCTCTTGACTGGTTGCTGTCGTTAGAAGAAATTCTGATTTTTCCAAATTGACCCTCAAACCCGAGAGCTCATAAAAAATGTGCAAAATAATTTTCAGGAACCGAGCCTGATGCTCTGTTGGTTTTATGATAAACAAGGTATCATCCGCGAAGAGTAGACATGATTTACAACCCGTGAAGGGTGGTTGCAGAAAATTTGAAGCCATCAGTTTGGCTGTCCATGCAGTCAGAAAGTCCATGGCTATGATAAAAAGAAAAGGCGATAAGGGATCTCCTTGCCTGAGACCCCTTTTTAAAATGATTTTCTTTCCTGTGATTGAGTTTAGCAAAACTTTTGTTGTGCCTTGAAGTATTGCTCTGTTGATCCAGCCAATCCATTCTTGCGGTAGTCCTTTGACTAGTAAAATCTGATTTAGGAAATCCCAAGACAGAGTATCAAAAGCCTTGAACACATCCGCTTTGAATAATCCCACCTTTTTCTTCTGCTTTGTTGCCATGGTTGTTAATTCTTGTACATACAAGAATCTTTCGTTTATCATTCTGCCTTTAATGAAGCCTGTTTGATTCGGTGATACAATTGTCGCGATTTGATCCTTCAATCTGTTTGCCATGATCTTAGAGAAGATTTTTTGCACCGAGTTAACTAAACTGATGGGTCTAAAATCTCCCGTTGTTAAGGCACCTTCCTTTTTTGGTATGAGAGTTACATATGAATCATTCAATGGATATAGCGTTGCATCACTCTCCGTCTGTAATGTGTTGTATACTTGCATCAGATCCGGTATCAATAAATCTGAAAATGCTCTATAAAATTCTGCAGTAAAGCCGTTGGGCCCCGATGCTTTATTCAAAGGCATATGCTATAAAACCAAACTAATCTCCTGCACAGTTATCAGCCTCATCAGCTCTTGCGTATCTTCTATGGCACTGTGGAACAAATGTGAGTAATCAAATTGAAGGGATTGCACATGAGAAGTGCCTACAAGGTCGACAAAATATTTGAATAGCAATTTTGCCTTATGCTGATGCTCCGTCACACTAAGGTCACCTTCTTTAATTGTGTCAATCCAATTTTTTCTTTTTCTAACAGAGGCCATTTGATGGAAATATCTCGTGTTTTTATCCCCCTTCTTTATCCAATTTGCCTTTGCTCTTTGGTGCCATTTTTCTTCCTCTTGTAACACTAGCCGTTTGTGCCTCTCTTTAATTGCGATTTGCAGCAACTTCTCTACCCTTGTCAATGACCTTTGTTCTACTTCTTTGGTTAGCCATGTGATTACCACCTTACACAATTTTTGCTGAAAATTGAAGCCTCTTTTATACTCTTTCTTCCATTGTGTAATTTTTTTGGTTAGAACACCTATTTTTACTGCCAATTCCTTTGCATTCTGTGTTGTTGGTTGAGCCACCCACACCTCATGCACCAACTCCTTAAAGTCAGGTTGCTTGATCCAAGCATTCTCAATCCTGAATATATTCGATGTTAGAAATCTTGTTTTGCTGGTGCAAACTAACGGGCAGTGATCTGAAGTTGTTGTAGTACCTGCTGTCTGAATTGTGTTCGGGTACGTTGCTGCCCATGTATCCGACATCAAAAATCTGTCAAGTCTCACAAATGTCGGCTCCTCCCTTTCATTTGACCAAGTGTATCTTCTTCCTTGCAGTGGTAAATCCATTAGACGTGCAGAATTTACGACTTGTCTAAATCTAAGCATACTTTGCAAAGGATATGAGCTGTTGCTTCTATCTTCCTGATTGAGAGTGACATTAAAATCACCCGCTATCAGCCATGGCACCTCAATCTGCGGTTGTGATTCTCTAATTTCTTCATAAAAGGGTTCTTTGGATCTCTGATCAGAGGGTCCATATACCCCTGTGAATCGGATGACAGTGTTGTCCATGTTTAATGCGAGGTCCACTGACAGACAGTACTGACCTTGCTCAGAACTTACTTCTGAGAAGGTCTCATCCCATGCCACTAGCAGCCCTCCTGCTGTTCCTTGTGCCTTTACTGTATAGTAGTTGCTGTACTTGTTACCTATTGCCTCTTTTATGAATTTGTTGTTATCCATCTCCCATTTGGTCTCTTGGAGACAAATTAAATGCGGACTCTCACTTGCAATTTCCTTTCTAACCAAAATTCTTTTATTTTTGTCATTTAGCCCCCTAACATTCCAAGAATAAAATTTTAATTTTCTAACTTCATTCATTTAGAGGATTGGAACTACAATTTAGGGGGCTTAGTTGACTCCAAAGCCCATTGTTACATGACACCATCCCTCTTTTAGCACTACCACTTAACAAGAAAATAATTATAACAGGCTTCCCAATTGCTAACCTAACCTTGCCATTTTTAGGGAACAAAAAATCTAGAACTGCAACCCTCCACTTCCAACTCATCACAAAATTTTGCAGTCTTTTACACAAGGTTTGAGCTAACTTGGATATTAAACTAACTACAACTACATAATAGCTTAGTACTAATATGGCGCATGTTTCTTCATTCATTGGCAGTGGCTGACATCAGTGCTTGAAATTCCTCCTTTTGACCTTGACTAATCTCGTCTTGTGCCTCAAAGAACATGTCCTTGACCTTCTGTGTCAAGATAATGCCCGACTCTTGTAATATTTCAATGGCCAGTGTTGGTGAAATAGCCTCCGCCCTTGTCTCGAAATCAATTTCCATCTTTTCGCCCTTGGTACGTTTTGCCTCTCCATAGTTCTTCTTTTGTTTGAGCCGCGGGCTCCTCCTTATTGGCACCAGATTTTTCTTCTTGTACCTTGGCGTTGGAAAGCCCGGTGGGTGTAACATCTCTTCTTCAGACACACCCTGAGTAGCTTGGAGTATCTCTTCGTAGTCAGTTTGAACTGGTTGAGTGGTTTTATTGATTGCTTCACGCCTCATTTCCTTTTCCCTTCTAACCATTTCAGCCCAACCATCAAGGCCGAGTAGCAACACATCTTGGGGCTCATGCCGCTGGTAGTCCTGATGAGTGTTAAAGCCCATATAGCCAGGCCTATTTTTTTCCTTCTGTTGCTCACCTGAACTCAGCCCAATTTCATTCCCATCTGAGCTGTCATCCCTTACCTCACTCATTTCTTTATTGTCACAGCTCACATTCTGACTACCTATTAGCTGTAGCCAACGGTAAACTTTTGCTTTGTGTCCAATCAAATCCCCTACAAATTTTTTATCCCCAAATTCTGCTCTCAAAAGTACAGAACAATTAATGCTGACTTTGTTGTGGTGATGCACGCATGGTAGGAATGTCAGACCTACCTGGAAGAGAAGTTGGCCAGCTTTTTTGTCAAAAATTTCAAATTTGAAAGTTGACCGGTTGACATGAAATTGGCTCTCTACCACTTTTGAGTTTTCAACACATGGTATTTCCCTGTGAGATAACACCATATCAGTTGGTTGTTTGATCTTCTTCCTCCATACCTTTACAACCTTTCGTGTAGCCTTCTTTTTCTTTTTATTTTTCTTCATGGATGCCTTTCTCACCCCCAGATTTTTAACTATGTTTTTCAATTTTTTGCCAACTCTTTCCCCAGCCGGTCCATGATCATTGTTTGTGTTAGTTTGTAATAATCTAGAAGTCAATAATACGATAAGTTAATCATAAAGCTTTGTTCATGAATTGAATGTTTATATATCATTTTGTTACCTTGAGTATTATTGCATTTGTGGATCATTTCGAGTTCATGACTGAAATTGTGAAACTCCATAATATAGATAATATATACTCTTAAAAGGTCACTGACCAAGGTAATTAGCAGGAACACTAATTACCGCTATAAGGTTAGTATGTGGATTAAAAGATGGTTAAGTTTTACAAACCACCTGACACGAGATGTCATTTTAATCACATAGATACATGTTCTAGGAACATGGTATTTGACAGACCCCGAATGAAACATTAAATAGAATTGTGTTCGTGTCATTTATGTTTTCATTCAGTGTCAAAGTTCTACAGTATGAGGTATTTATCGTTCCCATTAAGAAATATATATGAGTAAGTGTTATCTAACGCTGTCCGTAAAAAGCAGCCATAACGGTAGCATTTCCATATGTATAGCTTAGGTGAGGAAGTGATAGTCTGCCAAGAATACTATTTGTCCCTCGTATCTCTATACGAGCTATAGCATCACTGGGCCCCTTGGTAGAGTTAGATTATCTGCATGCAGTATAATTACAAGAGTAATTATATTTGATAATCTACTCAAGATCAAGAAAAGATACAGTTAACAAGGATGACACATATCTACCTTAAAACTGATCTGATAGCTATGAGACAGAAGAACTGACACAAGTAAATTGTTTACTGGATCGTGATATTGAACAGTACAGCATCATCTGTGTAATTGGATGGTCATGATGTGTTGCCAGATGCCACCCATGACTAACAGAAGTTAAAACAGTTTTAACTCTGTTTACCAACATAACACAGATCCTATTGGGTCACACCATATAGGAGCTACTCGGAGAATCTTACTGATTAATTATAAATTGATTATAATTAATATTAAGATGGTTATAATTAATTATACGTGATATAATTAAATTATAAATGTCATTTAGAATGACAAGCAGAAACAACGGTTAATTTATAAACGTACACGTTACGTTGTATAAAAGTTACCGAACAATAACCGAAAAGAAATATAATTGTACATGACAATTATATATATATGATTTGGAATTTTAATTGTTAATTATGGGTTTGAATTATGGATTTAAAAGCCCAAAATAATCAAAGCCTTAATTAAAATTAAAGGCCCAAAGTCAAAGCCCAAAATCAAAGCCCAACACTATTCATGCCTTAATGGGCCAAGGGCAAAATGGTCTTTTTACCCTTGGTGCCGACTTCCCATGTGTTGACATGTGTCATGTGAGGTGGCAAGGGTATTTTGGTCATTTCACATGATAAAAGGATGAGGTGTCAAGGGCTTTTGGTAAATAGATTTGTTTTTAGGGGTATTTTGGTCTTTTGCAAACCTCCTCAAAAGTCTATAAATAGAGGGGTAGGGGTAGAGAGAAAGACTCACTAATTCACGTGTTAATCTGATTACTTTGTTAATCGGTTTTTCTCTCTTCCTTGATTTCGGTTATTTCGAGATTAGGAAAATAATATATTTTGCGAAATCCCGCGATTTAGCTTTTAAAGCGATACCAAGTAACCTCGGGACACAAATATATTTATTTTGTCCTTTTTCTCTGTGAATAGTGTTTCAGCACAATTCCGCGGTTTACGGTATTTCTGGCAGAAGAAATAAACTGCTCTCCGGTTAGTCCTGGTGGATAACCGATAGAGGTATCACACGTGTGATACTACGAGTCGATTCCTTCCTTGGTGTAGCTCTTCTCGCTTATTCTGCATTCCAACTGAGATTTGGAATCAAGGTATAAATTGTTATATTAATCTATTTAATTTGTAAATAGATTTAATGCTTTAGAAAATCAATCATGGAGTAGATCTGTAAATAAATTAAATGAGGTTTTGATGCCAAAGGAATACTGAAGGTGGACCGCCTTGGAAGGTTTCCTGACATACCTCGTTTAATTTTTAGCTTAACTTAACTGTAAAAATTTTGTTTTACACACTTCCGCTGTTAAGCTAAATTAATGGGTTTGAACCGTCAAAACCCCAACAGTTTGACCCCCCACTCGAGATATCAATTGAACTGGTGTAAGTCTCTTCCGGTGGAGAGAGAGGTGGAATGTCAGGTGGAATGACAGGTGGTTGCGGATTTGCCTCCGAATTCTGCTCAGGCGGCCACTGATTTTGCTGCAGTGGGTATGGGCCTTGTTGCCATGCTCTCCAATGCAGAAGCTGTACTCTCACTCTTCTAGCATGCCCATTTTCATGATACTTGAGGAACCGGGATATCTTCTCGGGGTCGTCACATGCAACCCTTATGGTGACATAGCGAAAGTGCCCTGCCCGTCTACCATGAGGGAGTATTGCTGTAATCCTTCCAACTCCAGTTGTGACTTTATGCAAGTCCTCTGTATTCCATGCATGAAGAGGCAGATCCCACAGCCTCAACCAAGCTTGATATGGTTCAGGTTCATAAACCATGTTCCATTCTTGCTCCCACAGCACTACTCCAACTTGCACCCCTCTTCTCAAAGTATATGGACTATTCCACACTATTTCTTGCAATCTAGCTCTGTTTTGCACCATTAGAAGAAAAGGAGCATCATCCTCCTCATTACCATCATACACCTCATTTTGCAGCGCAGTGCCCCCGAATTGTCTAGCTAATCTATGTGCCAGTAAGCCCGGTATATCGTCTGTCGGCTGACCTTGTGTCATTACCACCAGACCTGTGCACCACAGATTCATGTTTTGAGGTCTGAGTCCTTCTCGTATCGGCATGTACACTTGTGTCTCCTCAGGTCTCACTTCCCATAGATCATCCATGCTTACTTTTCCTGGTGGAGTTTCCTTTTTTGATTTAACTATTGTTTCTGGTACGTTGGGTTTTATCAGGTTTGGAGTTTTTTTTGATGGTTTTAAAACTCCAGCATAAGAAACACCATGGTGTTGTGGATACTTATATTGCTGGGTTTTGTACTACCTCTTGGTCTCTTGCTGCTGGGTTTTGCAACCACCATATTTATGACCAATCCTGTTGCACTTAAAGCACCGTACTGGTTCGTGACAATTTGCTCTCTTGTGGTCTTTTGAGAGGCATCGGAAACATTTACCCTCCTTAAATGCTGTCTTGTAAGCCTCCTCTGTCTCCCTTCTTATAAATGCTCTTTTATCAACCAAATTTTGAGCCCCTCTACGATATACTGCCTGGCCTTGTTGATTCCCTGCAAACTGTGCCCTTTTCTTGTACGTTACCTGATGCCAGCCGCTTTCACCATTAATGCCCTCATGGAGGTCTCCATTAATGTCTCTATGCCTTGCCTGCCTCCCTTCCTGCTGTTGCGTACTAGTAGCTTGAGCTGTCCCGTCGCCTGGTGTGAGGCCTCCCACCTCTGTTCTTTTACTACCGCCTCCCAAATCGCCTTTTGGATTGTCGCTCTTCATTTTTTTTTTAAGTGAAGAGGATCTAATGGTATATATTAGCCAAATCATATATATATATATATATATTGAAAGCAACAACACCAATAATAATACTAAGGGGCGGACACAGAATTTTCGTCAGGGGACAAAAAAAAATATCGAATCGGATTTAAACACGTTAACTAATTAGGTACTCGATAAAAAACAATGCTTTAACTAATATTTTCCAATACTCTAACTTATCATTTCTGATTCTCTAACCTATAAGTTTAATTACCAACCATAATTCAAGAAATTTATTTTAATATTAACTCTAAATTTAACACGAATCACAAATCAAACATCCAGATGGGGGCAAAAAAAATTTCAGAATGAGCAAAGTAAATCAGAACATCCAGATCTCTACTAAAACTCAAAATCCAAGAAGGACAACTGTTGCCCCCACACTACATGGTCCGCCCTTGATATTAAACTATGTTTTCTCAAATTAATTATAATATTACACTATGTAGTACAAATATAATTAGAAATTACATCGGTATAAATTATTTGGAATTTTTCAAATTATGACTTCAACTAAATTAAAGTCCGTAATTTTTATTGTACCATTATTATCATGAAAAATTAAACTAAGTAAACGGTCAAAACATTATCCTAAATTATAGGAAAAAGGATGTTCAGCACAAAGGTCATTATCATAATTAAGATCTCTGAGGCAAAAAGTAAAAAAGCAAAGCAGCTAAAATCAAAAGTAACATGGGCCATATAAAACCAAAATTCCAGCATAAGAAATAATCAAATTGAACATGACCATTGACCAACAAGCAATTAAGAGAAGAAATGGTACAACCCTCAAACGGTTATCTTTTGCCAAATAAAATAAAGATGCAAGATGTACTTTTAAGCAGGACCACATGGTGTCAATTAATAAACAGTAAATTGTGATCAGACACGAATCTTAACGTAAATCAAGGGGTGCTTAGTCATCCCTACGGATTTAAAAAATTTCATTATCTATATTGAAATTTAATTGAATTTTATTATTTTTTAAATTTTTGTATAGTTCAACTCTACTCGTATAATATTAGATGTATGTATGTAGCTCAGTGGTTAGAATTCCACGATTTTTTTTAAAATAGAAATCATTTTAAAAGTTTTAATAGAACCAGCACGATTTGCTTGGATTTTAGAAAAATAGCCTCCATCGATGGAGCAAGAAAATCAAAAGTTACACCGATCCTAGTGATCGGTGGAGTCAATTTTCTACCCGCCACAGCACACTACACAGATGGCTACACCAAAGAGCTCTACCAGTTCTGTGGATCGGTGGAGCCTCAATAAATGTCTCCACCGGTTTTGTGGATCAGTGTAGCCCTAAAAATTCCCCCCATCATCATTTGAAAATTTGTAAATCAAGGCTCCACCGATCTCTAGGATCTTGCAGCTAAATATGAGATCTTTTGTAGCGTTCTGTACAATATTATGTTCTGGGTGCAAAATTGGCTCCACCGATCCCTATGATCAGTGTAGTTTTTGATGTTCTTGCTCCACCGAGGCCATTTTTTTTAAATCCAAACAAACCGTGCTTGTTCTATTGAAACATTTAACATGAATTCTATTTAAAAAAAAAATCGAATTCCACTATGTATTACGGAGGAGTTTGGCTAGTATAACATCAGTGTCATTTCAACCTATATAACACCAATTCTAAAACCTATCAAATCGACTTCAAACGGTGAATCTAAACTGTTCAAACTGATCTACTTCATTAGTTGTGCGTTTATATGCAAAATTTATAACTTTTCGAATTTATTTAGTATTAAGTCAAGCAGTCAAATATGTGAGTTTTTAAGTTAATTTTAATACATTAATTTTTCAATATTTTTACCACTTGATTTGATACTAAAATAACTCGAAATATAAAAATATTGTATGTAAACGCATCACTCATAATGTAAATCGGTTTGAACGGTTTGAATTAGTCGTTCGAAGTCGATTTGATAGACTTTAGAGTTAATGTTATATAGGCTGAAATGACACTAATGTTATAAAATTATGTTATTCATCAGTATATTTGAATATATTATATGATTATCAAAGAAGGAATTCAATTACACTATTTTATGGTGATACATCTTGATACCATATGCTTATAAATCATTTTTGCGATTTCAAAGTCCAAATAGTCGATCCAAACCGTGCAACAAGGTATCCATATTAAAATGTGCTTGGAGACCAAATTTTATATTTTTTGGATTTTCTTTTTAGCATTTATTAAGATGTGTACAAAATTATTGTTTTCTGATAATTTTGGACTATTGAAATACTGAGATTATCAAAATTCTAAAATAATAGTAAACGATTTCCAAAAAATATAAAATTTTGTCGCTAAGCACACTTTAATATGAAATTTCAAAAATAACTTATAAACATATGATATCAAGATATGTCATTTTATGTAATTGAATCTCCCATCTTATATTATAATAAAAAATTATGTTTATTTATAAATGTTAGTATCGAAAAAAAATATACTTATTATTTTGTAATAAGTTTGAATGTTTGAGGCACTATATGAAATTGGAGCAAAATTTGCTTTCATGTCCGAATTATCCGAAATTTTTAAATATACCATTATTCAAAAAATAATAAATCAAAACATCATTTTTTCGTCAAAACTATAAAAATGACATGGCCGCATTCCCTAGAAGCGGCCACCTTTTACATGGCCGCTTCTACGGGATGCGGCCACCCATTTATTTTTTTTCAGAATGTATTATTTTTATTTTGTTCTGATTTATTTTGGTTTTGATTTATTTGTTGTTTTTTGTTGTTTTAAAAATAGCTGTAATTGTTTTTTTTTTTGTTATTTTGAAAATATTTTATTTTTGTCGGAAGAAATCAACATGTCATTACGTTTAGATTTTACTGTGACGGAAAAATGATAAAAGATAAAAGCGAATTAGTACGAAAAATAAACTGTATCTGACAAAATAAGAATCCTGATATAATAAATCACAATATCTGACAACACTAGAGTAAAAAAAATATGAATACTACAAATAGTCGAAAGGATTGAACGGCTGCCTCGCCCTCCTAGTTCTCATACCTCGAAGCAAAACTGCAATCGGTGTATGATCATCTATAGAATCATCTGAGTCATCAGGCGACTGCTGGTCCTCTGCTTGAACCTCCTCAATCTCAATGTCGATCGACTGCTATACTGCAGGACCGAATGCTATTGTCTATCCAGTCTCGAAAGGCGAGAATAAACCGTAAGCACATCTCATGATAGGATCCTCCATGGAGATGGGAGGATACTGCGTGGAGGTGCCAGTAATGTCCAAGACGAGAGGATACTGAGTCGACTGTGTGCAAGTTCCAGGAAACAGTGGGAAGGGGTTCGGCTGAACAAACCCTGGTAGATATGCAGGAGGCATTGACTAAGTAGCAATGTAGCCCGTCGTCCTCCTACAAATTTACAAATTAGTTATGCATTATTTAATTTTTTTTAAATGCACAAGTAGTCTATTTTTAAAAAAACATACCTGCGTCTGCGTGGGCTGAGTAGAGAAGGCCTGAGTAGGGATCTGCTCCTGAGTAGACCTGCTCATGAGTAGGGATAGTATGCTCTGCAGCGCACTGGCGCAACATCTCAGCACCTCTGTCGAACGCCTGACCTACAGTCTCAGTAGCCTGGACCGTAGCCCAAATATTCTCGTCACTAGCGTATGCGACGTAGATATCAGGCTCATCCAATATGTCATCAATATGATCATCAACACTCTTATTTCTAATTTTAAACTAAAAATTAAAATTAGAAAAAAAAAATTACCCAATTCGAAGATATTGAAAACAAAATGAAATTGTGATCAAATCCGGCACCAGCGGCCACTATTTATAGGGTTGAGGGGTGGTCGCATCCCCTAGAAGCAGCCCAAAAATGATGCGGCCACGTAAAAGGTGGCTGCTTCTAGGAGATGCAGCCATGTCATTTTTATAATTTTGACTAAAAAATGGTGTTTTGATTTATTATATTTTGAATAATGGTATATTTAAATTCTGTATTTGCATTTGAATCAATTCAAATCCGTATAAATCAAAAATAAAAAAAATCTAGTTAACTGCGATGGATTAATTTTATATCATTAACTTTTTAAGCTTTTGATCTAGTATAAATTAAAGTAAATATATATATATAGAGAGAGATAGAGAGGTAGGCTAATATACAATTGATTGTTCTTGAGGTCTCGTACAACCAAGTTATTTTTTAATTTTCAAAGTCCAAACCATTCATCTTGTTCTCCATATTAATATGTGTTTGGAGACCAAATTTTATATTTTTCTAAATTTTTTTACTATTTATTAAGCCACTTTGAAAATTGTTAATCCAACAATGGCTTCTGATTTTACTGTTTTGTTAAGCCACCGTTGGATTAGAGGTTTTCAAAGTGGCTTAATAAATAATAAAAAAATTCAGAAAAATGTAAAATTTGGTCTCCAAGCACATATTAATATGGAGAACAAAATGAACGGTTTGAATCGATCATTTGAACTTTAAAAATCAGAAAATAACTTGGTTGTATGAGACCTGAGGAACAATCGATTGTATATTAGCCTACCTATATATATATAGAGAGAGAGAGATAGGCTAATGTGCATTTGAATGTATATGGTCCGAAGTGCTTACGGTCCAAATTTGAAATTTCAAAATCCAAACGGTCGATCCGAACCGTTCATCTTGTTCTCCATATTAATATGTGCTTGAAGGACAAATTTTACATTTTTCTGAATTTTTTTACTATTTATTAAGCCACTTTGAAAATCGCTGATCCAACGGTTTTACTGTTTTGTGCAGCCACCATTGGATCAACGATTTTGTAAAATACTTAATAAATAGTAAAAAAATTCAGAAAAATATAAAATTTGGTCTCCAAGCACATATTAATATGGAGAATAAGATGAACGGTTCGGATCGACCGTTTGGATTTTGAAATTTTAAATTTGAATCGTAAGCACTTTGAACCATATACATTCGAATGCACATTAGCCTATCTCTCTCTCTCTCTCTCTCTCTCTATATATATATATATATATATATAACATTTACTCATCTCTTGTAAAAATAAACAAGATATACGGATTGGATTTGATATTTGCACTTCAGATTTTCATATATTGCTGGGGTTAATTTAGAAATACGAAATAACGGTACACCGTGTATCAACTATAAAAAACCTGCAATAGACTCAATAAACCGTATATCAACACGAACCGAGAAGTTAAAGACAAATACAATCTTGCATACAATCAAATATACCCAGATAGAGGAAATATGTTACTTCAGGATAAATCGAGTCCAAAAAAAATACACAATAGATTGAGTCCAAAAAAAATAAACAAGAGAAAACAAACACGGAGATCAAGTAATGACCAAATAACGGAAACACACTGCAACATCAATAACATGTTGAATAAAATTGCTGCGTCGCTTGCTTTTAAAAGGGAACTACGGATAGGACGATAGGTACCTCATGTAGTGATGTGCACTGCTGATTGAACCACCTCTGCATGATCAAGCACTTTAGCTTGCAAGAAGAAATTCATTATTTCTAGCTTGCATGAATATGATGAAAAACTCTCCTCATTAAGAGAAAAGGGCGAAATAATATAAATTTAAATACAAACGAGAAGTATTATAACTCATGAAAAACTCTGCCTCCATGTTTGATTGAAGAAAAAGTAAACCCCTTACTCCACACTAAACTGCCAAGCAAAAAAAGAGTAAAATGGAATAACAGCATGACAAGTTAAATCACTTCTCCAAACAAATTAATTCACTCTGTAGGATCAACTGGCATAAACAAAGATTCATTTTTTAACATCTTACTCCCCTAAATGGATTAATTTAAACTTGTTTATGATTCATTTTCTAAATAAGATAAAACAATTTAAACCTAATTTTAAGTAGCGACAAAACATGACTGAACTCATCACTATGATTTAAACAGATAGGATGTGATAATATTTTCAAACTAAAAAAGATGAACAGCTAAAGAGATTTCAAGCAGATCAAAAGAAAGACGCACCAGAGTACTACAGAATTGAAACTGCAGCTCGAATTCTGATTAACAGCACATAGGATACCAATTTTAAACAGTCTAAGCGTAATACCTAAAACAATACAAACAAGCAATCAGGTGTACAAAGAAAGTATCATCATACATACAACCCAACTAAGAGTTAAGATAGAAATTTCTCTCCTGTAAAGAAAATTCTAGAAACATGAAAAACCTAAAACACGACAGTGTCAAGCATGGTTCCAAGGGTCTGAATTATGTTGGAAGACATGAGGTTGGAGACGTGCTCTTCTAGATGTTTCTTTGCATCTTGTCTCCCGACATTTGCAATAGCAAGCTTTTCCGGGGGTAGCTCATCTTCCTCTTGAACTGCTTTGTTGTACTTTGTTGCTAGGTTCAGCATTTCCTGCACATAAAGGTCATCAGTAGCATAGAGGCCTTAGAAAAAAAAATTTAGGGATTTTGCAAAGAACTCCTTCCTATATTTATAGAATTGCAAAGGACCTACTTCATTTGCAAGAAAGAAAGTGCCTAGTTCAAACCTAATTCCTCAAATAATTTTCTTCCTGGATGAGACACACATAAGCTAGGCTGGGACTCATATAAACATTCATCCCTTTTTGCATCCAGCCTCTTTACTGGACTTATTTTATTAAAACATGAGGCCTTTTCGCAAATAGTGTGCACCATGAACTTCTCTTAATTTCAAAGCAAAGCAGACCTCATAAATTTCTAAATGCATTGTACACACCTGAACAATCTGCTCATTAGTTTTTGAATGCACATCGAATGGTCGTAACACAAAACCGTCTGTCCATTTCTTCTTGTGCAAGTTCAGAAGCATCTTTTCTTCAAGTTCATTTTTCCTATAATTTATTGCTATAGAGTAGTAGTGCCTGTTCAGGCCATGAATCAATGCCTGCCGTAGGATCAACAAAAAAGCATCATAATCTCTCTATTTTGGTAGCGAATTACTTTGACACAGATTTAGAAGCACAAATGGGTGCAAACCTGAATAGAAGGCTTGTTGAGGTGGCCCACATTAGATGTCGTTTGACGAGGCTCTTGGCCAAGCATCATTGTCTGAGGATTGATCAGCCGAAAGGCGTCGATTACCACCTTACCCTTCACACTCTGTATTGGGTCTATCACAACAGCAACAGCTCTTGGATTTAGTGCTTCAAAACTCTATATAAAGGAGCAAAAAATGAATTAACAAATAGTAATGAAATTGGGTACCAACAACCAAAACCAGGATGAGAGTGGTACCACAAAAATTTGAATAAAAAGTAAGTGTTCGTACAAACCTGTTGTGTGTTAATGTCAACACCCGAAAGCCAACAGCCAAAACCAGGATGAGAGTGGTACCACCCCACTACCATCTCAGGTCTGTATAATGAGGAAAACAAATATATAAGTAGAACAATTAACTATAGTAATTAAGGAAGGAGATCGTAAGAAAACAAACAGGAAAATAGATATTTCCTGAAAAAATTAGTTACCTCATTTCAATTGAAACCTCATATTAGCTATTTTACCAAACAATATTAATGGTACAGGTTCCTTACAAAGGTCATGTAAATTTAATAGTTAAGAACTTAACATGCAAGCAAAACAGTAATTTAAAGCTGAAATAGTCGTCGAAAGAAACAACCAGAATACAAGTATGAATCAATTCATATTGTTTGCAAACCTTAACGAATCAGAATGATTTCATCATATATTACTGAAATCTCCTGTTTGCTAACATATATTAAGAATAAATAACAACTGGGAACAAAATGAAATGGTTCCAGCTTGTGGCCTCCAGAGCCCAAGCCCCAAAATACATTAAAGGCATCCCTTTATGGTTTTCATAACATTTTTTCTATTGTGTTTGTGTTTGCGTTTGTGTGTGTGTGTGTGTGTTTTGGTAAAAGGGGGAGTGAAAGACCTGCCCGTCTGCTTGAGCATATCAAGCATGTTAGTCTGGAAAGCATGATCGACAGCCTCAACAGATACACCTGTACCACTCTGTGGCATCGCAAACACATCCACCACTCGCACTGTATATTCATCTACAAATTCTCCAAGCATCAGTCCCATCACCTCCATTGGTACACCAGCTCTCCCTTCATCCCCAATCAAAATAATTCAATCAGTATGTAAGGAATTGTTTGATGTTCAGTAAAATTAAAGGGACACGGAGTCATAGACTGACTAATACTTCGGGTCCTTCGCTGTTTGGATCTCCAAACTATTTTACCTCGCGATTATTACAAGCACTTTTAAATTTTAAATTAAATGCCATAAAATATGTCAGCATCACAGTAATGCTTTAAGTAACAGAGCCTTTAAATTAAATGCAATAAAGTATGTCAGCATTAGAGAACAAACAGGCTAATAAAAATATAGGCAGCGTGATTGGTTACAAAATGAGAAATTAGAGGGACACATTACCAGAACGGTTTTTTCAGGTGTCTACGAGCTAACCGCAACTAAGTATATAACTAAGAAGAAAAGGAAAAATAGAGAAATTGATCGGATCTGAGAGGGATGTGTAGATACCGTGCTTGAGCATCTTGAGGAGTGCGAGAGAGGAGATGTAGACCTGCTCCGCCGTGTCGAGAAGAGGGGCGTCGCCCTGAGGGTGTCCTCCTATTGACCCCGCCGCCGTGAACATTCTCTGGATTCTATCCATGTCTTCTCTCTCTCTCTCTCTATGCCCTTCTTTCTTTCTCTCGTTGTTCTATTAGCTTGGGATAGTATGCTGCTTGGAGGAGAAGAAAAGGCAATGGATTCTATTTGTAAAGAAGTGTCGATTGGAGAAGACGGCCCAGTAAAGCCCAATAATTATTGGGCTTATATAATCTTTTCATCCAAGCATACAGACCGTAAAATATAAGCCCACTTATTTTCTCAAATTGGGGGTCATACCGTAAAGGCCCATTAATTCGACCTTTTTGAAACTTGATTTGCATTTTGAGAGTACAGCAACCCCAAATTTTTTTTTGTATCATAAGGTGTTGTCATGACACTTCTTAAGATTGAAGTTAAAAATTCAAAATACACCCAACGAACAAGAGATCGAGAAATCATGTGCGCTTGCATATTATCCATTATAATTAATTCGTTGTTATTGTATGTTGACTTTTGATTTTCAATAAATGGTCTTGATGTCAAATATATACAATTTCTCATGGCATAGAACGAGATTTAATCATTTATGCTGTTTTGTTTAAACAATCTCAATTATAATATTTCTGTCAGAACAAATTTGGCTATTTGTGATATCCGTGTCTACATCAGAAACTCTGTGCCTCTTATAATTTTAGAAAGATAACTATTATTGTGTGGTATAAACTCGACAAATTAAAATTTAAAATTTAAAATTGTAAGAAATGATCTTTGATATAGTGACAATCAATAGTGTTCTTTGTATGGGAGATTACGAATTCAAAACACTAGTAGATTTTTTAATACAAATTAATATTTTGAAAGACTAGTTTATAAAAAAAAAAAAACAATTTAGAATTGAGATTGCTAAAATTAGCATATTCGATGAAAATAACTATGATCGGATATACCAAAAACTTTTTAATAAAATAAACATATTCAAATAAACCGAAATTGAAAATGCTGTGTTAGATCAAAACTATATTACAATTTTATATTTTAAGTGTAAATCATCATTTCAACCACATGCCGTGATTTGACAAAAGAGTGCAGCAGAATTTTGATGCCAAACTTCGAGGACAAAGCTTCCTCCAAGTCCAAAACACTTGGACACTGTTATGCACGAATATTTACATTACATTCTTTTAGCCCTTCATAATCTCTGTCAAACAACACATCATATTTTTTGTATTATAAAACATTATAAAGTTCCCAACACTTGTCGGACGCGAATATTGTGTTCTCTATTAACCATGGAACCGAATTCATTTTACGCGGACCGAAATTAAATCTATACCGTTCTTTTCTCTACAATTAGAATCGGTATCTGACAAGAGAATCAATATCCTCCGAGATAACATAATATTTATGTTTGGATCATGGCAGTTCGATAGGAATTCGGATCAATCTAGTTTGAGGTAAAACGAACGGGACCGCTTTAATAATTGTGTGGATTATGATTGGATGGTCCATATTTAAACATAAATATTCTACTATCGGTGATACAAATTCCCTGAGGAGACGGATTCCAGTTTCAAAGTGATACACCGAAGCATCAGTGGGTGTATCGTCTACATTAACTCAAAAGAGCATCTTTCAAGTTAATGAATCTCGGATTTCTGATTTTAAACAGCCCACAGCTTATAATTCAGGGACTCTTTAATATTAGTGTGAATCTAATTTGCACGAATCTTAGAACAGATCTCCATATATATTAACTCAAAATATTCCTTTTAAAGGATCTTTATTTGCACTTTGCACTATTAATATGTTAATTCGTTTTTCCACCTATCAAAACCAGTGTTGTAAAAACGTCCGTCATGAATTTTTTCGACCGATTGATCGATTATTTTTTATTATGGCCGGTAATTTTCAATTAATCGCTTGACGGTACTCAATCCGTCCGACAACTGCATACTGTTATTTACAACACAATCAAAACTTACTTGGTAAATCAGACGGCAGTAGACCTGTCCAGTGTTGTGTCCTACTGGCACAGGCAACGCCGCACCATTTGTGATGAATGGAATCTCCATTTTTATTTAAACGGAGGGGATCTTGCCGCTTCAAAGCTCAATCCTCAAATAAGAGTGAGACGACATCAAATCAATCTGATTGATGGATGATTTGACATTAATGCCATCACTGCGAGAAACAATTTGTAGAGCCTTTCAAATATCTCTTTCTCTCTGCCTCTAGTCCCTATCGATAATTCCTTTCACTTTCACTGATCTCATGCACTTGCAATAATCTTCAATTGTTCAAGGCATTACGGAAACCACAAATTTTCCCTTTGCCTTAGCCTTTTTGATAATTATAGATTAAGAAAACCACAAATTTTGGTTCGTTCGGACTTTGGAGATGTGAAAGAGATGATTGAAATAGTGGGTCCAGGAAAACAATACGGGCGTGCAGGTATCAATGACCTCTGCGAGACTGCCTCTTTTTTTTCCTTTCCATTTACTATCTCTTTCTTTCTCTAACCTATCTGGATGAGCCCACCACTGGTCACTGGATCATAATAGAGACACGAACTCAAGACCGGAATCGGACCGCACCCAAGCCAGGCCCGGACCCGGACCCAACCGAGAATCCAGATCAGGTTCCCACCACCCACCTCACCTGCAATTTAAAGTGCGAGAACAGTAGAGAACAGTAGAGAACAGTGACCGTACAGTGGACAGGTGGACCCGGCAGATATTGCATCGTTATCTGTGAATCGACGGGAAACTCGGGCGCTCAAATCTCAATCTCTCTCTCATTTCCTCCCAAGCAAAAGATCTCCTCTGTCACACCAATGCAATTACCCAAACCAGCAGAAATCCACGCACAAAAGTTTTAAAAAATATATTAATAATAACAAATAGGGAAGAAATCATTCTCTCTCCTTTCCGCCCACAGACCCACAGTAATAAATCCAGACTCAAGCCATACACTTCCACACGTGAATCTTTTGACTACACCTGGTTTACGTCTCCTTCAATAATTTATTTCACGGAAAATCTAGACCAGAAGGTAATAATCTTACGGATGTGACTTGCCAATTAAATGTTGACGAAAATTATGATTTTTCTACCGTAATCATTACTTGTGCAGTTTTACAATGTTTAGTCATAGTCGTTGAGACGTAAGCGTAAGTTACCTTGTCTAATGACCTAAGAAGCTAAGACCAGGTCTACCTAAAAGATTGAAATCCGGCGGATTTGCAATCAAGCGACGTCACGGTCAGGGAGGAAACCTAAGAATTCTTATCCTCTGTGATATCTCAAACTTTACGTTACTTTCTGGAAAATCTCAGCCGTTTAAATACGTTCTGCACGAATCTCAAAGCACACATAATACTGACCCCTACATCACCTCCGAATAGGCACCCGAACACATCGGTCACGCAAAAGTTCAGCTATCTCAGAGGGTACGCACTCCAAACCTAACCCGTTTGGTTGCTTTTGCTTGGAATTGAATCGAACAGTAAGAGGGTAGTTTAGGAACAGTGCTAACAGTAGAGCCTAATCATACTAATCACTGAGTTCAGTACGAGAAGGTCTCCTATTGGATATCGACACGTGGCAAATGATGACTATGAACGGACCGCGAAATTAGTCCCAGGATCTCCGGACGCGTCCAGTGCTTTTCGTTCGTTCTCCGTTTTTTTTCCCAGAGCAATTAATAACACTGGCTGTAATAATCATAGCTGACATTGATTTACACAATCCCGTACTGGTACTGTGTCTGTGCTTACAGGATTCTCTTTCTTAACGATATAACAGAGATGGTGAGGTAATATGTTGAAAGAGATAAAAATTGATTTACAGCACCATGCGAATAGGGAGGATGTAAGTTGTACTGTTGGAGTAACCGTGTCGATTGACCCATTTTTTTTCTTTTCTAGTTTTACATTTAATTTTCTATATATTATACGGAAAAATATTATGTTACGTTAAATTCATTCTTATTTTTTGTATTTTTTATATAACTAATTTCTGTATGTATATGACTTTTTATAATCTGAGAGTCTATAGTTGTACAAATAGTCACAGAACTAGCGGTTAATTCACAAATTATTTGTGTTTTTTTTTTTTTTTTTTTTTAACGTTTTTGAACCGAACTCTTAATAAAACGCAAAAAAACATATAAAATGTTTTGTTCACAAACAAAACGCAAGTCGCGAATTATTTGAGAGACAAATGCAAAAAAAAATTTAGAAACTTTATTATTTTTCTTTGAGTTTGTTTTCTTCTTTATTGTACCGAAATATTTCCGAAATAGGCTGAATTATATCCGAATTATGAACTTTCGATCCCGCCGAATCGAATATGAACTATTTATTCCTCACTATGCTTGTACACTAAAGAAGAATAAATGTTTTTTTTTTCTTTTCCTCTCGGTATGTTTTTGTTCGATATTATTAAAACCTTAGGTTTCCGACAACTTATCTAGCCATTTTTATTTTATATGATTAATGTAAACGAGACGTTTTTCGTTAGACATAATAAATGAGGTGTTTTCCTCAAATATATATGAAGTTTGGTTTATAAACATGTATAATATGGGTACTATGTTAAATAGTTTGGATCAATTGATTAAATTTTAAATTGAAGATAAAATATCTAAAGTATGATGAAGTATGAAAGATACGAGATAGTTGAATCCTTCTCGATAATAAATATTAATATTTAAAGTTTATTAAATTTTAAAATAAAATTACACTTACAAACTTTATTACAAATTAAGGGCGTTCATTGCAATTTTTATGATAATGCATATTACCAGTGAATTTTCCAGTCAACTTGATCTTTATGACGCTGTATTTATTATATGAGGAGCATTAGAATACCTCGTGTCTCTCATGCCTCGTCGTGTACGGTTTATAACTAGTACATGATTTCATTCGAACCATTTAACATAATATATGTATTAACATATACTTAGAGACCAAATTTAACTTTTTTTTGAAGTTATTTTTTTTAATTAAGTAGATGATTTATAATTAGTGATTACGTACATATCACACACAAAAAAAAATTAAATAAAAAATTTGACCTCGGAGCATGTTAATATGGATCTAATATATATATATATATTTTTTGTGACAAGTAGTGGGGGGCACCCATTTATTTTAATATATGAAATTATGTATCAGAAAACTGGTATCAAACATCTGGTACGCGGCTCCTAAAATGTTCAATCAAAAGTAAGCATCACAAAAATTACATATGACCTAATTAGAAAGTACATAGTCTTGTCAACAATTCAACACAAATAAAGAGGTCTATAGAAGAAAACAGAAATTTGCTTAAAGGCCCTGTAACTTATACAAAATTAATAAAAGTTTGATAAGAACTGAAATCATTCCAACAACTTAGCAATATTCGTATCTCAACAGCTAAGTGGCTCGTTCCTTGATCCAAAGGGCTCCAAGTTTTTAGTACTGCCCCTCAATAAATCTGAGATGACAAAGATGTTATATCCAAGGATATAATAAAGGATGGGTTATGATCTCATACTAACTCTAATAACAAGACTCGCGAATTATTTGTGTTTAATTTTTTTTTTTTACTTTTCAGAACCGAACTCTGAATAAAATACAAAATACGTATAAAACACGAGTCACGTACTATTCGCGAGAAAAATACAGAAAAAGCCTTTTTTTTGCTAGGGATTTATTGGAGATATTTTTTTTTGGCTTACTTATTGTGCCAAATCATTTATGAATTATACCCAAATTATGAATTTTTAAACTCGCCGAACTGAACTTGAACTTTTAATTTGTCACTATGATACTAACCAGTAACCACACAAAAAAATAATAATAATAATAATAATAATATTGTTGGACCTCGACAACCC
The DNA here is from genome assembly GCA_033356055.1 of Carex pumila. Lineage (NCBI taxonomy): Eukaryota > Viridiplantae > Streptophyta > Magnoliopsida > Poales > Cyperaceae > Carex > Carex pumila. The sequence goes on along the minus strand of JARJHM010000117.1, from coordinate 494,819 downwards.
TGGTATGCTAAGTTAGCTTTAGTATGAATTTTGCTATGTTCGACCAATCATCAATCATCAAAACAGTTTTATTTTGAGTTGTAGATGGCGTCAAAGTGTGATTTGGTATGCTACCAAAGTCTAGCTATTGATAAAGAGACAATACAGTGAATTTGTCATGATGATTGATGAGTCTATCTCCGTGACAATTTATCCATGTCTGTAAAGTCTGATTGTACGAAGAAAATATCACGTAATAATTTCAACCATTCAACTGTATAATTACCTACAAGTTGTCTACATAAAGTTAAATTAGCTCCTTGATTTTGTAGAGCCGAGAAAATATACCAGCGGAAGTATCATTGGTAAAATAAAAAAGTTTTTAGCATGATGAAACACAAAAGAGTGAAAGACACAAACATTTAAACCCTCTTCGTATAATAAATGCATTGCAATATAATGGTCAAACTGACTGTGAAATTCACAGGAACACGCATCGTCATGAAAAATTGCAATGAATGCCCATAATTTTTAATACAGTTAGTAAGTCTATTTTTTTCATTTGAGATTTAATAAATTTTATATATTAATCCTCCTATAATTTAATATTTGATAAAAACATGTCTCCGGCATTCAAATTTTGTGTCCATCAAACCGTGCTTATCTTGCTATCTGAACCAGCCATTGAATCACTGGCAGGCACCTGAATTAATTGTTCATTAATGCTATGATCACTTAATTAAATTCATCACATTAAGAATCCTAAATCTATTATCGGAGATAAGTGCTGTAAAAAACGGTATGCGCTCGTTGGATAGACAGGGTACCGCCAAACGATTAATCGATATGCAGCTGATCAATCAGAATTATGTGGACGATTAATCGTTTTTATTAAAATTATATGTATATATTCATAATTCATTAAAATTAATTTATATAACTCATCAAACTTATCAAATAAACTTAATTTAACTTGGTTCTATTATTATAACATAATACTATGCTTGCTTCTTCTTAATAACAACAGATAAGTACTTTATATGGATAAGTAACATATTTATATAATAAAAAAATAAATTAAAGAATTAAGCTTTTTTAAATACTAATAACATATTATTCAAAAGAAATGAACAATTTCTATATAAAATCACTAAATTTTGTTTATAACAGCAACTTAATTTCATATATGAACACGGAGTAGAACTAGGGCATTCTTAAGCTCACAAGAGTGTTGGATGAACTTAACTCCAAAATCCATGAAATCGGTTTCAAATGGCAAATCTGAACCATTAAAACCCGTCTACCTTACAAGTGATACATCTACATATGAATTTTAAACATTTGAATTAATTTACTATGAAGTCAGGTGGTCAAAAAACATTCAAAAAATGAATGCACTAAAATTATTTTATTAACCATCTAATTTTGACCAATTGACTTTATACTAAATTCATTCAAATATTTAAAATTTTCATATGTAGAGGCATCACTCGTAAGACAGATAGATTCCAACGATTCAGATTCATCATTTGAAACCGATTTGATAGGTTTTGAAGTTAAGCTCACTAAACACTTTGGTGAGCTGAATAACACTCTAGTTCTACTCATGAACATGTCATACTAATCGAAAAAAAAAAAGTAAGAAAATATATAGTATATAACTAACAAAAGAGTTAGTCAATTCAAAAGTAAGTAATAAGAAAAAATAAATATAAATAATATTAGATGTACATCCAAATACAAATAAAACAATATATGATTTATAAAACTTATTATCACACATTATCAAAAAAAAATGTGCAAATAAATATTTACTGGAATAAACAGAAATAAACGGATGATTAAACGAAAAATATCTAATTAATCGTTTACATCTATAAACATGTCTTTGTTAAGTGTACTCGTAACAATTTGGTTGCTATTAACGAATAAAGGGCAATTTAATCGGCCATTGAGTCCTTTTTTACAACAATGTTGAGATCAATTGCAAAAACTTCATCAATGAATTTATGTATTTCCAATTAAACTTAATTTCCAAAAAGGGACCAACATGAAATTCAATAATTCATCATTGAGTGAAGAAAATAAATCAATTAATGTTTAAATGTTCTTGTTGAGACTTGGCCCCCAGTTAGACACAGGGGCAATTAATGTGGCGTTTTCTTCCCGGGCCCCACAGATTAAATTAACATAGAATGGGCCCACTCACCAGACTCCATAATTCATTCAACTGCATTGATTAATCCGTACCTTAAATATAGACGGTCAGATAGAATTCACACATGGGGTCTGGGGCAGCTCGGAGAAACATTGAATATAACTTAGGCTGCATTATTAGTGGACTGTACCAGCTCAGTGTTGCGTAACGGAGTATTGGAATGACGAAGGGTAGACACCCCACTGCACTGATCTTCACTAATTATAACTTACTGGAGATATCCATTTCCAAGGTAAAGATTTTGTTATGACTTGGGAGTTGTAGAGCGTTGTCTCATGTTGATATTGAAACGGAGAGATCTGGTACCTGGCCCATGACACCTGACACGGCTTCAGTGCTTTAGATTCTACGCTATTTTATCTGGTGCGTCATCTAGTCGCCGAATTAGTAACAAGGTTTAGTCCTTGATAGTGAAGCTTTATTTAATTACTTTCGGATCTTCTGTTCCCTGTCCCATATATTCATATGTAAAAATAAATCAATTTTTAGTATTTGGAAAATAATTGGAAAAATTATTAGAGAAATATAATTGCAAAAATTAAATACACATGTATATACAAATAACTCGTAAATAATGAAATTAATACTATGATGATTTGAATAATTTAAGAAACTAAAACAAAAATTATTTGTATAATTTATTAGTTTAAGAACTTTCGATTGGTTTTCAAAAATACTAGCACTTTTTTGTATTGTTTGCAATGTAATAATAGAATAAGTTTGTTTTTAATAATAATTATGATATTTTTTTAAAAGAAAAACCTCCGAAGAGTTGTCAAGTCGTGAGTGTGAATCAAACTCTCAATCTTTGAATAACCAACAATTATTAGAACCATTTTTCTAGCCAACTGTGCTGCCACTCTATTGGAATAATAATTATATTCAATTTGACTTCCACTTCACGCATACAGTAACAATTTAACAATTTGACAAAATTTTATGAAATATGATTCTAATATTCTAATTTGAATTTGGCAAATTTTAAAAAAATTATCTTAAAAATCACTACACAGCCTAGCACTATTGATTCGAATCAAATTGTTTTGGTACTTCGTGCCATAACATCGTAATGATAAGTACAACTATATACGCATAAACTATAAATTTACATCATATCTGAAATAAAATATCTCTTGTCATCTTTGTAAATTAAATTCATAATTAGGATTCCATATGCTTCACTATTTACTTAGGGGTGTCAATGATACCCGTTTACCCTATCCGTATCGTATTCGATAAGACGGGTGTGAGTAAGGTTTTTTTTCCGTTAGTTTATTGGATATGGGTATGGGTAAAGATTTTTTTTCGTTAGATAAATGGGTATGGGTATGGGTAAAGATTATTTCGTACTCATTGGATAACGGGTAATTATATGAAATATATTATATATAAATATACCAATATTATATTCAATTTATTTATTTTTCTTCTTTTCATATTGTTGTATGCATGTATCAACGCTGGAGACATATATATCAACGAATTCATTTTCTTGTTTTCTTCCTTATTCATCGTTATTGCCTTTTTCCCAATTCTACAAATGGAAATATTCTATGTTTCAAAGAAAATATATCCTCGCCTTATTTTCTGCCAATAATGTATGTTTGATCCAAATGAGTAATTCATTAATGTTAGCTCAGGTATTAGCGTCTAAATTTTGCATCACATGTCAGTTTTCTCAAGGTTATACTATGAATATATATATTTAATAATTCAACGAGATGGAATAAAATGTTAGAAGAAAAAATATAACAAGTGACAAAATTGACCTTATGTTGTCTGAACCATTATATTAGTATTTTCGTTATTTGCCTACTACCGTTTCGTTACCTGTTAATCATAACGGGTATGGGTAGAGTAGGATAAGACAAATTCTTAACGGATATGGGGAGAGTATGAGTAAGATCAATTCTTAGTGGGTATGGGTATGAAAATGGTTCCACCCTTCCCGTATCGTACTCATCGACACCCCTACTACTTAGTTAAATTTGTCATGTGTTTTGAAACATTGACAATACCTATCAATAAGAATGATAAAACTCTAAGCTAAAAGATCCCTACATCTAACTATGGTCCTGTACCGAAGACGGTACAACTTCAGAATCACCGATACAGAAGAAAGTGACAGATATAAAAGGAAGGTGACGCGCTATGTTGCATGGATTCAGATACGATATGGATATAGCAATACGGCAATTTTCAAAAATATAGGATACGATACGTCTGTTATATATATATTATTTTTTATTATTTTATATTACATTTAAAAAATTATAATAAGTCTAATTAAAAAGGTAAAATATATTACTAAGTCTAATTTACTGAGTAAAGTTTTAAAAAATTAAAGGTTTAACATAAGTTTAGAATAAATAACATAGTTTCTGAGTTAAAGCAGAAGGCAAACTTTGACGCAGTGGTTAGAAGTTTTGACCTCAAGCTAGGCTTCCTTAGTTTGAATCACGCAGAGGGATGAAAAATTAAACTGGTTCATCGTGGTTCACAGGTGCGGGCGGGCGCGGCTCATGGGTACGGACCGTGGTTCATGGCACTGATGGGTTGGATCCGATCGTATGCGTACACGTATCTAGCAGTTTCAATGGAGTATCGGCGACTGTATCAACTGAGCAAAGATACGCTAGTTAGCGTATCCGACACGTATCAGGTGCGTATCCATAACTGATACGGGTGCGATACAAGTACGGAGCCCTAGACGGCGTATCTGGGTAACACAGGTGACGGGACATGGGTGCCACACCATTACTTTCCTTACTGATATATAATAGCCACCTGACGACGGTCTGTGTAGCAACCCAACCACTAGATTCCGATTGGAGAGCATGTTGTGAAATCTTGGAGGTATGGCAAGACTCCAAAAGGATACCGGGTCTCACTGGTATCAATGTTCCATGGTGCCACAATGTGCTGGCTGACGAATTGGTCAAGAAGCACAAATTAGAAAGATGAAATTACAAATGGTTCACTTCTCAATATTTCTTTCATCAGTAAAACTTGATGTATATGTAGCTGGTGTTTAGGTGTTACTGTCACTTGAATTGTGATATGTGATTTTTTTTCTAGCTACCTAATATGATTGTTAAGTATAAAACGATTTGTAAAGTGAAATTATGTCTAAGAACTCTTTTTTTAAAAAAGAGAAAAAGAAATACATGTAAGGGTATGTTTCTAGAAAAATATATCATGAAATTATTAAAACATAAATTATTTCGAAATTTCAAGATGATTCAAATAGTGACACTAAGAGCATTTACATCCCCGAAACTATTAGAGTTTCTAATCTGATGTGGCGGTTTCTAATTCAGTTTCAGCGATGTGGGAGAATTTTTTATTTAGAAACTATGTAGGAAAGTTTCTTTGTTGGCTTGATAGAAACTCTAAAATGAATTTTAGGAATGTGAGAGTTAGAAATTTTAAATACCATAATTTCTAAAAAGTAATTAGCAGTTATTTAGAAATCTTTTTAAGTTTTAGAAATGTAGATGCTCTAACTACAATTACAAAAGCAGTTTTATGTATTTTTAACAAAATTATGGATTACTGTTAGTTCTTATCTTTTACTGAGGCGATAAATTTCTCATGCCTTAGCTGCTACTCTTGTCTTTGACAGAATTGTTGCAATTGAATTATTGCTATTTTTCATCTATAATCGTTGTGCTGAAACTATTTTTCTTTATTTAATATTTTACTCGTCTTGGAAATTTTTTTTTTCTGTAGTCAATATTTTGCATGTACCCGAATAAAATTGAAATTTAACCTTGTGATTTCTGCTGTACGACTGACAACGCCTATTAAAATTGAAGTTGAAATAGCCACAGTGCCACACCTGCTTCCACATGAATACGTCTTCAAAGGGATCAGTAGCTGTTATTTGTTATTAAAAAAAAAAAAAACAGTCAGCACACCGCAAGAGCAAGGAACAGTAAACTTCCATGTTTGTAATAATTAATAACAATAAGATAAAGGGTCAATCAAACGAACCGTACCCGTCTCACTCTTCCCGTCCTTCGCGGTTCCCACACGAAAAGTATCTCCACTTCTCTCTCTATCTTACTGTTCCTCCAGCCTCTCTCTCTCTCTCTCTCTCTCTCTCTCTAGCCCTAATTATACCATCTCCTCCTACCCATTATTACCCTCCTTTCTCCTTTCGCTTTCACTGCTCCCCTTAACCCTTTGCAGAAAGAAATGAGAAAGAACTGAACATCTCCTCCAAAAAGCCATAGCCTTGCTCTCACAGTGCAGAGATTTGATATACCAAAAAGCAAAAGCTCCTTCCATCCCCTCTCTCCCTACCTCCCCTAAGTAATTCACTACCTCCACCTTACCCCTTACAAAAGCAAATCATTTCAAAAAAGAAAACAGCCTACACCCCAACACGCCATGTCATCATCCACCACACACCCGTATCTTCCCGGTAACGACCGTGTTCCCGACCACCAGCAATTCCTTTTCCAGCAACAGAACCAGCATGGAAGTCACTTCTACCATGTACCACAACACAGCCGACGCGAGAAACTACGCTTTCACCATGAAGAAACCTCTCTTCCCGTGGCTTCTCTCTACTCACCTCACTTCCTTAACCATCCCGCTCCAGGTGTCCTCCCAGAAGCACTTCCTTTACAGTACAATCCAATAGGCACAAGTCAAACCGGTTTCTCTCTGTCTCTGTCTCCTTCCTCTAACAGTCAGAGGCGCCAGGTCACCAGTGGTGTTCCTGGTCCATATGGACCGTTCACTGGTTATGCGGCTGTATTAGGACGGTCTAGGTTTCTCGGACCAGCCCGAATGCTACTGGAGGAGATCTGTGATGTCGGTCGCCGTGATCTTGCTCAAGAAATGGATACAAGCAGTGGTGATGACGGGTTATTGGATTTGGATCCGAGCGAACGGGATTCGTTATCTGCTGTTGATCGTGGATTGGACAGCACCCGGGAAGGCAGTGAGTTTCACTGGAAGAAAACTAGACTTCTTTCTTTGATGGAAGAGGTGATGAATCTCTTCTCTGAATATTTGCTTTTGCTGTTTTGTTTCTTTCTGCTTGATATTTTTATTTTCTTTTCACTGGTTATAATTTTGGAAATGAAAGAAAGAAAGAAAGATAGGTATGAGCTTTCATGTCAATGAACTTGTGTTTGTTTGGATGGGAATAATTAATACGGGAATCTGAGTTTACTGTGCATGGGTAAATAGTGGTCACATCATTGTTGCAATCATCGAGGTTTTCTATCATTACTCACTAGTGTATATATAATCCTTTTTCTTTCTTTACTAGTCAGGGTGTTCCTTCATGTTCCATTGTAGCAAGCAGTGTTGGTCCAATACAGATAACTCGATATGCACCAATTAGAAAATTTCGAGTCATAGCATGCAAATTATTCAGATGTAAATACATGCTTCAGTTTAAAGAAAGAAACTTTTGTATTTGAGATGAAAGTCAGGTGTGTTTTATTTTATTGTTGCGTGCACCTTTGATCTTACTATGGAAAAGCATCTTGGTTTTTGCTCCATCACTTAGAATAAGAGGCTATTAATTGTGCACGTTCTAGATTAATTTAGTCATTCAATTAAGTAGCACATTTATGTCTTGTCTTACTAGCAAATCTTTGTTGGTTAAAGAGATAGTTAGCTTATTAAAGGAAATAGAAAGTCATGATTCAGTGATAATGCAACTAAGCTAATATCTGTTATTTATTAGTTAAGTAGACTTTTAAGTTTAGATGATTGGTCTTGATTATAAGGTTATTGTGTTCTTTTCATTGATGGCTGCCAAACTTTTCTAGTTTATCTTTTAGAATATTAAAAGTAGAACTGTACCGTCTGCAAAATCAAAGTTTTATCATTCTTTATTTTAAAAGGGTAGTACCACTGCATGCAAAAGTCTTAATTCCAAATAAATAATTCTCAAATCATCAAATACAACATGCAATTCCACGTGTGTGGACCTTAGACTTGAAATATATCAGTGTCATGTTGTTTCATTTAATCCATTCCCCCCTCCCCACCCATTTTTTAATATTAAAATAAAATTTTCCAATATTACTTGTAGGTGTGCAAAAGATACAAGCAATACTACCAGCAGGTGCATGCTGTGATCACATCATTTGAATCTGTTGCTGGCCTTAGTAATGCAGCACCTTTTGCATCAGTAGCACTGAAATCAATGTCAAAGCATTTCAAATGTTTGAAAAGTATGATACTTAACCAGTTGAGAAATGTTAATAAGATGAATGGAAAGGAAACCCTTAATCGAGAGGAGATGCCGAGCTTCGGTCTTCTAAGTGGTGGAGGTAGCGGCGGGAGTCAAAGAGGAAATAATATGGCTAGTTTTGGCCAACCACATATATGGCGGCCTCAGAGAGGGCTTCCCGAACGTGCAGTTTCAGTTCTTCGTGCGTGGTTATTCGAGCACTTCTTGCATCCGTGAGTGAATTTTATTTTCATATTCCTGACTATTAGTTTAATTACAGTCATTATGTTATTCACAGCTATCAAAATGATCCTTCAAAATCTAATCTTCGCAGTACTTCATCCAACTTTTATTTTAATTATTTGAATTTCCAGGTTTTATCATGCTTAGTTCCTGTGGGACAGTGGGGTACTACACTAATTGTTTTTAGTGGAGTATTAATGTAATGTAATTGGCACAACAAAAGTCATACCCGTTAGCTTTACGTGTAGTTACAAGTTAAAAGACATGAAAATATGATGTATAATAAGGTTATAATAGTGTCCTTTAGTTGAAAATGGAATGGTATCCTATATTGTGTTTATTACCATCGTCAATTTATCACCCCTTAATGGGCTTCCAGTTTCCTCAGCTGTTTCTCCCGTTTTTTCTTTTTACTCAATATGTTCATCTGGGCCAATAGAATGACTGATCTCGTAAAAATCTCACAAGGTAATAAAGATTAATGCTAGTAGCACATGACGCATTAGTTAGTTTGCGTTGTGTACGCATTTAATGACTGATTTCTTTTAGCGCACACGTGTCTTCTGTTTTGGTCCACAGAATAACGAACAGCTTCTGATATATCTTTGGCAATATGTGTTATGATGCTTATTATGTGTCTAAGAGGCTGTCAACTTGGTGTGGTTGGTTTTTTTTTTTTTTTTTTTCCTTTCTCCCCATTAAGACAACACAGCTAAAAGACACTGTCACAAATGCCACCCGCATTTATAGGAAAAATCATAAAGTGATTCACAGGTCAGATTGTGAAAGACATGACTTGGTTAAAGCAACTCACTTTCTGACAAACTGCTATGGCAGCAAAACCTCCCTGAAAGTTAGTGTGTACTGTGCACTCATCTTCTTTGCAGCTTGCACATGCATCTCTACTATTTACTGCCATATAAAAGCCAACTTATGTTGTACTTCCCTTGCTCAATGCATCTCTCCATTTGTGATGTGCTAAGTGCTAACAGATCTGAGCAAGGTTTAGAACTTTAGATGACCTAGTTATGTCCTTGTATGTAATTCTCACAAGCAGCCTTTTTGGAACCAAAAAGGCCGTGCTCCACTATGTAATTAGACTTTATTAAAGTTTCTAAAATCATATGTTATAATTTGTATGTGCTGTTAGAACCCTGTTAACTTTTTATATTTGTAACATTGTAGATATCCGACTGACACTGACAAGCAAATGTTGGCCAAGCAAACTGGTTTAACTCGAAACCAGGTAAACATATGAACTCCTTTATTTTCTTGTTTCTCTCTTTACTCTGCAATATTATTTCCAGAAACCAAAAAGTGACAGTTTAATTTGTAACAAAGTTCAGTTTATTAAGGTCATGTTTAGTTATATAAATATTGTTTCTTGTCATTTAGGTCTCAAACTGGTTCATCAATGCAAGAGTGAGACTTTGGAAGCCCATGGTTGAGGAAATACACAATCTTGAAATGTGCCAACTACGTAGGCACTCGAGCAATGATAAAAACCCTAATCTAAGCTCTGGTGGCATGCTGCAAACGCAGCAAATGTCTGAATGTAGTGGGTCGAATCCGTCAGATTTGGTACAGGGCCAGAGTAGCCACACTAACCCTAATAAAAGCGCCAACCCTAACACAACATCCAGAAGCATACAAGCTGTTGAGTTGTCTCAAATACCAAACAGCATACAAGAGCCAATTAACTTCTCTTATAACAGTCTTGGAGCAGCTGGAATTGGTTATGGTGCTGGGAGTTCTAACCCTAGTGGAGTGTCACTGACACTTGGTCTCCAGCAGAATAACCGTGTCGGTCTTTCCGAAACAATTCCGGCCAACCTTGTTCATAGGTTTGGTCTTGAAGATTGTAACGACCCATATATGATGGGTTCGTTTGAGGCGCAAGGACGACATTTCGGGAAAGACGTGAGCGGTCATTTGTTGCACGATTTTGTTGGATGAAATGGTTTAGGTTCATTTCCCGGTTAGTACTTGTATCTTTAGAGTACATATGGAATTATGGGGTAATTCTTGGGTTTAATATATCAGGAAGCCTTTTCTATATAACTGTATGATGGCCATATGTAGTATCATGTTTTGCCCAATTTGTAATACCAACAAGCATTAAAGTATTTCTTAATTTGTAGTTTTCTTCTTTATTTACTGCCATGCTGGTCATGTATTCAATCGTCTCATTTTGTGCATTTCATGAGATGTCCTAATTAAAAGGAGAAATATTATAAATCTTTATTGTAATGATAATTCTAACCTGGTTTTGACCGGTACGTACTACCAGTTTGTGTGACAAAGATTATATATGAAATTTGTGCTGAACGCTATCAAATATATATATTTCATGTGATTAAGTATAGCTTGGGTTAATTTTTTTTGACAATGAAACAAATCAATTTTCTTATTGACTATTGTTGAATTATGAACACACAAAAAATGACATCCTTAATTTTATTCTACATTTGTTGAGAATCCTGTAATTTTGTTATATTAGAATGTACAGCTCAAGTATCACTCGTTATAACGGAAAAAACCACTCATGTCTTTTCTATCACGCATGCATGTTGGCTAGTTGCTAAAGTGCTAATTAATAAAGTGTTTTTGGTATATGCGCTTAGAATGAAAGCATCACATGAGATCCATCATTTTGTTATTAAAATATTTAAGCGGATCTCTTTTACTAATTAACTATTGAGTTTTGGGTTTGTAACTTTGTATGATCCCTATACATATGATATAGCTATTTAATTAACCAGGTTTAATTAATTAATGTTTAATTTAATGACTATCTAATTGGCCTAGTAATGCACCCATCATTTGTGACAGGCTCCTAAAGATGAGACAGGCTAAGGATGTCTTGGCTAATCAAAAGACTTGATATTTTTGTTTTTGAAAGGCTATGACAGTACCTCTGTTGAAATATTAAATTTAGAACCTGCATCTGGATAATGATTAAATATTATGTTGGTGTCTTGGTGAGCTGGATTACAAATGGATCCAATTATTTTACTTTCTTTAATTTTATCTACTTTGTCAGCATTTGCATATTATATTTTGAATATACTGATCATACTATTAATATATATATATATATATAGTCCTGCTTAGACCAAGTATTAGATCTATTTTCTGAAGGATGCATCTTCAAATCACCCATCCTAGTACTGGTTATGTTTAAACACGCTTACGATGGGATTCGGTGCTTTATATATACTGGTATCAATTTATTATCGCATCTAGAGAGGAAAAAAAGTGTAGCCTCGTGTCGTGTTGTATTGTGAGTAATACACTACTGTGATTTTGACTTTGCGCCGTATTGTATTATGACTAAAATATCAGGTGTGGTCACGGTACGCAAATAGTCACGCCGTACCCAATCGTGTCCCACATGACTCAGGTGACACTTTAATTATAATTTAAGTTAGTTTATTCAAGATTTATCATTTGATCTATATTTAATGGGCCTAACTACACATGATTCACGTGACTATGTGTTGTGTCGTGCTATAACTAGATCTTTCACATGATGTGCCGTGTCAAAGTTTTAAAAAATAGTCATAGCACGCGAAAGATCACAGCATGCGAATAATCACTACACGTAACTAACACGCCTACCGTGTTGTTCCGTGATAGAACCGGCTCCGCCGTGCTATTTTTCTCACTCTAATCGCATCTTACAAGATTCAAATAGAAAACGATGAAAAACAGTTGGAGGCGATGGATCTCAATGATTAAGTTGAAAACAAGTCAGCCGACTACCAAATCCATTAATCAGAGACTGTTTTTTACTTGTATATTCGTTGATATTTTGCAGCTTTAAACATCAAATTATCATTAAATTTGATTAATCATGTACCATGTGATTAGTTGGTCATCAAATCCCACTAACTTTTTTTCAAGATCGATTTGTTCATGTAAAGCTTATAAATTGAGCTGTTAAGTACAAATTTTTACGCGGGTAAATGGGTAATGAAATTTGTGCTGATAATATTGCATCTAACAAAAATAGTGTTGCATTCGTTTTCATATCAATGAAATATATAATGGCGAACTATTTATAATTAATTTTTGTGAGACTTATCCTCGATTTAAAAATCACCATATCGAGTTTATTTATCACCGGGTAGCTAATTTAACATTTCATATATATCCACGGAAAATATATTGAAGGGAATGAAAAACTGGCCTATAGTTTATTTTTCATTCTCTTCTAGCTGCATTATATATTGAAAGAAAGAAATAATGTTTATTTTGAGAATAAATAAGATGTAATCTTCCTCTCTCTTTTTCTTTAAAAAAAGGTTGAAATCTTCCTTTGAAGTTTCATAATTGAATTATTTCCCATTACATAAACTTCTTCACTTTTTCAGAAGCAAACCTTTATCTTTCTTTCTTGAAAAACACTTCTCTTATTTTGTGATCATCACCTTTATAGAATCTTAATTTTGAAAATTACATTACCGTTTGAATTTTTTTTTTGTCAATTCAATTCTTTTTTGGAGATATTTTGTGATGATCACCTTTATTAAATCTTAAGTATTCATGATGTTTTATAATTAACTGAATTCTTTTTGTTAATTTTATTTTATTGTTACCATTTTGAATTTATATGCAGCGAGTACTTATTCAGATCCATAACACTTCTACATTAAACTTCATATCCATATCTTTTCAATTCATTTTATAGGGTCTCAATATATATACCTTGCACGAAAGAAAATTTCATGATACAATCAAAGAAATAAAAACTAACCTAATAACCTAATTTTATGTACATCAGACTTACTTTTGAAATCGATGAGCATCAAATATGTCCGATGTGTTTTAAAATTTGTGCACACAAATACCATTACAGAGTATGCACGAATCTTAAAGCACATCAGACCAAAAGTATGTCCGATGTCCGTCGGATTTACAATCATCACATATCATATTTGGCGGTCCATCAAATAATTTAAAATTAGCAGCAATTCACACGTAATGCAGTCTTTCATGGAATATAAAAATAATATTCGAATTGCAATGATATTTGATAATTACAGTTCTCTATGATTAATTGTGTCTTACATTCTTTTTTTTAGGAAAATTGTTACTTCATTTGAAGAAAGAGAGAGTTTAAAATATAGAAAGTTAATCATTCTTCAATTGATATTCCAACTGTAAAATAATATAGTTTTTTATATATAGTATTCAACCAAAATGCTGTAAATGATCATTTTTATATATATTCATTAGGTATTTCGAGAATGATTCGCCATAGGTTGCAAATTAGAACTTTTTCAATATTTAATCATGTATATTGAATTTTTTTAGTTCTTATATAGTTTAGTTATTTTCGTAAAATATTATGTTTGTTTGTAGTCTAGTGATTATAATTTTATTTTATAATTGTAGAGACTAACATGAATTGAAATCTCAATAACCACACATTACATATTCTAAAATTTCTAATTTCGTCATTGATTAATCCAAATTTTTTAGTTTCGTCTACATATTATATATTTTACATTTCAACTCTCAAATTAAAATTTTTAGTTCGGTTATGATCAAACCAACTAAAACATATAAACTAAATTAATTCTCTTAATATGACCGACAAACCGAAACATCATAATCATGCGAGAAAAAACAAAGAGCAAACAAAATCTCAATAACCACATTTTTTGTTTCGGTCTCAGATCTAAATTTTCTAGTTGTGTCATGATATATCTTTTTTAAATAACATCAAATTTAATTATTTCAACAAAACAAATATGTTAGATTTGATTGTCATAATTTTTTGCTCCATTGTACTTACTGCCTCTACCGATCCACATGATCAATGGTACTGTTTTTCATAAAAACCAACTCCAGTATACTTGTTTTGTTAAAATATTTAAATTTGATTTTATTTATAAAAAAGAAAAAAAGCTCTTGTCATTGAGTAATCTAAATTTTTAATTTTGTCCCGACATTATATATTTTACATTTTAACCTCCAATCTAAAATTTCTAAGTCGGTCATGATTAAGGCGACTGAAACATATAATTTGAATGAAACTTCAATCTGCCGATAGACATCATGATCATGTGAGAAGAAATAAAGAGCAAGAAAAATGAAACGTCAGTATGTCAGTCGAGTTAAAAAAGGTAAAGTAAAATTTCAGAATCTCGCTTTCAATCACTCAAGACAAAATTATGAAATAGATTCTTTCTTATAACCTTTTGTGAGATGAAAACAGTTCTTTTTCTTGGAGCTTTAGTAGCATTTCTCTCAAGTCCTTTAATTGCTCTTCTCGAGACATGTCAATTTCAGATTCAATTTTTGTGGGAGCAAATAGAACCGGAAGAAAAGTTCAGAACTGCTGTGACAGTATTTAATTTAGTAAATAAGCAAAAACAGAGAGATGCAATTAACAAAGTCCAATCAACAACAACAATTCTTGCTTCCTTGTAAACAAACCTCGCAGGGAGCTCGCTCGGGAACCGAATCTCCTGCTTTCTGGGTTAGAGAAAATTTCTGTTCCTGGAGTCGGGTGAAACTGATTACTGTTACTGTTTTTAAATTTGAATCCACCTGCAGTCAGACGATTCGATCTCGCTCGAGAGACGAGAAAATTGAAAAGAAAAGAGATCAGGTGTAGCTATCTTTCAACCGTTTGTAACTTAGTATGGTGTTTGGTTAGTTCCATCATTATTTTTTAGTCGTTTGCTTTGATATTTTTGAACAGGTGCAGCAATAAATGTGCAAAGGATGGTGCTGAGCCCAACGTGTTGATGTCTGGGAAATGACAAGGAGTACTGTGTTTGCCTAGAATAATTGCTTTTCTTGGAAATGACAGTCACTCAACTGCTACTAGACAATATATACACAGTGCTTTCCTCAAAAGAAAAATATATATATATTCACTGTAGGTAGGGCTGATTAGTGTTTGGTAAACGGACCAGACTGGGCAAAATCCGGGTACGGATACAGGCATCACGGGTATACGAGTACAACGGACCGGATATTACAGATTTTTTTTTCAAAAATTCTATTCTGTCCGTTTAATATTCTTGCCTGTCATGGATTCGGGGCAGAATGGTCCGGGTACAGGGGCCGGACTGTCCGGCCAGGTCCGTTTTTTTTCCTATTTTTTCAGTTTTCTTTTTTGCTTTCAAAATCAATATGGCTTTTAATTTTTTTATTGCTTTTGTGTTTAAAAATTAAAAAAATATATATATGAAATTAATTTATGACATGGATCAAATAAAAATTGATATTCTTGTCAATGTGACGTTTTGAAAGTAATTTCATTAAAATATATGAAATTATCATATATATATATTAAATTACAAATAAAATTGTCATTTAAATTATATATTTTAGTCACTTTATATAAAATAAATTTATGCATGTCTAATATAATTAGTTTAAAATATTATTTTTTATGTGAAAATGTATGGTTTGGAGGGAATTTGAAAAAAATTTGAAAAAAAAACGAGTACAGGTACACGGGCACGGGCGCACGGGTTTACGGGCACGACCTCACGAGTATGGGTTCAAGGATATGGGGGTCCAGCCCATTTAATACCCGTGCCCGTGTACCCGTGCATACTCGTGGCTAGGGGTTTGCTAACGGGTAACCCGTGACTCGTTCCGGATTACCCGTTAGGGGTAATGGGTAGGACGGGTAAAGGGGTAGGTCGGGTACGGGTAAAACCCGTAACGGGTAGACGGGTAATTTTCCTAAAACCTCTATCCGGTCCGTTTATTACCCGTACCCGTTGCGGGTTGACGGGTACGGGTACCGCGGGTACGGATCCGGGTATCCGGGTACGGGTCCGGTCCGCCCGGTTTTTTTTTTTTTTTCTGTTTTTTTTCAAAAAATTCAAAAAATTCAAATTTTTTTGAAGTGAAACGGGTACGGGTACGGGTATGCGGGTAGATGGGTACGGGTAGGCGGGTACGGGTATGCGCGTAGATGGGTACGGGTAGGCGGGTACGGGTAGGCGGGTAGACGGGTACGGGTATAACGGGTTTTTTTTCAAATTAGGTTGTCCGGTCCGTTTATTACCCGTACCCGTCTACCCGTCTACCCGTTTGTACCCGGACAACGGGTACGGGTAGCTCGGGTAACGGGTACGGGCCGGGCAAAACGGGTTGAACCCGTTAGGGGCTTAGCAAACGTCTACTCGTGGCACGGGCAGACTGGTCCGGGTTGAGCCCCAGGGACATTTACCAAACACTAGGGCTGATCCGTATTCGAAAATTTATATAAAGTATCTAATATGTGAATATACGTGTAAATAAAGAGGTAAATATACTAATATGATTTTATGTTTTAATTATCCGTGTGTGTATATATATATATATTTAATATATTATAAAATATTTATGTTATTCATTGTTATAAATCGATAAATATTACAAATTTTAATATTTTTTTGATATTATTTTAATAAATATTCAATCTAATTCAGATCCGTATACATATTCGTATGATATCCGCTCTGTATTCACATCTGAAAAATGAAAAAGGAGATATCAATATAGTTTTACCACTATTCGCTCCGTGTCCGCATTGTTTCCCTCTGTGTGTGCAGGATTTAAAATTTTTTAATACTAAAAATTAAAAAATTAACTTTTAGAAAACAAAATTAATTATCTTTTTTTATTAATAAATAGATGAAACTGTATCGGTGATTCGATTTCCCTAATTTTCATAATTGATTGGATTAACGGCCACACGGTTAAAATTTGGCACGACACAAGACGTGAAAAATCTAATATCCGCTCCGTATTCGCGTCTGAAAAATAAAAAAAAAAAAATCAATATAGTTTTATCACTATTCGCTCGGTGTCCGCTCTGTTTCCATTCCTGTGTGTAGGGTTTTAAATTTTTTAATACTAGAAATTAAAAAATTAACTTTTAGAAAACAAAATTAATTATCTTTTCTTATTAATAAATAGATGAAACCGTATCGGTGATTAGATTTCACAAATTTTCACAATTGATTGGATTAACGGCTAGACGGTTAAAATTTGGCACTACACGATACGCGAAAGATCTGATTACAGAACGACACGACACGTGGCCACACAAGTTAAGTTTAATTAAGACTGTTAAATCTTAATCGAATGATTAACTTAAATAAACTAACTTAAATTATGGAAAAATAACAAACGTGACTGGTCAGTTGTGTTAGTTTATAATAATCTAGAAGTCAATAATGCGATAAATTTGTTGGGTTTCGGATAACACTTTTGGGGTTTCGCGGTAACCAAAACTCGTTTAGGCTTAAGGTGCGGAATGACCGTAGAACAAAAATTTCTACGGCCAACTTAAGCTCAGGATTAAACGGGGTATGTCAGGAAACTTTCCAAGGCAGTCCACCTTCAGTATTCCTTTGGCATCAACACCCAATTTAATCCTTTTACAGATCTACTCCATGATTGATTTCTAAAACTTTAATCTACTTACCAATTAAATAGATTAATATAACATATTTATACCTTGTTTCCAAATCACAGTTGGAATGCAGATCGAGCGTGTAGAGCAACATCACGGAAGGAATTGACTCGTCTCGGAGCATTAGACGTCTGATGCCTCTATCGGTTATCCACCAAGACTAACCAGAGAGCGGTTAATTTCTTCTGCCAGAAATACCGTAAACCGTGGAATTTTGGAAAAACACTATTCACCAAGAAAAGACGAAAACCCGTAAACACGAATTTTTGGTTACTCAGTTTCATCAAATGAGCAAAACTGACATACCGCGAAATTCAGTAAAACACTATTCATCGATCCAGTAAATATACTCCACAACAACCCGCAAGATTATACGTCAACTACGTATAACTTTCTTTTCTCAACCGAAACACTATTTGGGAGAGAAACCGAGAAAGAGATAAAATACCAATTCGATTCTGCACGAAGCGATACAAGTGAATTAGTATCTTAATCCTCTCATGCACCCCTCTATTTATAGCCTCTAAAATGGTGTGAAAAGACCAAAATACCCCTATGACAAGGCATGCCACCTAGGGGGTGAGGTGTCATGTGGATAAGATCGATGACGTGTCATCTGGATAGGATCGATGACATGTCATGAGGATAAGCACGAATCTGAAAAGACCCGAATGCCCTCGGCCCGAACACAAATAATGCTCGTATAATTATTCTGAACAATTATATTTCTTGCGGTTGTTTGTTTCGGTATCGATGACGTGTCATCTGGATAGGATCGATGACATGTCATGCGGATAAGGACGAATCTGAAAAGACCCAGATGCCCTCGGCCCGAACACAAACAATGCTCGTATAATTATTCTGAATAATTATATATATATTTTTCTTGCGGTTTGTTGTTTCGGTAATTTATACAACGTGTCATGCACATTTATAAATTAACCGGTTAACTTTTATACAATGTGTCACACACGTTTATAAATTAACCAATATTTTTGCTTGTTATTTTTACATAACATTTATAATTTAATTATAACACGTATAATTAATTACAACCATCTTACTATTGATCATAACCAATTTATAATCAATCATAATAAGATTCTCCGATTAACTCCTATATGGTGTGACACAATAGGATCTGTGTTATGTTGGTAAATAGAGTTAAAACTGTTTTAACTTCTATAAACATGAGTGGCGTCTGGAAACACATCATGACCATCTAATTACACAGATGATGCTGTACTGTACAATATCACGATCCAGTAAACAATTTACTTGTGTCTGTTCTTCTGTCTCATAGCTATCAGATTAGTTTCAAGATAGATATGTGTCATCCTTGTAAACTTAATATTTTCTTGATCTTGAGCAGATTATCAAATATGATTACTCTTGTAATCATACCACGCGCTGATAATCTTACTCTACCAAGGGGCCCAGTGATGCTATAGCTCGTATAAAATACGAGGGACAAATAGTACTCTTGGTAAACTATCACTTACTCAGCTAAGCTATACATATGGACATGCTACCGTTATGACTGCTTTTTACGGACAGCGGTAGATAACAATCACACATACACATTTCTCAGTGGGAACGATAAATACCTCATACTGTAGAATGTGACACTTAAGTTTTACAAACCACCTGACACGAGATGTCATTTTAATCACATAGATACATGTTCTAGGAACATGGTATTTGACAGACCCCGAATGAAACATTAAATAGAATTGTATTCGTGTCATTTATGTTTTCGTTCAGTGTCACGTTCTACAGTATGAGGTATTTATCGTTCGCACTTAGAAATGTGTATGTGTGATTGTTATCTACCGCTGTCCGTAAAAAGCAGTCATAACGGTAGCATTTCCATATGTATAGCTTAGCTGAGTAAGTGATAGTTTGCCAAGAATACTATTTGTGCCTCGTATCTCTATACGAGCTATAGCATCACTGGGTCCCTTGGTAGAGTTAGATTATCTGCATGCGGTATAATTACAAGAGTAATTATATTTGATAATCTACTCAAGATCAAGAAAAGATTAAGTTAGCAAGGATGACACACATCTACCTTGAAACTGATTTGATAGCTATGAGACAAAAGAACAGACACAAGTAAATAGTTTAGTGGATCGTGATATTGTACAGTACAACATCATTTGTGTAATTGGATGGTTATGATGGGTTGCCAGATACCACTCATGATTATAGAAGTTAAAACAGTTTTAACTCTGTTTACCAACATAATACAGATCCCATTGGGTCACACCATATAGGAGCTACTCGGAGAATCTTACTGATTAATTATAAATTGATTATAATTAATATTAAGATGGTTATAATTAATTATACGTGATATAATTAAATTATAAATGTCATTTAGAATAACAAGCAAAAACAACGATTAATTTATAAACGTACACGTTACGTTGTATAAAAGTTATCGAACAACAACCGAAAAGAAATATAATTGTATATGACAATTATATATATTTGATTTGGATTTTAATTTGTTAATTATGGATTTGAATTATGGGTTTAAAATTCCAAAAATAATCAAAGCCTTAATTAAAATTAAAAGTCCAAAGTCAAAGCCCAAAATCAAAGCCTTTTACTATTCATCCCTTAATGCGCCAAGGGCAAAATGGTCATTTCACACTTATGCCACCTTGCATGACACCTTAGGGTGTAGAAGCATGGAGAAGAGTGTGGAAGGGGTATTTTGGTCATTTCACATATTAAAGCATGAGGTGTCAAGGTATTTT
Source organism: Carex pumila (assembly GCA_033356055.1). NCBI lineage: Eukaryota > Viridiplantae > Streptophyta > Magnoliopsida > Poales > Cyperaceae > Carex > Carex pumila. The sequence continues at coordinate 473,976 of JARJHM010000117.1, read as the reverse complement.
GATAAATAGATTTGTTTTGAGGGGTATTTGGGTCTTTTGTGAATCTCCTCAAAACACTATAAATAGAGGGGTGGGGGTAGAGGGAAAAATTACTAATTCACATGTTAATCTGATTAATTCATTAATCATAATTTCTCTCTTCCCCCGTTTCGGTTATTACGAGATTCAGAAAAATATATTTTTGCAAATTCTCTGGTATTTCTTGTTTTGCTTTTAAAAGAAACGGAATAACTTGGAGTCTGAAATATATTTAATTTGTCCCTATTTCGGTGAATAGTATTTTTTCATAATTCCGCGGTTTATAATATTTCTGGTAGAAGAAATAAACCGCTCTCCGGTTAGTCCTGGTGGATAACCGATAGAGGCATCACACGTGTGACACTCCTAGTTGACTCCTTCCTTGGTGTAGCTCTTCTCGCTTAATCTGCATTCCAACTGTGATTTGGAAACAAGGTATAAATTATGTTATATTAATATATTTAATTTGGAAATAGATTTAATGCTTTAGAAAATCAATTATGGAGTAGATCTATAAATAAATTAAATGTTGTTTTGATGCCGAAGGAATATTAAAGGTGGACCGCTTTGGAAAGTTTCCTGACATACCTCGTTTAATTCTTAGCTTAACTTAACCGTAAAATTTTGTTTTATACACTTTTGCTATTAAGCTAAATCAATGAGTTCGAACCGTCAAAACCCCAACAAGTTGAGACGCATCACATGTGGTCTCGACATGATTAATGTGCCATGACCATTATTTCAAATTTAATCATAGCACGACACAATACATATAAATTTGATTTGGCCATGATACAAAACGTGACTCGAGTCACTTCGTGACTAGTCACGCATAGGGGTGTTCATTGATTTGGTTTGGTTACCAAAGTTATAATTTGATTTAAAAAATTGAACCGAATAGAACCTAATCGAATCGATTAAGCATTGCAACTGAATCAAACTAAACCAAAGTTTGATTTCGGTTTGTTTGGTTCAAATTGAAATATATTAATTTTTTTTTATTTAAAGCACTTTTATAACAAATCGAAGGATATTAAGAAATAAACCAAAGTATTTAAAGCAATTGATTAAGAAATAGACTGGGGTATGAAGAAATAAACCGAGACATTTTAGATCAAATTCATAATATATAAAGGTTCAGTCAGTTTGGTTATTTTGGTTTTAAAAATTTTCAAACCGAACTAGATCAAAGTTATCATTCAGTTTTAAAAAGCAAATCGGACTGAACTATTAAACCAAAAAAACCAAACCGTTTGATTCAAACTAATTTAGTTCGATTCAAAATTGATTAAACTAGACCCAACGAGCACCCCTAGTCACGCACGACATGTCACGTCAAGTATTTAAACCCTAAATGAGGACCTGGTTTAAAAAGGAAAAAGAAAAAATGAGAAGAGATGACTCGTGAATTTCACGTTGTCTATTAGGATCAAGTTTCTAAGTAGCCAGCTATAGCTACGCAATAGCTTTTTCGGACCTAAAAACTATAATGTTATTAACCCCTTTTCTTTTATAATGATTCTAAATAATTAGCTATGGCTATACTATAGCTTTTTCGGACCTTAGCGCTATAATAGCTATTTAAAACCTTGATTAGGATCAGATCAATAGTTAAATTCAAATTATTTGATAATTTTATGTGTTGAAATAATGATTCAATTCTATAAAATATCTTAACGAGATCAAATCATTAATTTGGTTTTATTAATGAATGAAAAAAAAAATCCATATTTTTCTTGCAATAATTAGATTTTTGAATTTTTAAAAATAAAAAGAAAATTGGCAGGACGTTGACGGCAACTATTGTAAGTTTTCTAGTTTCATCCCTGGTTTATCTAAATATCACAACGACATTCATTCGTTCTTGTTGTGACTCGAGGTGGGTGCGGTACTGCCGTACTGTTCTACAAACCAGACTAGGTTGTGACTAAGTGTAAAGGATCTATTTAAGGAAAGTAAGAAATCCAGGGGTTGTTAAAACAAATTTCTTTAATATTAAATTATGGGAGGGACTAGGTTGTATATTGTTTGTCTTGGGCCTTGGGCTGACATAAGCCGATATTTGAGTTGGGCCTTTGCGCGTTCTACCTGGAAAAGAGACTATATTTAATAAATTTGTTAATTGGAAGAAGCCTAGACTAAGTATTTGGTTTAATTAATTGAGAGTTTTCTGATATGACTCTAATCTAACTCAAAACAAACATAAAACAAATAAAAAAAAACATTAAACACACTTAAAATGAATTCGCATAAACCGAATTAAACCTTTACGAAGTTGTATTGACAAATCAATTCGATGTGAAGTTCGAATTGCATTGTGTCCGTCAATAACTGCAGGTGTTTGTGTTTTTGTATTACCTGTTTCTATATTATTTCTACATTGTCGAATTTGATTTGTTGTATTAAATTGGCAAACACGGATTTTGCCAATAAACCCTGCATAAACATGAAAATTTGCCGTGAATGGCATGTCAGGACAATTGTGATTGATGCATTGCATCTCTGCAATTAATACACGAAACCTGCATGGCGTACTTGATTTGTTTTGCATAAATTGAATTATAATTTCTGCACGACCATCTGGAACATATGTACTGGAAATAATTTTTAAAATATTGCTCCTTGGATAATTGTTATGCTTATAAATTATACAAAGATTTGATTTTAAAGCATTAAAATCAGTTCTATTTGACATGGATATGATCATACGAGCGTTGGCCATGAAACACCACTGCGTTAAGGGTCTGTTCAGCTGTCACTGTGTTTGTGAAAAAAAAAAATCACTCAAAGTGAATTTTTTTCTCACTCGCACAGTGTTTCGGACATTCAAATTAGATCCGAACCCAAATCCATTCCCGTTCTCACCTGGCAGCTGAACAGGTCCTAAGCTTGAAGTTCAAACTTATGTGGAGATTGATATGATATGGTGTGCCACTACCAGGTTTAAAAAAAAAAAAATACATGATATGGTGTGAACTTGATCTGATTTAATTTGAACCAGACTAGCGGTTGCATGATTCTAGATCAAATATTAGACCAGTCTTAACAGTTACCAAAGTCTCAGTGTAATTAGAAATACCAGATGGTGACCCATGATATCAGGCTTGTAGTTGGTTACCAGTAAAATCAGACTTGTCAGTGCGTACCAATTCACATGTCCTTTCATAAGTTAAATTGGGTAAAAGTACAAAACCTCTGTCTCAAGTCTACATTTGAATGTATTTTCGCAACATTTTATAAGTGTACTTTTGTAAAAAAATTGAATACATTTTTAGAATTAGCAGCATCAATTATTGTGCCACCAGTTGAAGCCTTGAAGGTACTTGGAGAATATCTTTGTGGTATGGCTTGTACTAGTTGAAGTGTTATGTTGTTGTATGACATGAAATGTTTGCACTAAATTAAAATTGATGTATCGATTAAAATTAGCATCAATAAATTTTTCTACGATGAGTAATGAGTTGATGACCCATGAAAAAAAATGTGTGCGTGAGTTGAGAGTTCTTATGACTTAATTAAATAAGTCTGAATTGTTTTTTTTTTTTTTTCGAACAACATTTATTTGGATAAAACTTATGTATCAATTAGATTTGGCACTAACATTTATTGATATTTTATTAAAATTAGCACTAATAAAAAATTACACTACTAATTAATAATAATTCAAACGTTATAGAACCACACCACAATGGAATATAGCATGACATTTTACTGTAAGTTGTGTGATTGGCTAATGCGAATGTAATGTCAAATATCAAAACATATATAAGCTGCACAATATTTGTGTTTGAGCCCTTCTATGACATTGCTAAGACATGTTTAGGCAATATTTGTATTTGGGCCCAGCTATGACATTGCTAAGACTTGTTGAAACCTTGCTAAAAAAGAGAGAAAAACAATAGGATTAAGAGGACTTACAACTGCCTCTATTAAAGGGTTATTTTTTAATTAAAAGGTTTAATCTTGTTTGTTTTAATATAAAAAATTTGGATAATTTCACTATAAATAACCGTAGGTATTAAAAAATGTGCTATTTTTAAGCTACGCAAAATTTTCAAAATGTAATTCTTGAAACATAAATGTACCAAATTGACACTCAAAAACCGAGTAGTCAATACTTCTACAAAAATCACAAGGATATATGTAATATGTTACCTGTTGATAAGTACTAGAAGTAATTTGATTTATTATAATATCTTAGATAACAATTGTACATTGGTATGTCGAATAATTCATATTTAAAACATCACACTATGTTTCTGTGAATTTAATTTGATATAAAATTGAGATAGTTTGAAATGAAGTTCAGAAGCAAGAGTTTAAACATCGCAACAGAATATGTTCATGCATATTATATTTTTATAACACGCATTGCAAGTTAAATGAGTCACACCTGAAAACAATAAAAAAACATATGTAGAAATAACAAACTTGTGACTTCAATGAGAATATTTAAATATAAATCTATAGGGCTATATTTGGATGCACTGAGAATAGCGAGAATAGCGTTGTTATGCTATTTTTACAAAATGTCGGAATAGCAATTAGTGCTCTCTTAAATGTTCAATTTCTCTATCGCTATTCTAAAGGTTCGATTCAAACAACATTTTCACTATTCCGAATAGCACCACATTAACACTATTCTCACACTCTTCCAAAAATCACTATTCTTATCTACTATTATCAAATAGTAGCTATTCTATAGTGCATCCAAAAGTAGATGTGTATGTGTTCAATGTATTTCACAAGCCGTTGAAATAAAAAGTTAACTAAAAATACTTTCAGGTGCTAAAAAATGTCTTCACTGAACTTTAAATTTGTTCCAATCAAATCACGCTATAACTTTTTCATTCAAAATATTAACCTTTTCATTTATTTTGGATGGAATGAGCATATTATGTTAAAATTTTGGATGGAAAAAGCATATTATGTTAAAATTTTGGATGGAAAAAGCATATTTTGTTATATTTTGAACAAAATAAAAATATTTCATTAATATTTTATATGGAATAGTTATAGGGTGACTTAATTGGAACAAATTTAAAATTCAATGGCTATAAAATGATAAATCAAACTTGAGTGACTAATTCAGGATAAAAGACAATTTAGAGACTTCTTACAAAATTTACCCTTTAAACTAATATTTTATTTAATACCAATATAATATAATATTTTATTATATTTAATACTAATTAAATATTTTCTTTAATACTAATTTAATATTTAAAATAACTCTAATTGAGAAGAATTAAATATTTTATTAATATTACTAACCCCACTAGTACTATTCTTGCTAACCCACCATTTATATGGATTAGTTACGTTAGTAGAATATAGTTATTTTTGAACTAACCTAATTTGCTCATTTGTATTTGGATCTCTAAAGTTTGAAAATAATAGAACTAATTCAAAGTTATCTCTATTCTTAAGTGATCCAAACATAATCTAAGAAAATAAAATAGCTCATAAATTTCAGAAAAAACAAGACAAATTGGACTACCGAAATTATTTTTGGGCTTAATTGGGCCAAATCGCCGAGAGCAATTACTGGGCTAGGCCCATATGCTCAGTAATTAAGTTGCGCTCTTTTTATTTTATGGTGGAGAATCAGCCTGATCTTCCAAAGATTCAAATTAATCTTATATATTTTAATAAGCTAGGTGAGTTTAACCTTAAAATTATTGAATAGTTTTCAAACAATGAATCCAATTTATTAAAATCGATCTACTATAATAGTGATACAACTACATGTTAAATTAAAATAAATAAATAAATTTGAAAAAAATCAAGAGGTAAAAAAAAATTATTAGTTAATTATGATGCATTTATTTTTTGTTATTTTTTACCATTTGACTATATATCAAATTAATTTCAAAATTTTATGAATTTTTAATGTAAATACATTACTGATGAAAAGATAGTTTCAATGGTTTGAATTCAACAGCCTGTATCATCTGGAGGATAAGATACTGTATTGTTTTGTCCGGACTAAGGTTTTAAGTTTTATATTTTAAAATTTAAACGGTCAATTTGAGCTTCTTGATTCATTCTGCATAGTGAAATCTATTTCTATTTTTTAGATAAAAGAAATTCTTTTTTATTTGACTATCTAAGATTCTTAAAAAATATTTTCTCCTCGTATAAAAAGTAAGAGTGGGGTTAAAATGCACCATTGGTTTTGTACTCCAATCATACTCCACGTCTCTATCTCCGTTTACAAAGTTCAAACAGTCGATCCAAACCGTTCATCTTGTTCTACATATTAAAATATGCTAAGAGAGCAAATTTTATATTTTTTGGAATTTTTTTACTATTTATTTAGATAGGTAAAAAATCACTATTTTTGTATAGTCCAGATGCAGTGATTTTGTAGCTATCTAAAAAAATAGTATAAAAATTCCAAAAAAAAATATAAAATTTGCTCTCTAAGTACATTTTAATATGTAGAACAAGATGAACGGTTCGGATCGACTATTTGAACTTTGTAAACGGATATAGAGATATGGAGTATGGTTGGAGCACAAAACTAATGGTGCATTTTAACCCTTCTCAAAAAGTAAAACGTTTTAAGAAAATATATGAAATTTATTTTCCTATAAGATTATATCTAGCATCGCTGGACGGACTTGTTAGCTTAAATTTACCCAAAGTCTAATTTATATATATTGAGATGAAGAATAAGGTACATAATTATGATAAAATTTAAACCGTATTAATAAATCCGTATATACGAGTGCACTACACCTCTGCTATGTGCACTGTCCTTATCATTTGATTAGATTTGGTTCTATTTCCAAAGTCCAAATTAACTACACCGAATAAATAAAAAAAAGGAGCTATATATCGAAAACACATAGCTAGGCATCTTTCTTGTTGGAACTAAATTGCTCTGCATTCCTCGCAAACTGGATATGTCCGTCAACAATCGTGAAACTGACAATTGAAAACCAATGTATCCGAACCGGATCAAACATTAATCCGATAAAGTTTTGAATAAACAGTTTATTGATTAAATCGGTTGATCAACTGATTCAACCATTAATTTATAAAATATTCGAATTTAATATTTAGTTGCAAAGGACTCTGAAAACAAACTCAGAGTACTTTTTTCATAGCAGAATGCTGGTTCTTATGAAAGGAACGTAACAATTGCATCTTCCAAAGAAAGCTCAGGGATCCTAGATGGGTTGCTGACACAGCAACAGAGGAGGAACGATTATGGATGGTACATTGCTGATGCTGTTAACTGTTATGTTATGTTATATAGTGTAGTTGTTCACTGTTTGTTTTGTGGTCTGATGTAATTGTAACTTCTAATGGGAATATAATTGCAATTGTGGTGCAATAACACTAACTTGATAGCTTCTATCAGGATTTAACAAAAAAGAATTTTATATTTAATTGCTATCTTTTACATTGTTATAATGTCAATTCCTATAATATTTTCTAATACAGTTTAATTTGAACAAAATTCATTACATAAATAATTCAAATGATAATACTTCAATTTTGTCGATTCATGTCGGTGCACATCAGGCTTTTTGATATTTTATTATATAAATCACCAAAATAATAATTTTTTAATTGCTTTCACTTTAGATTTGGGCATGTTTGTATGACCGTGGCATATCTCAGCACAATATTTAAACTCATTATTATATTTAGATAACTGATAACATTACTCTCGCTATAGTATCTATACTGTACTCATATTGTAACTAAAATAACTATTTGGAGAATTGCAAAAAATTTAGCACTGATTTTTTTTTACAGTATTAATATCTATATAAGAAAATATTTATACTTATGAAGTGAATAATTTTTACATAAATAATTTTCTCCAAGAAAATTTTCTAAACGCACCCACACCAGAAATACCTATGACCTATGCTAAACCACTCAAACTATATGGGAGGACCGTACATGTTTTTAGAGATGAGATTTTTTTTCTCCATTCAATCTCATCCATATTTCTGACGATATGTGAGAAATTTTACAAATCTAAAACAATAAACATATTCTACGTAATTTTCTCCTTCAAGAGATCCACGATGACGTACTTTTGGACTTGTCGTCATACAAATATTTATACCTATACTTGCAAGTATTTTTGACATATGACACTAGATGATGTTTAAAAATATTAATATTAAGTACTGCAAGTATTTATATCTATGCACAAAAGTACTTATACATATGTTGTTAACTATTTTTGTTAGAGAAAGATTGATGTGGAGACGATTGAAGACGGTTGATGCGATGATACGGGGTCCCCACTACTTTATTAGAGGAAGGTTGACACGGAGACAATTAGGGGACTGGAAAAGAGATGATCATAGCAAGTTATGCATCAAAATATTAATATCTTATTTTTCAAAAATTAATATTTTATCTTTCAAGTATTTATATCTATGAAGGTTGACGCGGAGACAAGTGCGGGGACTGAAAAATAGGGAACCATAGAGAAAGAGTGATGCATAGATTTTAAAATAATAATTAATAGAGACCATATAATTAGTGGGACCATAATACATAATTTTTCTAAATGAAATGCAGAGATTTTGAAAATACTGAAGTGAGAGTACTCAAATAATTATTCTGCAAAAAAAATATATAAAGCCAATACAAGCATATAAAAATTTAAAACAAATGATAACTTTTAAAATTGTGACATGACTGTCACTATTTTAGTCACTTCTGATTATGTCATGTAAAATTCTTTTTATTTATCATGTACAATTACATGATTAAGTCACGACGTATTAGTTTATCATGTACATTCACATAATCTGTGGGTTTTTTTAGAATAGTATTCTTAACTACCGTAAAAAAACCCAACAAATTATAGAGAATTAAAAAAAAAACTAGATCCTCTAATTCAATCTGCAGCTCTATTTTTGGACCGCAGATTGAATTGGAGGCTTCCAAAAAATCTAAATATCAATGTATTACATTGTATTTTTGAGTTTTTGGAAGGCCTTCAATTTAATCTGTATTCCTTCGGAAATGAGATCGCGGATTGAATTGGAGGCTCTGATATTTTTCGAATATCCCAATTTATAAAATTGATGTTTTGATTTATTTCTTTTTTTAAATAGTATTAACAAAAATTTCGTTTGATTCATTCAGTCTTAATCAAATTTCCTGAGAAAATGATGTTACGGAGTCAAATAAAGAAAGAGTACGTGCCCCACACACGAAGTTGAGTAGCCTCCACGCTTTCAAATCCTTTTCTTACCTAAACCGACCCTTCCATGCTCCAAAAGTTGAGTAGACCCGGCTCTAGCTGTCATTGCTCAATTAAACGTGGTCCAGGCTCATTAATTTTAATATTTTTTACGGTTAAGCGTATTAGTTTAATTATGTCATAAGCTAGGAATTAACCTTAGTTAATATCCAAGTGGGGGCGGTTCAATGGCCGTTGGACAAATTTTGGTACTATGTGTGATCTGAGCTATTCGATCAATGTCAGGATCTACACGATTTTTAAAGTTGTCTGTGTAAATTTTGATGCGTATCAAACGGCTCTAGTTAGAAATAAAACCGAATTTAATCTTAAATATTTTATTTCAAGTAGGAAAACTTCTATTGTGAATTGATACAAATTTAAGTTTTTAGTTTTTGGGGGAATTTCATGTATATTTCTCAAAAAATCTCAAAATTACGTATTTTTCATTCAAAAATTCATGAAATTTTCATTGTGATTTATATTAAAACTCATTTTAAATTTATAAAATTTTCATTTTATCTTTTATTAAAAAACAGAAAAAATATGTAAGAATTTCTCTTTATCCTTTATTATAAAATTCACATTGTTTTCTAATAAACCTGTTGTAAGGACTAATATTTTTATTCTCTACTCGTGATGTACACACAAGTTTATATCTTAAATGAACCGTTTGTCCTGACAAAATGGTCAACTAGCTAGGTCTTTACACATGCTACATATTTTTTTATTTTTTAATAAAAGAGAATATTGGCACTTTATAAATTAAAATCAGTTTTAATAAAAAAAATATAATAAGTTCAGTAAATTTGTAAGTTTTAAAATCTAGAGGGTAAATATGATACTATAAATTTTAGAAAAGGAAAAGCATAATATTAAGATTATCAAGGGGTATACATGAAACTTCCCCTTAATTTTTTTTTATTTGAATACTATTGTTGCTTGCGTCTCTTACGCACCATATCAACGGTTGAATTATAAAAAATAAAAATAAAAAATCAAGTTGCTCAAAATGCCCTGGCCCCCTTGGCCCTTTGTTCTACTGAAAAGGCTAGTGTGACCAACCATCGTAGAAGTAGCACGCAATAATAAATTAGGCACACTAATCAAGTGATTAATATTAAATTAAGGGAACTGCGTGCCCATGTTGGTTTCATATAAAATTATAACATTTGTTGTAGAAGAGCGGACCCTTTATGTACCGGAAAATGTTGCCTAAAAATGAAGCGGATATTATTCAACCAAATTCAAGTTTATACATAAAATGTAAAAAAAAAAATATTTGAAGAGGATGTTAATAGAATGCGACAAATGTAGTGGTTATTTAGTTTGGTACTTTGTTTCTTTTAATCCCTGAGTATTATCAAATATTATTATTTGTTTTTTTTTTTAATTTAAAAGGAATATACAATGTTCAATCTGCTTGTTTAGTTGCTCAACATTCATATTCATTTTCATATTTATTATTGAATTGAAACTGTAAAGATAGGTATGGATGGATTGAAATAAGGCGATACCTTTCAAAACAACAGCATGAAAAAGGGCAGAAAGAGAAAGCAAAATCATGGCAACTCTTTTTCTTCGATTATTAAATTGAAATTTGTACCTCTTTACAATTAATGCAATTGTCTATGAACTTTAAAAAAAAAATTGTAAAGACAAGGAAAATCTTGAACAATCAATTATAAATCTTACAAAATTCAAATAAATAAATTAGTATACAGCTTGTTAGTCCTTACGAAACCAATGAGGGAATATACCGCATGAGAAGCCACATGGTGAAAATAATAATGAAATCGTTCAAAATAAGAAATTAGATGATTGTCAGCATGCAACACCGTGACGACCTTCCATGATACATTGCTATGTGAACAGTCCTCCATACTAGTTCCGTTTTGTTGCACCTAGGGGTAGATTAAGAAGATAACCTGCTCCAGCACAACTAAACTTCTCTTTGTTGAAAATATAATACTTTTAAAATCTTCCATATTGCAGAGCGCGTGCATAATTTTTAATGCACACTTCTAGAGTGTTGTATCTTTTGAAATATTATCTCTTTGAGTTACATTTTTGAGATTATAATAAATATTGGATGGTTTATTTATTTATGCTGTCTCTACTTTTATGACTTGAGATATAGAGTAATTTTACAAAATTATTGAAGTTTTGTTGTATGATTAGAGTTTTAAATTGTATAGATCAATATCTTTATTTTCAAGGTTTAAACAACCAATCTAAATCATTCAACATGATATCTATGTGAAAATATATATGTAGATCAAATTTTATATTTTTTATATTTTTTATTAACTTTCTAATTATACAGGCAAAAAATCTCTTGATCTAAAGATTCTATACTATTTAAAAGTAGTGGTTTTCTATCTATCTATTTGAAAAATAGTAAAAAAAAATATAAGAAAATGTAAAATTTAATTTACAAGTATATTTTCATACAAAGATTATGTTGAATAGTTTAAATTTATTATTTAATAAAAAATATTTTATAGATATTGACCCCTTTATAAAGAATACAAAAAACTAAAGGGTTAAATCTAAAAATAACATGTCTCTTCGAGAAAAAAAGACACTGGTTTTTCAAATAGAAAAAAAATAGCGTTTTTAAATTACAAAAACATAAATCTGCATATAAACGTTTCACAGTAATTTCATGCGGATTCCAGCTCAGTTTCAACTTTCAAGTGATTTCTTCAGGTTATCAATTAGGTCAGTTTTCATCTAGAAACTTCAATTAGAGTTATTAATTAATTCATGAGAACAGGATAATAAAGTACAATGATCCGCAGGACCATGGCGCGCGCACTAAAACTAAAACTAAAACTAAAACTAAAAGCATTCCTTCCCTCCCCTCTCTTATTCCTCCAAGATATAAATAAAACCTGAACACAAGTCTCAAGTTCAAATTTTAGAAACAAAAATCTTGAAAGAAGCAATAGAAAATTACCAAGCACAAGCAGTCCACATCTCACCTTGATCCTTTATTCACCTGTCCAACATTCATACAACGCTGTGCTGTTTGTTGCTTCAACTACTTGAATTTATTACTAAAGCAGGAAAAAGCTCTTACCTTTTTTCTCTCTCTTGAAACCCCAGCACTGATATTTCGATTCCCTAGAAAAAGGTTCGAATTTTAGCCCGTGCTTGCAGTACGCACTGGTTTGGATTCTTTCTCTTTTTATTCGATCCCTTTATTCGTACATATTATAGCTGAAATTTGATCTTTCTGGTGTTGAGAGCTCTATTGGGTGAGAAATGGGTGGTTCTGGTGCACAAAATGGATGGATTTTGGATTATGGGGTTGTCGAAGAGGATTTGCATGGATCCGAGTTTCTTTGGGCTCCTCAATTGGCCGAAGATCCGACTGTTTCAAGGTGATTTGATGCTTTCTCTGAATTTTTTTTTTCAGGTTGTTTTGGAGCATGAATTGTTTAATTTTTGCTCTGCTACTTCTAATTTGGTGATTCAAAAGTTTGAAAGTAATTAGGTAATTTAGAGGAAGCTCTATTTGTTTTTGTTTATTTAGAGTTCAGAATTAACCATTGAAGTATCAGATTGTCTGATTTACTTGGTCTCAGAAGAATAAATTGTTTCGATTTACTGGTTTTCTGATTAAAAATTGCTGATCTCTTGATTAACTGTTTTCCTGATTATGGTTGATAGATTTTGAAATTTAATCTGATAGATCGGTTTTGCTTACAAAAAGGAGAAATGAGAAGACAAAAGAGTTATGGACATGATTTGATTGGCGTTAATTAACACGTGTTTTTTAATTTCTTTTGTGGTGTTTGGTGGGCCTTGTCCATCCAATTTTTTCAGAGGGAAAATTGGTTGACGCAATCAATCTGATGAAACCCTTGTGGAATCAATTTTGCCAATTCATAATTTGAAATATGACATATTTGAGTATCTCTTTTGCAGTGTGATCTTTGGTTTTGATGGTTCTCAAAAGGAGACTAACAACCAAGATAATGGCTGCACTAAGAAACGGTAAATAATTCCAGCTTATGTCTCTTTTATGAAGCATGATACCCAAAATTAGTCATTTAATATAGAGCACAATTAAGCACAAAAGCAACCAAGAGAACTTTGCAAAATGAAAGAAATATAATACTTATAGTATAAATGAGTCTGGCTAGTAAGATATTGGTGTCATATGACACCAATTTCAAAATTTATCGGATAGATTTCAAATGATAAATTCAAACTGTTCAAACCGATTTACTATATGAGTGATGCATTTACATGCCAATTTTATATATTTTTGAGTTATTTTAGTATTGAATCAAGCGGTCAAAAATGTTGAAAAATGAATGCATTAAAATTAACTTAAAAACTCTCACATTTGTCCGCTTGACTTGATACTAAATAAACTCAAAAAATTATAAATTTTGCATGTAAAAGCACAACTAATGAAGTAGTTCGGTTTGAATGGTTAGGATTCTTCGTTTGAAGTCGATTCAATAGGTTTTGGAGTTAGCGTTATATAGACTAAAATAACACTGATGTCATATTAACTGGACTCTACTAAATGCTTGTTGTGTTCCAACTTTTAACCTTAACTTTTGCACAGAGCGAGGCAGGAATCATGTGCCACACCAGGTTCCAAGGCATGTCGTGAAAAACTAAGACGGGATCGACTCAATGAAAGGTTTTTATTAGTGATTACTATGATTCTTCTGTCAGTGGTAAAATTTGTGTTTCCTTTCCATCTACTTATTTTTGTATAATTTCAAATGTAGGTTCAATGAGTTGTGTGCAGTTCTAGAACCCGGCAAACCTCCAAAGCCCGATAAGGTTGCTATTCTCAGTGATGCTACCCGGCTCTTGAACCATCTACGCTCTGAGGCAGAGAAACTTAAGAAATCAAATGAATCTATCCAAGACAATATTAAAAACCTCAAGGTAATAACAGTTTACTTTAATCAATGCAATTTTTTCCTTCAGCTATGCACTAGGAGTTGAAATTGAAATAGAACCAATTTGACCAATTTGATAGGTGGAGAAGTCGATTCTAAGGGATGAGAAAACAAAACTGAAGGCTGAGAAGGAGAGGATAGAACAAACACTGAAGAGCACTAGTATCGCCCCACAGTTTGTACCATGTCAATCGGTTCCTGCCACCATTTCTTACTCTGCTCCTGTACCAGTACCTGCTCCAAACAAATATGTTGCATATCAAAACTACCACCAAGCTGCTTTCTGGCAATGGATACCACCGGCATCTCTTGATACAACAAAAGATCCTGTTCTCTGGCCCCCTGTTGCTTAACTGTTTGATTATTATAAACCGTTGCTTATCACTTATCCAACTGTATTTTTACTTAGGGTGGTTTACCTGGCTTTCAATTTAATTTAACCATGGTTAAATATTGTAATGGCCCATTGAATTACTGGGTCTCTATCTATGTTGAACCGAGGCTTGGTTAGTGGTCACTCCTTAAACAGTGGAGGCGATTCATTTCATGCCGATGATGGTTTATTGTAACCAGCTTTTTTTAGTTCAAAAAATCTTGCTATAATGGTGGTTTTCTTGCAAGAAAGTTATAATTTTATTTGTTCAAAAGAATGATAATTTCATGAGAGCTAGTCTGTTTCCAAAGTTGCCTCGCCTATGTTAGCAGAAAATTTAGGTCATTTATTTTATATATGAACTTTAGATTTATATATTCAAAAGGGGAATACTTGTGAAATGGAAGTTAAATTGAGTTAAGCAAAGCCCAATGGTTTTTTTTTTCTTTTTCTTTTGGAGCAACAAAAATCGCTAGGAAATTTTCTGCCAAAGTTAGAGATCTAGTTTTAAAAACAGAAATGCACCTACCTGCTGAGTAGCATCACAGAAACAGGCTTTGTATGGATAGGTCTGATCTAAGAAGGATTTTTTCTTCTGAAATTTATTTCTAATAACATATAGAACTTTGAAACTGTATACAAGACTAGGACTGAAATTGTTACAAATTTGAAATTTGGAATCTAATAAGAATTTTTCTTTTGCACCCTTTGAATGAAGGTCCCTCGTATAGTGGAATTTCTATCGTCTGCGGCAACTTAAATTTTGAATTACTGCAGAAAAAATCTGGACCATCTAATCCACATCGACGCGAACATTAAAGAGACTGAATTTCAAATTTGGATCTGATAAGATGGAACTTTGATCGGACGGTTCAGATTGTAAACTCAAAATTAAAATACTGTAGAGGATATTATAATGCCCATTTAATATCCTCCAGGTATCTGACTCAAGCAAATTGAAATGGACGGTCCAGATTAATTTCATCAGGATCAAACTTAATCTGATAGTGAATCCGTATCCTCTACGATATTGCAGAGGATCACCCTCACTTTACGGTTTGAGATTAAATCTCAACTGGTTTGGGATTCAGGTCGCAATAGGGAGCAGTATTTTTGGGCTTTGAGATTCGTGTCAAGTTAAAAAGAACGGTTCAGATCTAGTAATTGTAAAAGATTCCCTTATCAGGTATTGGAGAGGATGTGAGTTCGAAGAATGTAGGGGTCCGTTTGAGTCTGTATCAAGAACCGTCTGATCGTAATTGTCCTCGATCAGGTAACATGAGGGGATGTGAATTCAGAAATTAGGGTCCTTTTCTAGTTCAGACCGTCCTTTTCTGATCATATTTTGTGGACTCCATAAAAAGAGAACCCGTTTTCACTTTCTTATTTTCGATATTTTATCTTTTAAACCCGTCCCTTTGAAGAGTAAATCATCAATATTAATTAGAGAAGTTAGATGGATTATCAAAATGATGACATGTGTCTCCATATGCAAATGGTTTTAATTAGAGAAGTTAGATGGATTATCAAGAAGATGATATGTGTCCCCTCATGAAAATTATTTAATAAGAAATTAATTAATTTTTCTTTATATTAAATGGTGAGTTTTAGTTCAGACCGTCCAATCGGAAATGAAGGGACCGATTTACACCAATCCTCCCTGAATGATGGCCGTGAATTGATCAGTCAGTCAAAGTAAGCACAAATACGGATGTTGAAAGAAGTTTGTCAGGCTGTTATCAATTTTGTTGCGGTATGTCACGTGATGTGGCTCACGTATCGCATGATGTGTCTTCTTTTAATAAAAAATATTATGTCATGTCAAATAAATTGATTTGATCATATCACGTTACTTTTTTTTTTAATATTATTTTCTCATTTAATTTATTTTATAATAATATCTTATCTTTTTAATATAATTTGTTATTATTGTCTAGAATCAAACTTAAAATTTCAAAACAATAATTAAAAGTGATCGGTCATGTCACGTGTTATCACAATATGAGACATGATTGCCATTTATCTATTTTAAATATATCATGTGAAAATAAATTTTAGTCATGTACTGTGTCTAGTCAAGTCACGACATGTTAGTCACTTTAAGGTCTCGTTCGGTGAATCACTGTTCACTGTGGGAAACAAAAATTTGCTCAGAGCTAAGTTTTTATTCCCACGGTGAACAGTAATTTTCAGTTCAAAATTTCTGATTCCTGTACCCATTCCTATTCCCACTGATGCAACCGAACAGAACCTAAGATGTCTTCCTTCACTAATCCCAACACCTCAAAACTTGCAAAAGAACTCCTGAAACACCCCAGCCTTATGTTAGCTTGTAACCAGTTCTCACTCTCCTATTAGAAACCAGATAAACTGTTCATATTTCCCTTTAGGCTAAGCTTATCTTCTCAAACGCAATCTCATTGCCAGCTCATACAAACCCCTTGAACCAAGAAAGCACTAGCATCTCTTCCAACATAACATAACCTGAAATTTTTTAAGTACTACAATGTGCCTGTGCATCAATAATGCATGATACCCAATTCCTCATCATCTAGATTGTCAATCATCCTTTGTGTAATTACTGAAAGCCTCAATAATTCTAATTATTGATTTGGTACAGATGAAATTAACCACAATAATTCCAATTACTGAAAACCCCGGCATAGTGATATGGGATCCACCAAACTAGATAGATACAGTCAATATCGTAAAAAAAAAATTATTATTATTGCTATTATTATATTATAATAATTATTATTTCATTCATGCAGAGGAACAGAACTATCATAATCATCATCATAAGTTAAACAACAGCCTCACTGCATTCTACATCACTGGTGCATAAAAGAAAGAACGTGTAATTTTGCTCGGAACCTCAAAACTCGTCCGACAACCTTTACCCTGACAAGATATATAAAACCATGATGAGTCTTCAAATGGCAACGTACCACCTTTAAAGAAAATCAAGACTGGTATTTGTAAAGTCTATTAATGATAATGCAAATGAAAAAAGTGATAGAACTCGAGCATACCCGGCATCACAAGGGAAGATTTTTGTGGGTGTATACAATACCTTCGTCACTGTTCACTACTTGCCCGTTTCCTTTCAAAATCCTACAAATATTTTTCCAGAACTTGAGATTCTTGAAAGCTCGAGCAAGACACTATACAGCACAATCAATAAACTTAACTTTTAAAGTTCTTTATTTTTTTATGTTATTATCGACTTGAGTTTGCAAACTTTGAGGATAGTAAACATTTTTGACGAATTACATGCAAAGAACATCAAAAAGAACATAAAGGCAGAACGAAATGGATTCAGAAGATGAATGTTAAACAGGAAATAATATTACCATCTTGTTGTTAGAAGCCCCTCAACACCAACTGGTCCCCGTGCATGAATCCTACCCGTACTTATTCCAACCTACAAACCCCAGAAATCACCGAAATTAATAACAAAATGAAAAATCAAGTAGCTCTTCAACAGAAAATTAAAAAGAAAACCGGAAGAATGTTCTTAATCAGTACCTCTGCACCTAGTCCAAACCGAGTTCCATCAGAGAATCTTGTGCTTGCATTATGGAAGACAGCAGCACTAAGAAGAGGTAGAGAGAGAGAGTGCGTTAAGTATACAAACTTCTAACCGTAAAAAATCAGCAATTAATGCACAATAAAATAATACCTGTCAACTTGTTTGAGGAAGATATCAGCAACCTCATCATCTGAAGTGACTATACAATCCGTATGTGCACTGAAATTGTTAAATACAATTAAAGAATGCTCAAAATAGGAATAAAACATTTTCATATTTCTAAGAACTGGTGTTATTATACCTCCCATAGCGGTGGATATGATCAATGGCAGCATTAACATCATCAACAAATTCAATGGTGCATGCCATTGAACTATACTCATGATGAAAGGACTCTGCCTTTGGAATGCTCAATTCTTTACTAGCAGTTCGTCCTCCAAAAATCACCACTCCTGTCACACGTTGTCCATATGTCAATATTCTAGAGATGATATGTACTAGAATAATGTTGGATTAGCTTCAAACGACGAATCCAAACAGTTAAAACTGTTATACTTTACAAATGATGTATTTATACGTATAATTCTATATTTTCGAGTTAATTTAGTATAAAGTCAACCGGTAAAAAAAAAAGGTTCATAAATTAATTTTAAATACATTAATTTTTCATCATTTTTGGGCCGATTGATTTTACACTAAATTAATTCAAACATTTATAAATTCTACATATAAACACATCATTCGTAAAGAAGATTGAATTAAATGGTTTGGATTCGTTGTTTGAAACCAATTTGATAGATTTTGGAGTTAAGCTCACAATTTTTTTTGGTGAGATTAAGAACACCTTAGTTCTACTCATATAAATTTGAAGAAAGTGAAGATAAAAAACCTTTTGATTCCAGCTCAAAAATAATGTCCTTTATGCCAGCTGATTTTAACAAGCTCTTATGCACAAGCAAAGTCTCCTGAAAAATCAAGTAATTTAAATAAAAGTAAAGGAAGGAAAAAAAAAAATTACTGCAGCACATGAGTACATGAGGAAAGAGAAAAATATAACCACCATAGCATTGCAGGCTGCTGGATAGTCAATTTTTGCATCCAATACAATCTTCTTTGCCATGCTCATGTCAGCTGATTTGTCAATATATACATGACATATGCCATCTGGAGAAAAGGAGTCCAGAATTTTAGTTTTCTTTAGTCAATGAATCTCATGGGTCACACTTAAAAAACAGTCGATCCATTCAAGTGTGTTAAGAGATCCCCGAAAAGAAGATTCAAAATCTTACCGGCATGTCCTAAAACAGGAATCTTCGTCGATGCCTTGATTTGAGACACAAGCTTATTGCTTCCTCTTGGGATGACAAGATCGATCACATCATCAAGCTACAAAATAAACATTAAAGACACATTCTACTTTCAAACTCCTTTTAACTATACAAATTAAGGTGCTTTAGTTTGTTACTCCTTTTAGAGGAAATTAAGAAATAATGAAATTTATAATATACTTGCCCACCTTCAGCAAATCTGCAATCTCATCTCTTGATGTCACAAGACCAATGAGTCCTTCCCCAACTGAAGCTGGAATTGCTCCAGTAATAACCTATTACAGATGAGAATAAGTCAAAGAAAATATGTTTTTTATCAAAAAAAAAAATTCCATTGGGCATTTTCTTTTGCTTTTCCAATGACAGCTGGTAAAATTAAATTACAATACCTTATGCAAAATTGCATTGGATCTCATTGCCTCCTTACCTCCTTTCAGAAGTAGCCCATTACCACTTCGAATTGCCAAAGATGCAATCTGTAGTTCCAAGAGAAATAAAAAATCATATAAATCGTTAAGCTACACTTAAGCAAGCAAGATGTAGTAGACATCAGGCATGTAACAAAAGCATCCACGTTCCCATGTTAAATTAAAACTCGGTTGTTTCAAATTTTGAAACAATTTAAGTCATGATATTCTACCTGCACTAAAGCATCTGGACGGGATTCAAACACGATGAGAAGAACCCCCAAAGGGCTTGATTTCTTCTCAAGAACCAACTCATCAGCAACCTGAAAAATATCAAAGGAATTTGTGCACTCATCATTTTAATATAAAATAAAAAAACAGTGATGATAATGTAAATAGGTGCTTTTATGAATCACAAACAATCATACTTAATTTTTTTTTGCTCCTTTTTCTTACATTTCAGCAAACAATGAAGCTGAGATTTTTTAATAGTGTATTCTACCAACACTTGAAATGTAAGAACTGACCTCTGTTCTTTTGAGTATTTGGCCTATTGGATCGTCCATATTAGCAAGTAGCCGGATGGATTTTGCTAGGCTAGATATCTGTACAGAATGTAGCAAAACACACCGGTATAAACAAAATTTAGTCTAACATAATCAGGTTTGTCCAATCAGAGCAAGAGCAATGGATACACATATATCTATACAATTAACTACAGGATTATTTCTTCAATGGAGCATACAACAAAACCTTTTGGTCGAGTTTTTATTATTTTTTAGAACATGCAATGACAAAATTGGATTAATTTGCAATTACCTTTCCAGGTTTGAGAGTCAACCTAGATATTAAAGCCTTTTCATACCCGGCTTCTTGTGCAACTGCTACATCAGCCTCATTTTCTGCTCTGATTTTAGCTTCATTTGCTTCTAATGCATCGGCTACATCAAGCAGTATCTTCTTTCTCTCCTCTGATGATATACTCTATTTATAAACAAGGTGCAAATAAGATTTACATCTCATCCAACAGAAATAAGAAATATTTAATGCATATGGTTTCGTAAGAAAAGATTTAATAATGATGGGCAAATAACTATCTTAATTTTATTTCTGAATCTCTCTACTTAAATATTTTGCTAATTACATAAAAAAATATTTTGAAGCCCAAGGAAAATATATTTAAAATCTAGGACAATTATATTGCAACAGATATCTACAATATATGCAGCATTTTTTTATCCGATAAAAAAAATATACTTGTTGTGAGTAAATAGAGTGTCCATAACTGGTTGAGACTTTACCTGGAGGCGGCGGGAGCAATCTCTCGCTGAAACTGCCATGTCACGGGAGCTAATATCTTTAGTAGACACCACAATTTCTTTCAGCATGCTTTCTGTTGGGAAGAGAGTTCCGACCTTCTTCCCTTGTAGGACTTTCAGAATACTATCTCTTGTAAAACCACTTCAACAAATAATACCAGATCAGCCTCCAAAAGTTTTCTTTAATATGACTTGACTAAATTATATTTCACAACAGATTGAACTTGCATGTCATCGAGAAAAATTCAAAAATCATGCGGGCCATATGTGACTCTACTGATACAGAATTAATCCAGTACTGGATCTGACTGGCAAGTCATCAGTATAATAGTTAACTGGTAGTGGGGCTATTATGTCATCTTTTGGGGAGTTGTTTTGTAATAATATAGTTCTTGAGTTGAACTGCAAATGTTAGTTTGAGATGCTATAGATTTTAATGGAAACTGGTGAGAAATTTACCTCTCTAATAAAAAACAAAAAAACCATACCTAGTTATTACGACAGGAATTTGGGTAGCTGCACAGGATGCAGCCTTGACTTTGGCTTGCATGCCTCCTCGGCCAACCCTTGATTTGTCTCCAAATGTGATCGTCTCATCGTGCTTTTCTTTTATGTAAGTGTCGATGAGCTCTGACTTACTATCGCTAGGTGGCCCATTGTAAAGTCCCTCGACATCACTCAACAATACAAGGAGGTCCGCCTTTGATTCCAAAGCCAATAGTGCAGCTAAACTGTCATTGTCCCAGAAGATTCCAGAAGAATCCTGAGAACAAAATATAATAAATAGTTATTCTCTAAAGTACAACTTGGTAACAGTATTGTTGGTTCAAAAAAAGAAGTAATTGAACCTATAGTGAATCATGCTTGAGAATAGAAGCATATTTGAGGCATGATAGCATCAATGGGACTTTAGAACAGCCTAGTTGGTCCTAATTGAAAAATAAGAAATTTTGAGGAGAATTATTTTAACTGTGCCTCCTAACACATGGGCACTTTTACGCAATGCCAGTCAAAATGTTGCCAATACCACATCACAAACTTTGGAGGTTAAGGTACAAATGCAGATACTACTTTTGTAGCATATGAATATAAAATATATATAAATAAAACCTCATAAGGAGCCTTTCTGGTACTAACAGCATCATTTTCATTGAATACTGGTATCACTTTAAGTGACAGTAGGGTATTCACAGTACTGCAGAGTTGATTTCGAAATTCGGGATCCTTGAAATCATTATCAGTCACAAGAAGCTGGGATGATGCCACGTCAAGCTGAAATCAATCAATTTGTATGTAACTTAAGTCTAGGATGAACAAAAAATGAAAATACAAAATAAACAAGATTGAAATCTAAAACCGCAGTAAAAGTGATTAGAGAAAGAAAACTCACTTGGCTAAACAAGGAATCATAAAGAGCCATCAGGCCACTCTGCCCAACTGCTGCACATGCCTTCCCATTAAGCTCAACTTGTGGTTTTTGGAGATCAGAAAAACTGAAGGGGAAGAGTGAATAAATCAAAGAAAGATTTCTAATATGGTGTATTATGAGTCAGGCTATGGTACTATGCATACCGCAGATTTGTCCGGACTAGGGAATAATATCTTCAGTTTAAAAGTTTTAATAGCTGATCTGAACCATTCAACATGATCTGTATATGAAAATGTACTTGTTGACTAAATTTTACAATTTCTAGAATTTGTTAGATAGGTAGAAAATCACTACTTTTGAATGGTCAAGAATTTTTAAATCAAGTGATTTTCTACCTATCTAAAAAAATAGTACAAAAAATTGTAAAAAATGTAAAATTTGATCTACAAGTACAATTTCATATGGAGATCATGTTGAACGGTTCAGATCAACTGTTTGGGCTTTGAAAACATTAATATTGATCCATTGTACGGACCAATCCGTGCTATGCATATTACCATAGCCTCACTCGGTGTACTATTACCACACTAAAAGAGAAGAAAAATACCCAGAAATTGGAAAAAACGGAAGAATAATTGAAGGAAAAAAAATACCTGCTGTTGAGAAGTTTTCTGTACCGCAGGCGTTGGCGTCCCACACCAACAGCACCTGAAGTTACCAAAATAACCTCATACCCCTGAGAGTTCAGTTCTTGAAGCTGCATTTGTATAAAATTGGATTATAACATAGTTGTAAAAAGTTGCATTGCAGAGGAAACAGAATGAGAGATTTCACAGTATTACCTGCTCAAATAAAGCACCTAGTCGACCAATTGCCAATCTCCCATCTGTTCTTGTCACAACGGCAGTTCCAACCTATTAAATTTCCAACAAAAATACACAAATTGATTAATTGAAGTCACTAAATTCTCAAAAAATTAAACTTATTACTGCACGCATGCAATCACTGATGTTAATTGAAAATACTAAATTTTCCCTTCGATTGAGAGAATAGAAGAGAACAAAAAGAACAAAAATGAACCAAAATCGAGCAGGCGTTGGAACAAGGTGACTGGTACAAGTGGCAGCACAGAGGACAGTACCGTACGGTACCAGCCATTACTTCGTTACCAGTTTACCAGTAACCGTCTCGTAAGTTGATGGTGAAGAGGAAGCAACAATTATTGAAAAACAAATATAAATAAAAAAAAGAAAGAATCAACTAACTTTGACAATGATTCGTTTGACATTCTTTACGAATGCTCTGCTTGAATCCATCGCCAATTTTACCAATTATGTGAGTAGCTGTTCTCTCTCTCTCTCTTTTTTTTTTTCTGAGTTAGTCTCTCTCTCTCTCTCGCTCGCGTCGCCGCGTATTATACAAAAATAGCACCTGACTGAGTCGCTCTCTGTTTCTTTCTTTATCTGTGTTGAATTTTGATGATCTACATTCGCTTATTATAGGCAAGCAAGGTGCCATGATACAGTAGCCGACAGGTTTGCTGATTGTCGTGTTTTTGGCAGTTGGCACGCACTGAACATGAATTATAGAATAAATATTTTAACAGCGTAGTTTTAGCTTCATGCAGCGCACGCACATAGAATCAAAGTAGCGCTGCTTATGGTTCATACGCTTCATGAAGTCAAAACTACTCTGTTAATGTATTTACCTTGAATTATATTCAAACCAGTTAAAGTTGATGTATTTCACTTTGTCACTCGAACAGAAATAAAAAAAATATATATTTTTTTTCTTTTTTACGGTTGATAGATCGTCAACAAATCTGTTGATTAATAGTAATAAACAGTTATTTACAGGAGTTCTTAACTAGCAAAATTAATTACAGCCTCTCGTATAACGTCCACAACATGTATATATATTTTTTTAAATTCCGTGGCAGAAGCTGCCAGGTGGTTTCCATCAGTAACACAAGTTGTTACTTTCCACACAAGTTATTATTTATTAGACGGTAATTTGTTCATTTTCCACACACGTTATTACTTATTAGATTGTAATTTGTCAATTTTCCTGTAGATTTTTTGTCTTTTTGAAGGTTAGGCTGAGAGCCCGCCAACAATTTGTACTGATAAGAAAATTAGTTACAAGCCATTTTCCTCTAGATTTTATAAAACCGCATGCTCATTGACATTTCTCATTTTTATTTTTATGGCATACTGGTAACGTCAATTTATACAGCGAAAATCACTACTTTTGAGTACGGAAAATGACAAAAAGGCGTATGCAAAGTAGCCGTTTTTCCTAATTATTTACCGCAAATGTGTTTTGAGGTTATTTTGGCAGGTTTTGAAAAAAGTTGTGTATTTAGGTAAAAAAACAGAGCAAAAATGTCATATTTAGACCAATTTTGAAGGAAGAGTCAAATAAGGCATTGCATGGAGTATGTAACACCCAGTGGCCGATCCAAATAGATCCAAGGGTAGGCACTTGCCTACCCCTGAATTTGAACTTTTTTTTAGACGCAGTGGTATTTTATACTTGTGCCTATCTTTGAATAGATATAGTGCCTACCCCTGAATTTAATTCACGGTCCAGTAGAAAAAAATTGTACAAAAAATAAAGTTAGTTCAGACTAATTCTCATACAAGAAAGAAAAAAAAGACACAAAATGATTCGCTACTTAGAAGAATCATTGATTTGTTAGGAGGAAAAAGAAATCAACTACTAAGTATATGAATATGTACCGTGAATTGGATCACGTGTCGTGTTGTACTGTGACTGAATTTGGAAGGATGGTCATGGCACGTGAATGATCAGAGCACGTTAATCACGTCATGATGTAACTTGTCCAAACGACCTGTCAGGTTTGGTCATGTTTAATTTTTTTTTTTCATATTTTAAGTTAGTTTATTCAGAATTCACTATTCGATTAATATCTAACGATCCTAATTATACATGACGACACGTGTTGTAACTAAATCTTTTGCGTGATGTGCTTTGTTGTGTCAAATTTTTAAAAGGTCATCATGACACAAGACAGCGAGTCATAGCATGTAACAGGCACATGTGCCTTGATGGAACTGTATCATGTCGTGACTTTTTTACTTTGCTCTGATTCATCAAGAGAAAAAAAAATGTACTTTTGTTAATATTTTGTGCCTGCCCCTGATCAAAATTCTGGATCCGTTTCTAACAACACCTCACACGAAGTACACAACATGCAACATGGTGAAAACACAGAAAAATTGGTTAAGTCAAGTGCCATGCGTACTGGAGCAGGTCGTATGCGGGCTCAGCGCCTAGGCCGCATGGGTACAAGGATTGGATCCGTGGACTGTCTTGGTTGGATTAAATCTTAGCCGTTGAGCAGCAACCTTCTAGAAGGACGGACCTACAGCCATGGCAGGCTTGCTATGATTGAAAGTTTATATATGACGATGTTATTTATAGTATTAGAGGTTAAAAATAACCTCGAAATGCTAAAGATAGCCTCCATGACTGCCTTAGCTACACCCTTAGGATTACTATATAAACCCCTCATGTAATAGAATTTGGTGTGCATGTTTTTGTTGTGTAAGTCCAGAAATTAGAGTAGAATAGTGTGCAAATTCTAGAGTTGGAGAAGGAAAAGCTCTTGAAGTCCAAGGCGGGAGAAGAAAATGTCATTTAAGGAAGAATAGTTTTAAATCTTTAGGAGTTGTGGTTATGTCTTTCTTATTTTATTTCTTTTATTTTGTCATGACTTTGAGCAACTAAGCTTCTTTTCTCTAGGGTTTGGATGTATTGAATTATACATTATTTCTTTATATATTTATTTTTCTCTTATGTCTATTTGAGATTTCGTTATTTTTTAATGTTATTGAAATATATCATTGCATATATACAGTTCTATCTACTATATGCCAATGCCCTCCACATACCAATAGGTGTAAGATCATCATATATGATAATAGACGTATATGAGTAAGTACCAAGCACTTCGGCTAACGAGACTTGATAGCAGTTCAAAGACTAGGGTTAGAACCAAGCGGGCTCCCTTAGTAGGATATAGATTAGTTGCATGTTAAATTATAATTAGGACTTTATTTATTACTTCATAATAAGTAGGGTTTAGGGCTATTTCATAGCGAGTAATAGGGGACTGTGATTAATTAGATTAGTGTGAGTGGTTGAATTACATTACATCCTGTGACAATCTGAATTATTCCCACAAGCTGACCTTAGAGGCGGAGAACCTTTCAAATACGCATAAGACCGAACCCTAGCATCCGTAGAGAATAATAGTACCGATGTGCGACTCTGTCTGCGAGGTGGTTTATACCACATATAAGTTAGTGATAGTGCCATATGCGGATAAACATGAGTGTCATAAATACATTCTGAAATAATTAGAAGGATATCATCTAAAATCCTAGATGCTCCTTATTTGCTGGTTTACACCAATTAGCATCTCCACCTAAAACCTAGCCAGAGTAAACTGTAAAATCAAACTTATACTTATTTTATTACTATTAGCACACAAAACAAATAAACTGGAGAACCTAGACTAGTATAACATTGTTAATCATTCTAAGATTTATTCCTGCGGATCGACACCCGACACTACTACATGGTAGGATTATACGGTTGTAATCTGACATAGTAGAATTACAAATAACTAAGTATATTTTTTAATACTAAAAGTTAGTAGCATTTATTTAGAGTCATCACATACAGTAACTGAATTAGAAATTTATATTGACAGACTAAAATGTATAATATTGTATAGGCGGAATTTAAATTCAAATTTTTACAATCACACGGTAAAATTCTAATTATTATTTTACATGCACGTATATTAATAATTTATGAGGAGGATCAAACTGAATCATATAAATACTTTTAGATTCGGTAAAATTTTAATATAAATAATTAAAATATTTAAAATTATGAGAGTTACTGAGCATTTGACGCATCTCGTGTCAAGTAGTAGATCATAAATTATGAAAGTTCGAATTGCAATAGTTAAGTATTTTGATGTATGAAAGAAGTACAATTTATGCAATATATTAGATGATATTAGTTATGTTTTGAATTTTTGAAGTCTTATTTTATGTTTAGTTGTGGTATAAGTTATTAAGTCAAGATATAAGTATCTTATTATGCACTTGTACTTTTAAATATGAATCAAGTTGAATGGAATAGCATGGAACATAAAATCATTTATGTTGTCATAAGTTAATCCACATAGATTAATTTATTTCATGTTGTTGTTATTGTTGGCATTATTATCATCATGACATTATGATTATGATTATGAGTTGCCTAGTGCTAGCATGCTACTAATATTGCTGCATGAGATATTATTTGACATAATATTAAGAACACATTGTGAACAAAGTTGGCAATTGTAATACAATTTATATTGACGCTTGATTTATATTTTTCATCTCTAGATTAGTATGTTGTGTTATAAATTATATAATGCTATTTTTTTAATTCTAAAAATGTTTGATCATAATTTTTTTGTGTCTGCACATTAGTATGCATGGAAAGACTAACATCTATAATTTTTTAAATTTTAAATTATTTTGTAATTAAAAAAGCTTGTTAATTATTATCAAATGCGTAAGATAAAATATGAGGATTAAGAGATTCGATTTATTCTATCATAACTTCAACCCATAACTGAACAAGAATATTTTATGTCATCTTAATTTGAAATAAAAAAAAACTTATTTCATCGTAACTTTAATCTATAATCAAACATGAGTTAAAGTTGGATACATTTGAAGTCAAATCAAGGGAAATAAAATATTTTTTGTTTTACTTATTTTTAGTAACGAAAAAACTCATAAGCATCTCACCGAAAAATTTCATTTTATGAGGGCCGGATAAATAAGTTTTGTTATTTTATTTTAGTCGGATAGATGACGATTATCTTTTTTCTGAAAATTATAAAATTTTAATGAACAAAACAGAAATTTTCAATTTATGGGGTCTCAAACAGTTTTCTTAATAACAAATAAAAAAGATTCATAGTTCCGCATTGTTCCGAATTCATATCATCAATAGTAATTCAAATTTTGAGTTTATATTCAAAACAGCCGATTTATTTTGACACGCATATTAAAGAAGTACCATATATTTTCATTCTTATATTAAGCACATAGGTATCTTGATTCGCCAACAACTTTAATTAAAAGATAAAATTTCAAATTGAATATCAGCCTTCTAATTAAATATTTTGATTATATATATAGGAATATGCTAGCATGCTATGCATAGCATAGAACCCCTCCATGTAACGGCTTGAATTTCGAGTTTTCAAAATTCTAATGGTCGATCCGAACCGTTCATCTTGTTCTCCATATTAATATGTGTTTGGAGACCAAATTTTATATTTTTTTGAATTTTTTTACTATTTTTTTAGATTTATTGAAAATCGCTGTTTTTTTATGGTACAGATTTGCTGAAAACAGCGATTTTCAATAAATCTAAAGAAATAGTAAAAAAATTCCAAAAAATGTAAAATTTAGTTTCCAAACACATATTAATATGGAGAACAAGATGAACGGTTCGGATCGACCATTAGGATTTTGAAAACTCAAAATCCAAGCCGTTGCATAGAGGGGTTCTATGCTATGCATAGCACGCTAGCATGTTCCATATATATATATTTTTATGCGTAGAAGACTAAATTTATTTAGATACATACTCGCTACATGCAAATTGTATTATCTTTCTGACTGGTACTAATTTATTTCCATTTTTAAATGTCATTTAAGTTTTTATTTTATTTGGTTGATAATTGATCGGTCATGTCTTCATTTTTTTTCATTTTTTTAATATCATTTAAGAAAATATTATTTTTTTAAAATTTTTAATGAAAATATCAAAAAGAATAAAAGAACATATATGTCATTTAATATGTTATCTAAACAATTTCTTTTATAAAAATATATTATTTTGCATGATATTTTTTTTTATAATATATTTTCATTATAATGTATAATGTATGGACACAATACTAATTTCATTTTATACATGAAATTCTCAACATTTGAGTTGCTTCGTAAAATCCGGACTCCGTAGTTATTGTTTCAGACTGCGACTTGCGAGTCACGTTTTGCCTCTTCTGAGTCCCAACAAACAATAAACAAAATGAAAAGAACTTGCAAGCCACGAAAAACAAAATCTGAGTTCATAGGAAAAAAAAAATCAGGGTTCGACAGTCAGGATTCAGGACGGGAGGATTTGATTTGATTATGCGTGCGCAGGAGTCCGCATACCCCCAGGTACCTGAGGTACAATCCAACAAAATAAACGGTCCAGATTAATCTCAGCAGATTCAAATTAGATCCGGTGCCTGTTGAGTCTGCTTTGAGATTCGTTCCAGATAAAAAGAACGATTCAGATTTGACACTTGCACCTCAGGTACCTGGGGTGATACGGATTCGGGGCGCAGCGTGTGGTCACCACTTGCCAAGTGTCGAGTAAAAAACAATCGGAAATAAAGCCTGTCTTTGCCGACTCCTTTGTTTTTTTTTTTTTTAGCATATGTGATTATGATTGTCGTCCTTGTTAAAATCCCGTGAACTTGATTCTAACTATTAAACGCATTAAATCCTTTATTCCAGAATGTTTACCGAATCACTGGCATTTGGACCCCACCGTAATAAGGCTAGCGAATGATTGTGACTTTGTGAGCGACAACTATAACATGTTTGGTTTCAGGGAACGAGTCATAGAGAAATCCGAGTCCTAGAAACATGTCAGGAAGAATAGTTTGTAAACAGAGGTAGGCCGTGTTAACAGTCCATAGCTGTGGGCTGTGGCTTACGTATTATGTATACACCAGAAAAATTAAACTTTTAGTAAAATAAAAGCGGTATATTATTACATTAGGAGTAAGACTAGGGTGCTATGAGTTGCACAAAGGACTATGATGTTACGGTTTAATATTTAAATTTTTATAATATTAATGGTTGATTCAAACTGTTCATCTTATTCTTCATATTAATATGTGTATAAAGACCAAATTTTACATTTTTTTGGAAGTTTTTTACTACTTTTTTAGATATATATAAAATCACTTGATCTAAAAAATTATGCACCATTCAGATATTTAATTTTCTACTTATCTAAAAAAATAGTAAAAAATTTTCAAAAAAAAATAAAATTTGGTCTCCAAACACATATTATAGAGAACAAAATGAACGGTTTGGATCGACCGTTAGAATTTAAAAAACTCAAATATTGAGCCGTAGCACCTTAGTCTTCTATGTAACTCATAGCACCGTAGTCTTACTCTTATATTTACTCTTAGATAGGAATAATGTTAGTAGGAAATATTCGAGTCCGTGTTGTCAGAGTGGGAAAAATAGGAATTCATATCCTCTGCATTAACTCGAAAGGAATCTTTTGAGTTAATGAATATTAATAGTTTGATCTTTAAGATTCGTATGAATTAGATCCGCATTAATATTAAAGGGTCTCTATACTTTAGACATGAGCTGGATTGACTTCGTTTAAAATCAGACAGTTAAGATTCATTAACTCAAAATATTTTCTTTTGAGTTAATGCAGAGGATACACATTCAAAAAATAGTATGATGAAGCCGATTCTGTTATGGAACGGCATAGTGTGTATGTCAGTTATGTGTTGTAATTCGCATGTTTCGTACTATGACTATTTGCATGTTGTGATTGTATTTTGAAATTTTAGCACGGTACGGCATGTGAAAGATCTAGTTACGGCACGGCACGTGGTCACGTGAATCACGTATAATTAGGACTATTAGATATTTGATCAAATGATGAATTTTGAATAAATTAACTTAAATTATAATCAAATGGTCATGCGAGTCACACAAAACACGTTTGGTCACGGCGTGACTCACGTGACGTGATCATTTGTGTGCTATGACCACCCATTGACATTTTAATTACGGCATGGCACGACACGTAAAAAATTAACTTAGTCACGACACAACACAACACGAGATCAAAATCACATTGTGTTAATCAAGACCCTTTTTTTTTTCACTCAATGTGTTCCTCCCTCCACCTGATGTGCAATTTAAAATAAAGAACGATCTAGATTAATTTCAGCCGTATCGAACTTAATTTGATGTCTATGAAAATTATAGGAGATTTGCTTTGAGATTCAAGTTAAGCTAAAAGAACGGTCTAAATTTATCACTTGCATCTTAGGTAGATCTAAGGTATCTGAAGCGATACAGATTCGAAATATTCTGTCTTAGTGTATTGATTGCTTTTAATTTTAAAATTCTCACAAAAATATATGAACAGAGTGTGTTAAGTATTAAGATCAATTATAATTCGATGATTGTCCACAATAGTATCATATTATGTATTTTTATAAGAAAATTTGTATCACAATCTTGTTAATTAATCTAAAGCCTCATTTAATACAAACGATTTATTTCTGTCTCTTAATAAGTAAATTGATGAAAATCCATACTTTTGGGTAAAAAAGGAAAATTATAAAAATTCTAAGTTTAAATTTTAGCCATTGTATATATATTAATACGAGTACATGCTAAAATTACCTTTAAAAAAATTACACCTTAATTTTGATTTTGCTTATTTTTAGTATTATATTGTGAAATTTTTCATTACATTTGAGTCCTGGAATTTTGAGAAAAAATGTGCCCTTTGAATTAATAAAAATATCCGCCGGATCCTTTAAAATATAATTTATTGAAAACTTTAGGATTAAAGAAGTTGAACACATTGTTATGAAAATTACCTTACCATTTTTATTTCTAGATTTTTTTTTTGTTGGTACATGTAAGAATACCACATGCATCCTTATAATTTTTAGAGAAATTTAGTTATATCCCTATCAAAACTCTACTTTTTTATTCATATCCCCATTTCATCATTTAACTATTTAAAATTTAAAATTAATATTATTAAAAAACTTAAAAAGACGATTTTGCCCCTAAATAATCAGGTGCTAACAATTCCTTTTCTTTTTTCCTGCCTCTCTACCCTTCCGTTTCTTTTTCCTGCCTCTCTGCCCTTCGTCAAGTATCGTGCTTCTTTCTTTGGAGTCCGCTATTTACAATTTGAATATCGAAAAGACAGTGGGTCATATGGTAACATTCCTTCCATGCCTTTGACAGATCTCTCTCTCTATTTACCAGTATGTACCAATGATTCAAAATTAACTGGTATGACCGAGCAGATTTACTAGTACGACACAGTAGACTTGAAACTCTTCACTAGCTACTCTCAGTAACCACCATTTAAGATAATTCAGTTGCTTGCCCGTTTCATTCATACTTGTTGATTGTTTTAATAAAAAATGTCACAGTGAAGACATTACATGAATAGTAATTGCAGAAAAAAAATGAAAAGAGCTTGAAAAGAAAAAAAAAAACTACAACAACTACCCACTCTATTCAATTTCCTATGTGCAGGCCATGAGCATGAAATCATGAATTACTGATTATTGATGAAGACAAAAGTATAAATGTCAAAATACCTTCAAAACATTAGGAGCAGAATCATTGGAAGCCTGACTAATAGTGGAGATAACCGGTTTAATCATGATGTTAAAAAATATTTTTATGTAAGAGGACAAAGAAGGGTTATTGATACTGGGTACTGGTACAGTCAGAGGACAAAAAAATGATATCACTGATAAAAAAAACTGATAAAAGTTTCATACCATAGATCAGATTAATTGAATTAGGCAGAGAAAAAATGAGGGAGAGGGAGTGTCGGAACAAACGCGGGAAAAAGAAAAAGAAAACAAAGGTTTAGCGGGAAGTAAATTAGCGTGAAGTGAAAGAAAAGGAAGGGATTAGCACCTGATTATTTAGGGGCAAAATCGGTTTTTCAATTTTTTTAATAATATTAATTTTAAATTTTAAATAGTTAAATGATGAAATGGGGATATAAATAAAATAGTAGAGTTTTGATGGGATATAACTAAATTTTGAATTGTGATGGAAAAATATAAAAAAAGACAAGTTTTGATGGAGATATAACTAAATTTCTCTAATTTTTAATATTCCTTTTTCCATTGACTTTTAGCCTCTTTTTAAAACATGAATTTTGTTTCACATTCCTTTTGTGCATTTGGTGATCTTGGATTAAGAAGATAGCTTTTCAAAGTCGTTTGCTTCTTATATTCAAGTTTCGATTTGTTATTAGGCTTTTTGCCTATGTATAATGAGGCATTTTTTTAGAATATAATGTCAATGATACTCTTTTGAGTTCCTGCCGAAGATGTCGACTCGTCATCTTGGGTAGGTCTTGCACTTTGGTCCAAGATGACAAGACAAGTGTAAGTATAAGCAGCTGATGCATGAGGATTCCAATCTGATGCTATTCTAATGAGAATAACATTATTCTGCTATTTATTTTCTCTTCATTTCTCTCTTTAAAGAAGAAAAAAGAGAGAAAGAAGATCACGTGGGAGAGAATAGAAGAAGAGAAATAAAGAGAAGAGCATGAGAATAATAACACTGGATCTCATTCCGATGCGTAATTGGTGCAATAATTCACATTTGCTTTTCATGTGATAATACAGTTATTGCACTGGACTTACAAAACAAATTATATTATTAATCTCATTAATCTTTCTCATAAAATAAAATTGCATAGCACTTGTGCAATCCAGCTATATATCAATCTCAATTTCTCTGATTTGTGATCGTCGGTCATTCTAAATTTATATGTTTGAAATGTCTGCATTTATTAAGCTACTTCAATGAGCTAAATTATTATTGCATGTCTTCATTAGTCATTATGAATATATGCGTTCAAAATGTCCGAGTTTAATAGATTATTTTAGTACTTAAAAAATATATCATTTTTAGTTGAATGAATACATTATTTGTAAACGATTGATAAATGCACGAATTAAAAAAAATGGGTATACATATAATGGTGTTTATATTTTAAGAAAATAATATTGTTGATATTATTAAAAAAAATTTTTAAATCCTAGTGAGAAAAAAAAGAGAGATTGAGGTTATGGTATAATGCATAGCGATTGACCTATACTTTGGATTCACATCTTCATTTTGAAAATTTTAAATTCTAATGATAGATCTAAAGTGTTCAATATAATTTTCATATAAAATTGTACTTAAATATCGAATTTTATAATTTAGATTTTTTTATACTATTTTGATAAATATGTAGAAAATCACTTGATTTTAAATTTCTAAAACATTCAAAAATAATAATACTTATCTTAAACTTTTTAAATTATAAAATTTAATCCGCAAAGTATATATTTATTAGAAAATCATATTAAATAGTTTAAATCCACCGATCTACTATTAAAACTTTTAACAAAATTAATAATTCACGGTACGAACAAATCTCTACTATGCATATGCATGATGCATGTACAGTGAGAAAGATAACATGGTGGAGTCGGTTCTGTCATAGAATGGTACAAAATAGTACAGTAAGTATGTTGATTTACGTATTGTGACTTGTGTATCCTGTTGTACAGTGGCTATTTGTATGCCATGATTATCTTTAAAAAATTTGGCATGGTACGACACAGCACGCAAAAGGTCTAATCACAGCACGACATGGTATATGGTCACACGAGTTATGTGTAATTAAAACCATTAGATCTTGACTAAATGATGAATCTTAAATAAATTAACATAAATTATGATCAAATGGTCACGCGAGTCACGTTTGGTCACGATAAGTTTGATTACGGCATGTTTAGACACAGCGTGACTCACGTAATGTAACTATTTATGTGTCATGATCATTTATTTAGATTTTAATTAAAACACAGTATGACACATAAAAAATTAACTCAGACACAATACAATATAATACAGCACGGCACCTAAGTTACACATATTAGTCACAGAACAAAATAACACTTTTTTTTTCACTATAGTGACAACCATTTTTTTTCACTTTAGTGGCACCACTTTTTAACTCGCAATAAACAAATTTTTGAGGGCTAGCCGGCTATAACTTAGAGCTTCAAATTTGATCAGTCGAGAGAGAGGGAAGATGGATTGGGAAAGCGTAACGACGGAGGATCTGATCGACGCGCTGCGTGAGGTTGACTGGTCAGCGCCGCCTCGCCCCATTTCGGAGTTCTTCTCCCGTTTCACTACCCCTCGATCTCTTTCCAGATTGGAGAGTCGCCTCAAGTGCAATCTCTACTAGTAATTCATTTCGCACCTCCTTTCAAATGTTGAAATTGAAATTAATCATTCAGTCTCGTGGAATTTTTTGTAACTTTTGGTATTGATTTTCATTGTTGCAGCTACAGGACGAATTACTTCATTATCATCTCGTTTATTCTCGGTATGGATATGATTTTAATAGTAGGTTTTACCATAGAAGAGTAATTGGAAGTAGGATAAAACTAAATTATATTCTAATTAGTAAGAATTTGATACAGGCATGGCATTTCTGAGGAAGCCAGTTGCTATCTTAGCTGCGTTCTTGACTGGCATAAGTATTGCATTGCTCAATGACAGGTGTGAGTACTGTTACAATTATATTATATTAATTATGGTTTTGTGATGAAATTTTATTTCATTCCTATAACTTTTATCAATTATAAATGAGTAGACATGAACTGTTGTCCTTGTGATGTTAGAAGCAATGATTTCTGAAATGTCTCCTTTCAATACCCAGAGGTTGTTTTGTGACCTACAATTTGCAAATTCATTAGAACATTAGCATTTCAACCTTCTTTACTCATCTACAGTTACCGGGCAATAATAGCTTTATAAGTGGATGATACATTATCAGACAACAACACTAATGAATTTTGCTCCCACTTCTTTTCCTCTGTTGTTGAAACTATATCTAAATAATTGTTCTTAACCAGTTTTGCAGTTGCATTCAGTGAGAAGGTCACTCATACTGTCAGACAACTCTCTCCATATCTAGCTGCAAAATTGAGGCCTCCTGCAGTGTGAGTACACTTTTCTTTTGTACTTCTTGTATTTTATCAGATACTTCTTATTTCCAAGCCAGGGCATTATTGTACTAATGTAATCATTTAATACCAATATTAGCCCTGCTGTGCGTGGAAAGAGAACTACAAAAAGAGCTATCTATGTATGTGGCCAACCTCGCATGGTTTTTGTAGCCCTTTTTGCTACAGGTTTTCTCCACATTTCATATTCATCTTTTCTGTTTGTTTGTAATCCATTTTTATATTTTCAGTCCTCAAACCAAAAAGAGAATATATGATTATATGCGTGACGATTTTCTCTTTTCCATTTACAGTTGGTTGTGTACTCTGGTTCACATCCTGTAGTCTTCTGATTGTTCTTTGGGCTCTACTTATTGGACTGCTCAGTAAGACAAAAATTGCTTCTTTATTAACTTTTATATACTAACAGTATTGTTTTTGTGGTCCTAATGATTTGTATTTTGTCCTGTAGCTACACTGATTCATGCCAGTTTTAGAGTACCGAACCTCAAAGCTCGTCTGAGTACATTCAGGGAGGAATTTCGTTCGGCGTGGCGCAATTTTGGATAGTTCTAGCTGTCTATTTTACTAAGGTGCATCTACCGTAACTTACTAGTTTGTCTTTTGTCATTCATAGAACTTGTTCATACATTTAGTACTTATATTTGTATGCAAACTGAAAGGCCCTTTAATATTTAGGGCTGGTGTATTTCTAAGGATAATCAGTACACATTCAAGTTTTCTGAGTTAATTACATCATGAATCTTAAAAAAAGTCCATTTTTACGCCATTTTGAATGTAACATGAACTTGAAATTATATTTCTTCTTTAGTTCCTAGGTACTTTAACTTTTGAATTTGTAATCGCTATCTCAGGTTCGTGCTCTAAAATTTACTTGGAATTTGTTTGTTCGAAATTGCAGGTTCTATTGTTGTGTTCTCCGGTGGCTAGGATTTTATTTGGTACATTTGTTGAAGCTGCATAGGCTGTTCTTTAAATATTGTGCAAATCCTTCGGTGATAATTTTGCGGGAATACTTCCATTAGATGTGTTGCATTTAAAACCAGATGTTTTGTTACTGAAGAATCTGGTTCTTTAAATAACAGAGTAGCTTATGTGAATCATCTTGGTTGCAAATGTTTTGTTACTGAAGAAACCTTGATGTGCTGTATAAAATCAATTTTACTGCAAATGTTAGATAATGGTTTGGTTTGTACTTTGTACAAGTGAAAATCCTTAAATCACTCTTTCTTTCCCCTTTTTTTTTATTTTCTCTTTTTGATGGTCGGAAGTCTCATTTTGAGTTGTCTGGTACTGTAGCAAAACGACTACATTTGTATTTCGAAAAGTGAACAATTTGCAGCAGTAACCATGGATTCTGTACAGTAATAGCAAGCAACCTAAATTGTATTGACCATAGTAAGATATTTATTAATACTAGTATAATAATTTTTCAGCAACTTCCGGTATAATGATGCGCTATTTATCTCATATTGATGAAAATATGAGATTATTTTTTGTTATGCCAAAATATCAGTATACTATGCATTTAATGTACTATTTGCATTAGCAAAACAATAAACTATTATCGAATTATACTATATACTTGTAAATCACGAAATTTAGTCTTTGCCGATTTATTCCAGAATGTTAATCTTGTTGTTATGGTCCAGACAAAACTGAGAACAAACAAAGAAAATGAAAAAAAAAAAAAAAAAAATTCTCTACTATTGTCACATTATAATATTATTTTTGCCAGATAATACAACCGCGCAGTACAAAAGATCTTCATAACTAGCATAAATTGGTTGTATTGATAATTGAGCGAGATTACAAAATGTAGCTCTCTATATGAAGTTTATTGTACTGTATGCAGAAAAACTACGATTTCCTCTAACGCTTGCTCTATATACCCAGTATTCAAATAAAAAGTAACTACCAAACGCTTCAAGAATATAGACAATATTAGAAAAACATCATGACTAAGGAAAATAGTAGATGGTAATACAAAATTTCTAATTTCCGTAACAGCGATCACCGGCATCTCCCAGTCCTGGAACTATGAACCTGAAAGAGCATATACATTTTAAGAAAAAAATGCATCATGATTTAAAAAAGAAATTATAAAAATTAAAAACAAATATCCATCACCACTGCATTTTAATTTTTCAAAATAATAACAGGCATGAAGCACACATACCCTTTCTCATTCACAACTGGATCTATCATTGCAGTGTATACATGAAGCCTGAAACATATAGTAGAAGCAGTAATTAGTTTGAACAAGTAATATAATTAAAAAGAACATCTAATCTAGTAAAATCAGCTCTTCAGACGTACCCTGGGAACTTTCGGCTGAGTTTCTCAAGAGCAGGAGGTGCTGAAACAGCAGAAATCTGCAATTAAAGCAAAATAGACTACTTTAGCAAATGAAAAGAGAGGATATATCTAAACAAAGAAAAGGAAGAACTAAATAAAACTCACCACTTTTATTTGCTTGGGAGTGAGGCCTTTCTCCTTTAACAAGTCTAGCGCTGCAACTATTGTGCCACCTGAAAGTAAATGTGCAATTGCACCAACTATTATGCCACATAGACCTCACATACCAGTAGCATCTGTGGTTTATATGGCGTGCTCAGTGAGGCCAGGAGTCAAATCTATGAGTATATTTTTGTTGTAAAGGACATGTAACTCATGGTTTTGGTAATTTCAATTAGAATTCATTGACCCATCGGAAAAGAGTG
Source organism: Carex pumila (assembly GCA_033356055.1). Taxonomy (NCBI): domain Eukaryota; kingdom Viridiplantae; phylum Streptophyta; class Magnoliopsida; order Poales; family Cyperaceae; genus Carex; species Carex pumila. The sequence continues at coordinate 434,796 of JARJHM010000117.1, read as the reverse complement.
GAGGCCCACATGCTAAGTTATGTCCAATTAGTTTAGTTAGACAAATGTTATATATTGCCTAGTAAAGATAAGTTTTCATTAACAGTATTAAGCAGAATAATACCATACCGGTGGACGGATATAAGAAGATTTTATTACAAATTCTATGAGAATAAAGTAGAAACCGATGAAAAACAATTATGTTAGTACCTGTTGCAAGCATCGGATCAATAACTAGTACACGAGATCCAGCAGGAAACTTTTCTGGTATTCTGTACAACATACAACAAACCAAGCACTTCAGTTCATGTAAGCAACAATGGCAATTCATGATTCCTAATTTAATTGACTTAGCCAAGGCTATCATAATAAGTACAATCATACTTGTTCAAATACGTGGATGGTTGAAGTGTTTCTTCGTCCCTTGACATGCCTTAATTCATGAGAAAAAGAAAAAAAATAAAAGACAAGTGAACATTATATTACATGTATAGAAACATAGCAAGAAAAGGAACAGACAACAACAACAGTACTTCATGCAGTGCCAACACTTTTCAAATTTCATTTTTTAGATAAGAATAGAACTAGGGATGTAAAAAAGTCACACCGTGACCGAATACATCACGATAGAACACGTGTCAGTCCTGTGCCGTGACCATTTGCCTGATTTGACCATCTTTTGGAAAATTGGCATGGTACATCATGCAAACTGGTTTAGTCACGGCACGGCATGACACGTGGTCACGTGAGTCACACAAGATATTAGATATTAATCTAATGGTGAATTTTGAATAAACAAACTTAAATTACAAAAACAATTAGTTAAACGTGACCAATAACAGTGTGTCTTGGGTCCTTGGTCATGAACTAACGTGCTATGACTGTCCTTCCCAATTTGGTCACGACACAACATGTATTAACATCCCTAATTTTTTTCTAGAACAAATGAGTTACAGATGAGTAATATACATCAAAATTATCAAAGTAGAAAGCCAGAGAGTTCAATTACAAAATTCTTACCAAGGTGGTATGTTTTTGTTGCCGGTAAAAGAGTAGCAGCATGCTCAGCAAGTGCAAGACCTGCCCTTAATATTGGAATAATCTGTAAATCCCAATTTACAAAAATGGTTAAAATTATGTCGCTAGCAAGCAATTTAAATCCTATTACCAAATACCAGATGATATCATTGTTTTGTATAAATAACATAATAACATACTGCCACAGGCTCTCTTGGATCAACGAATTCAACATTTGCAACACCCAATGGCGATTGAATCTCTCCACCTATCATTGGCTGAAAAATTCATACATTAGATTATTTGTTATTTCTCTTCTTGCATCTCTGCATACAAATGAAAAAAGGTTAACCTGCCCTATATTTTTCTTTATTTATTTTTGTTTTACAAGGGCATACATGAACTTGGCCCAAGATGGCAAGGCAACATTCAGAAGACCTGAGAGATATAATGAAGATCTTTAATGGTAGTATATTACATATACCCTAATAAATTTTTATTATTAAAATCTCCTTATTGTTGAACAGTAATTGCAAAAAATAAACACACATAAGAAATATAACTTTCCACTTACCAACCAATCTCTGCAAGCTTCATAAATAAGAAATCTCCCAAGCTCTGCCATAGCACTCTCTGAAAAAATATAGCAAAGATAAGGACCTCTTAGTTTTGGAATGCTTCCATAGTTCCATTTAAATTGATAAAATAACAACTAAACATGTTGATGTCTGGATGGTAAATTGGAAAATATCACTCAAGTATTATTTGAGGTATAGATCCAATTATGAGAACTCACGACTCAAATCCTCTTTTACTTTCTAAGTAAAGAACATTTCATAATTACTCACTGAACATTGCAGGAGGCGTCTCCTCATTCCTAAGTACAGAGGTCAAGTGTTTGATCAATGGATGCGGTGGTACCATTACCTACAAAAAACACAAAGCCTTCTAAACAGTATATCCCCATATAATTAAGAATCAAGAAGAAGGGTCAGAAAAAATAGATACACATACAAGCATCCTGTCACCAGAAGGAGGCATTGCAGTAGCAACATTCTCGGCTTCAGCACCTTTTGGGATCGTCGATCTGATTATCTGTTTAGAAGAGAGAGAATGAAGGCTGGATTTTGTGATGGCTGAGGCTGTGTAACTGAAAGAGCTTGTGGAGGAAGTAAAGGAGACGAATCGGAGGCTGGAGCTTGTAGTTTGTCGCTGGAGAAATGCTCTTGGTCGCGAACATTGTAACGGCGCTTGCAGCGCCATTGGAAGTGGCTGAAGACCTGAAGTACAGAGGAAAGGAAGGTGAAAAGAAAGCTTGTTTTAGATACGAGTGGAAAGGTAAACTAAATTGGGAGAGAATTCCCTACTTAATCGAGTCCAGATTCTCTAAAGTATCTCAAATTTTGATATTAGATCAGGAACGTTCGATCAGAATCTGTACCGCTCCGGTTCGAGTTGGAATGCACGAGGACCCTTAAAACAGATCTGACGGTCAATATCCAAACTCAAAATTTGAGTTACTTTGCTGATATGAATTCTACTTTATCTGAAGTCCGATCCTTCCTGGGCAACAGGGCAAGGGGGAGGAAGATGAAACAGGTGCGTGCGGAGGAGATATGGGCTTTGAACGGGTTTAGACCTTTGGTAGGCTCGAGTAGGATCGTAGCAAAATATGGGCCGGATACAGGCTGAACAAACATGTATTTTCAGTGATTGGTCGAACCGATAAAAGAAGAAATACGCGGATCCACAGGCTCTCTTGGATCAACGAATTCAACATTTGCAAGTTTTTAATGAGTTTTGCTAATATAACATCGGGGTTATTTTAGTTTATATAACACCAATTCTAAAATTTATCAAATTGACTTCGAACGATTAATTTAAACTGTTCAAACTGATTTACATTATGAGTGATGCGTTTATATACAAAAATTTAATATTTTCGAGTTATTTTAGTATCAAATCAAGCGGTAAAAATATTGAAAAAATGAATGTATTAAAATTAACTTAAAAACTCACATATTTGACTGCTTGACTTAATGCTAAATAAATTCAAAAAGTTATAAATTTTGCATGAAAACGCACAACTAATGAAGTAGATCAGTTTGAACGGTTTGGATTCACCGTTTGAAGTTGATTTGATAGGTTTTAGAGTTGGTGTTATATAGGTTGAAATGACACTGATGTTATATTAGCCAAACTCGTTTTTAGTGTTAAGCGGTAAACAAATCTATGAACTTTTTATAAGGAGTTCCGCTAGTATGACATCAGTGTCATTTCAGCCTATATAATATTAATTTCAAAATCTATCGAATCGATTTCAAATGATGAATCTAAACCGTTCAAACCAATCTATTTCATTAGTTGCACGTTTACATGCCAAATTTATAATGTTTCAAATTTATTTAGTATCAAGTCAAGCGGTCAAATGTGTGAGTTTTTAAGTTAATTTTAATACATTCATTTTTCAACATTTTGACCACTTGATTTGATACTAAAATAACTACAAAATATAAAAAATTTGCATGTAAATGCATCACTCATAAAGTAAATCGGTTTGAATGGTTAGAATTAGTTGTTGAAATTTATCCAATTAATTTTGTAGTTGGTGTCATAGGACACCGATATCATACTAGCTGGACTCTTTTATAAGCTATATTATGCATTATTTTTTCATCATTTTTTTTACCGCTTAACTTTATGCTAAATGAATTTAAATTTTGTATGCACATGCATCACTCGTAAAGTACATCGGTTTCAATGATTTGGATTCATTATTTGGAGTCAATTTGATATATTTTTTTAGTTATGTTCACCAGATCCTCTTGGCGAGCATAATAGCATTTTCATCCACGAAATTGATTAGCAATTTCAAACAATTGTCAAAGAGTAAAGCGAAATTAATTTTAAACTTAATTTCACAACTCCTACATCCATGCAATCGATTATGTCAGTGCAACGAATTTAGTTAGCTGTGAGAGAGCGAAAACATAGATAAAAACTTTCACTTTATTTTGAAAATTACAATTGCAATGCAGTCATGAAAGTATGAAAATATAACTGAAAGTGTCGATAGGATTTTGAAAGTATTAATTAGAATTTTGTAATTCAATTTGCAACCTTTTGAAAATGCTCTAACACACGCTAGCTTTGTTCCTGATTCCAATATGATATACACTCCATCAAAATGAGATTTGTTTGATCCTTAAGCATGTCGAGGTAGGATGTGGAATATTTTTCCATTTTATTTTTCGGGAGGGGATAAACGGATAAAAACTACTATTTTTATTTAGAGTTGAAATCAATCTACCCAACTCATTTAATATTTATAAGGAATTTTGTATTTAAATTTTGAACTCGTGAAATCTCACACAAAAGATATTATCTTTGCTACATATCAAATATTGGTTCTTGATAAAAGTTACTATTAATTTCAAAATTACATATTTTCTCTCTAAAGTTTAAAATATCATATTTACCCACCTAAACTTTGAAAACTTACAAATTTATAAGAGTGGGTCTATGGTATTATGCATATCACGGGTTGGTCCATGCTACGGCTCAATATTTGAGTTTTCAAAATCTTAATGGTCGATCCGAACCGTTCATCTTATTCTCCATATTAATATGTATTTGGAAACTAAATTTTACATTTTCTGAAAAAATTTTACTATTTTTTTAGATATTTAGAAAATCACTTAATCTGAAAATTCTGGACCATCCAAAAACAATGATTTTCAATAAATAAAAAAAATAGTAAAAAAATTTCAAAAAAATATAAAATTTGGTCTCCAAATACATATTAATATGGAGAACAAGATGAACGGTTCGGATTGACCGTTAGGATTTTGAAAAGTCAAATATTGAGCGGTAGCACGGGCCAAATCGTAATATACATAGTAGCATAGACTCACTCTTTATCTATTTTATTGTCTTTTCTTTTAGAACTCATTTTAAATTTATAAATTTTTCATTTAAATTAAAAAAATAAATAAAAAGATGTAATACGTGTAAGAAAAATATTCAGTCTTTTAGTTGACTGGTTGTGAGGACAAATAATTCATTTTATTATTTATAAGAGTATGTCTAAATTTTACTATGTATACGTTATAGATAAATAAATGAATTACTCTAAAAATTCAATCAATTGAAAGAATCTATATTTTTCTTAGACATACTACATATTTTTATCTTTAATAAATATTAAATGAAATTTTATTAATTCAAAACGAGTTCTAACAGAATAAAAGATAATAAATAAATATGTGAGTTTTAAAGTTCAAAGAGATAAATAATGTGGGAGTAGAAAAATAGCACAATGGAGCCGGCGAGGTCACGACACAGAACGGCATAGCACGCGTGTTAGTTACGTGTCGTGACTCACGTGTCATGTGCCATAACAATTCACGTACCGTAATCATATTTTGAAACTTTGATACAGTACGACATGACATGTGGTCACACGAGTCATATGTAATTAGGACCATTAGATATTAATCAAATGATGAATCTTGAATAAATTTAAATTATAATTAAATGATCACGAGAGTCATCCGAGACACGTTTAGTCGCGACACATTTAAGTATGGCGTAACTATTTGTGTGTCGTAATTATCCCTTGATATTTTGATTACGACATGACATGTAAAAAATTAACTTGATTACGATATGATATAGCACGAGACCAACGTCGCAACATTTTAGACACGACATGGCGTGTTTTTTCTACTCTAGATAAATATAATATTCTGAATTTTAGAAGAAAAAATATCTAATTGTGAGATTTTTGAGGGGCATGGAAATCGAATTTTTTTGATAAACCATAATTAAGAAAATGTTTTTTACTGATCCAGCATGATTACTTTTTTTTTTTTCAAAAACCAGAAGGACCGGAGCGCTCCTCCGGTCTTAAAATTTCTCTTTGCTCAAGACCGGAGGGCTCCTCTGGTCTCCCAAAACTTTAATCTGTTTTATTTATTATAATTGCATGTGTCACAAAAGATCCGAAAAATTATAAACAAATCAAGACCGAATGGCAGGTCCGGTCTCTCCAAAAATTCATAACCAAGACCGGAGGGCCGGTCCGGTCTTAAAATGACGAGTATCTCTCCGTTATGTAAAAGATTCCTTTCACTTTATGGTTTGAGATTTACTCTCAGCCGGTGCCTATTCTCTCCGTTATGTGTAAAAGATTCCTTTCACTTTATGGTTTGAGATTTACTCTCAGCCGGTGCCTATTCGGGATTTTGCAGGGGCCCAATATTATTTGTGCTTTGAGATTGGTGCGAAGTTAAAGGAATGGTCCAGATTGGTCCGGTTTTAATTATTTTTTTTAATACTTTATTTAGCATTTAGGTCAGGTGTTATCTGATTCTGTCTCTGTCTCTGTCTCCCCCATTTTCATTTTCTTCTTCTTCCTTTTTCTCGCACCGTTCTTTTACCATTTTTTTTAACTCTTCAAATTAATCTAATTTTAATTCTAATTATATAGATTTATGTATTTTTGAGAGAAGAACAAGAAAAGCTTCAGATCTACAAGTTTCGTTCGGTATGTATTTAATTCTTTTATTTTTAATAAATAATATGAAATTATGAATAAATGGTTAGAATAAATAGTTTATGTAATAATTGTAGTATAAATAAATAGTTCATGTGTAATTTTATCTTTTTGTGGTATAAATGATTTATGTGTATTTTTGTAGTAGTATAAATGGTTTATGTATAAATGATTTATGTAGTAATTGTAGTATAAATAAATTATTTATGTTGTAATTATAGTATAAAAATTGATTTATGTAGTAATTTATTTGCAATTAGTATAACAAAATAGTTTATGTGTATAGTTGTATGAATGATTTATGTAGTAGTTGTAGTATAAATAAATGATTTATGTAGTAATTTATTTGCATGTACTAATTTATTTGTATGTAATTTGCATGTAGTATAAATTAATTAATTATGTAGTAATTGTAGTATAAGTGATTTTTGTAGTAATTGTAGTAATTCATATTTATTTTTCTAGTGTAATTTAAGTTTATATAGTTTAACTATTAATTGTATAATTATTTAGTGTACATGCATGTAGTAATTGTTGAATGATTTATTTTTTGAGTATAATTTAGATTTTTATAGTGTAATTGTAGAATAATGTAAAGTAATAAAATGAATGTTACTAGTTAATTAGGTTTGCATGTTGTGCATGTCAATATTGAATTGGATTTGTATGTTACTAATACAGAAGAGGCCAATCTGTAACAACACAATAATTCAGTGGAGCTTGATTATCAGCTTAAAATGACGGAGAAGAAGAAATTTATAAGATTAAGTTTTCTGAATTTATGTTAGACTGATGGGAGAGAAGATGATTTATAGCAAAAAGAAAAGACAATAAAACGTGACTACACAGTTGCCGCACCGACGCACCCAAAAAATAAAAATTGGTGAGAAATTGTTAAGACCGGAGGAGCCCTCCGGTCTTGAGAAAAGGCAAAATTTGAGACCGGAGGAGCGCTCCGGTCCTTCTTGTTTTTGATTCTGGTTTTTGGTGAGAAAAAAAAGAGGTGAAAAAATGAGCCGCTGCACGATCCGCCGCACCGCTATCAATCGAAAAGGTGTGAAAATATGAAAAATTGTTAAGACCGGAGGGATCCTCCGGTCTTGAGAAAAAACAAAATTTGAGACCGGAGGAGCGCTCCGGTCCTTCTGATTTTTAAAAAAAAAAAAACAATCATGCTGAATCAGTAAAAAATATTTTCTTAATTATGGTTTATCAAAAAATTTCATGGAAATCCCCTACCAAGTCTCTCATTATTTCAAAGACTATGTAAGAAGGAAAAAAAAAAAAAAAAATTAGGCTCGAGTCTACAACCCTCGTCTCCTGAGTCCTCTGATGTTTCCCCTGGTTAAAGCAAGGTCTGACATCTCGGTTAAGAAAGTAGTCTTACTATTCAACTCAGCAATCCCCTAGATTAAGTTTCGGAAATAGGAAGGTGCCACTGAGATCTGAAATTAAGACAAAAAAGAGTTCATCCGATCGTGAGAACTAACGATAGGGTTTCCATTGCTAAGGTTAATCATCATCCAGTTCCTCTCTCATGGAGGAAGAAGGCTACGGCACTCTCCCTACCAGCCATTTGCTCGGCTCCGTCCCGGTTCGACCACTAATCCTTAATACTATTTTTCTCCGTTATCAAATTTTCGAGCTAATTAACCGACATTCGTACCTGGATTTACATACATATTTACTGTTTTCTCCTAATTGCTATTGAAACATTTGTTTAGTTCAAATTTGCGCTCTTTTTACGAATTTTCTGTTCTTCTGTATAGGCGGTGATTTCTGATGAGAAGAAACCCTCACTTATTAGTGAAGGTATGAAACTAACTAAAATTTACCTATAGTATTGTATTGACTAATAAATTTGGCGATTAAACTTCTTTTTTGCTATTAGGTGGAGCCTCAGCATCAAATTTGAATGTATTTCCACCAGCAGGCGGAGGTCACCCAGCTCCTGGGAGTGGGAATCCATCTGGTAATACTCTTTTAAGAACATGTGATGGTGTTTAACCAAATTGATTGGTAATTTATCTGGGCAGAAGGATGAACTTCACTTGCTCTCTTTGCAGTGTTAGGAAATATTCAATCTTTTTGTTTCTTGAATTACTAGATTCAGCAAACTAGCAAAAGAAAATGTATTACCAGATGCAGTTTTTTTTTTATCATTGCAAAGAGAGCAAACAGAATCTTTTATTCGAGTCTCCTTACTTTCTCTGATTGGTAAGGTGCATATGAGGTGGTAAGTGATAGCTAGTAAAATGTTGTGCTGATGTCTGTTTTTATGATATTTTTATTGATCTCTCTCTTTTTTTTAGATGGAAATGACCAGAGCCAGCCAGATTGGAAAGGTTTCTTTAGCATTTCATCATATTCTCCTTTTTTCAATGTCGACACTGATGTTGTGGTGGATAGAATGATTAGTTCAGTGTTCCCCAAAAGCAATTTCTTTAGCAAAATCGACGCTAATCCAGATCTGTAAGTAATTTACTTGTTTTCATTTATGGTTTCTCCTGTTTGACCTGTTAAAGTAGCTGATTAATTAAAATGCCTGTAAACAAATTTAGGTACGGCCCGGTATGGATTTCAACTACATTGGTGTTCATGCTTGCCGCACTTGGTAACACAGCAACTTATATGATACAAAAAAAGAGTGACCCTGCCAAAGCATGGAATTTTGATGTCGGTTATTTTAATTGGTCTGCATCTGTCATATATGGCTATTCTATTCTCGTGCCTCTTGGGTTTTACTTCTTGCTTCAGTATTTCGGGACCCAATCGAGTCTAGTTCGTTTCTGGTGCATGTGGGGTTACTCTCTGTTCATCTTCATTCCAAGCTCGGTACACTTCCTTTTACTCTGTTGTTTTCTTTTAAGGTGGTATCGAGTCATCTTTACAACTATTTCAATCATAATTTTAGAGCACTATAGGCTGGAGTATTATCTTTTGTTGGCAGGGACATCCTTGCAAATAGATTAACTTCACAATTATTGATAATCGTTAAAATAACTATTAATTCTGAATCTGATATCTGAAATATGTCCATACTATATTTATATCACGGAGATGAAGAATGGTGAAAATTAATGCAAGTTTACTTTTCATCAAATGACTTGAGGTTTGCAGTCTATATTTAACAATTTTGATGGAATATAATATTTAAATTACATGAAATTTGATACACAACCAATTTGTACGGTAAAAAATGTTTGCTAACTACCTTTTGTATATTTAAAATTTATTTTGGCTTGATTTAGAAAATATCATTAAGATTGTCAAGTTAGCTCAATTGCCAATGGATTTCAGCCACAGAAGTTATAGGGTCCAGATGGTCATAAATGGATTATATAAAAATGAATTGTATCTGAGGTCTCTCTTTAAAAGAGTCCATGCCATCGGTGTAAATTATTTTATAAATTTGATTAGCATATCTACATTCTAGCTAAAGCTTCCTGCTAACTATCCTTTTATTTTTCCTTTTTGTTAGCTGCTGTTGATTATACCAGTGGAGTTCCTCCGATGGATCATAGTACTACTAGTTGGCGGTGTCTCATCTTGGTTTGTCTCATCGAATTTAAAGTACTATGTTGAAGGAATTGACAGGGCTCCCCTAGTTGTTGGTGCACTTGTGCTGCAGTTTGCTCTAGCTGTTTTCATTAAAGTTTTCTTTTTTGATTAAGGTGTTTATATGATATGTGACTTGCGTGCTTTGATATTCTGGTCTTCTTTTGTGGTGGTTGGATATATTGAAAGCTGCAAGTCTTTTACTTCCAAATTTCGCGTAGTAACCTTTTTAGTACTTAGATCAGGTCAAATATATTTTCTTCATGTATCTACTTGACATATGTGTAAAGTTTTCAAGTGGAACTCATGCTGAGATTTAGCTAATTTGCTGCCATACTTCTTGTAAATCTCACAAATTAAATGGTGAATATAATAGAATATTCATATAATGATTTTCAGTGGCAAGAGCTTGGTGCCTTGGCATATCTCTTGATCTTTTAATTGGAACTGCTATTGCAGAAATCCGAAATTTTTGTGTGATGTTGATATTGTTTTTGGTTTCAACTCCTTATACTGACCAGGAAAAGGAGTGGTGGGTGCTTCCTTGCTTGGATGATGCTTATGTTATCGTTTGATACATTTACTCTTTACCTTTATCATGTATACCATGTCCATTGTGTATGTTATTTAATTTGATACCATGTTATGTATTCCTTTACTCTTTTATGCAAGCACTATGTGTATAGGGCAGGTTAGGAGGTGATCTCTATCTGTACCTTCACCTGGTACCGGTGGTACTGTGCACTGTTACTATGTTTTGTATAAGAGTGTCCACTTGTTTCAAAATTTGGGAATTGCTTTAGCTGGTGGAATAACAGGGTCATGATTCGATTCAAGTTTTGCAATCATGATCATTGTTTTGTGTTTGCCTAAATGCAAGTAATAAATCTTTTGTGATTGCTTTTAACTAATCAAGATTTGATGAAATGAATTCTGGGAGGGAACAAACCTCCATTTTAAATCAATATTTGAGATATTTTCTTGGAGCCACTCGCATTTCAAGTTGAGAAATCACACTATTTGCTTTTTAAATCTGAAGTTAAATCTCCAAATATAGGCAAATCCAACCACAATGACATGAAGAAAAGAAAAAAATATAATGCTAATTTGAATACCAGTTTTAAGCTTGGACCACGGGAAAATAACAGAAAATGTTGCATCATATGATAATCTATTCCAATCACAGAAATAGAGTTTTTATAGTTAGCTTTTGGAGTGTCAGTTTGTGAGATCAGATCTCACCATCCCATAGCTCTTCAAGGCTTTTGTAAGGTCCTGTCTCATGAATTGCAAAATCTCCTCTGAGTAGCCTTGCCTGGAAATAGAACATTTTACTTGTTAGCTGGTTTTGAGCTTTCATCTTGCATAAGTTAACAAATGAGTTGGTGTTCAACAATAGAAATAATATATATATAGTACAATCCCATCATTCTCCCTTCAAATCTTTCAGTTTACTTTCTCTGTTGGTTTTTTTTTTTTTGGTACGAGTACCATATCTGAAATTCCTCTAAACAAAGAGAGCAAAGTCAGGTTAATTATCTATACCTGCTTGATCTCAGAAAGTTTGTCAAAAAGGTCTTTAGGAATGGACCAGCTAAACAAATCGAGGTTCTCCTTGACGCGTGCTTCGGAAGTGCTCTTGGGAAGAACACTATGGCCGCTCTGTAATCCCCATCTCAATGCAACCTGAGCTGGCGACTTTTGTAGTTTTTCAGCCAATTCAATCAAGATTGGCTCCTTTAAAACCTCACCTTTGACCCATGAACCTGGCGATCCCAGTGGAGAATACGCCTGTTATGTAATCATTGCATAGTCTATTCAGAGACTCAAGAATTGGATATTTTATTATTCAAGAAGCCTAAATGAATTGTATTCTTGATTTACTGAAGATGCATTGAATTAATAAATGCATTACATGTGTCTTGATGATTTTGAAGGATTATTATACTGGATTTTCATAATACCATGCCATGTCAGTGGGGGATAAAATAAAGTCAGAGAAAGAAATATGCTCTTGTGGCTAGTCTATTTCGTTTGGCTTAAAGATATTAGGAAAAGAATTCAACAGAAACATTTTTCTTTCCGACAATAACACCAAGTGGCGAGAGAAAATAAAAAAATTGTTCATACCGAAAGGTGAACTCCGGAAGATTTACAAAAGTGGTGGAGAGATGGCTGCTGCCACACAGGATGGCACTCAACTTGGTTCACAGCTGGGGGCACCTTAGCTATACCCAGCAGGTTCTGTAACTTCTTGGTAGAGAAATTACTGACACCTATGGCCCGCGCCTGGCCTGATGCATACAGTCCCTCCATTGCATTCCATGTCTCCTCAAGGCACAGAGGGAGCATCACCTCTGATTCAAATCCACGAGAGCCTGGTTTTGTGCGTATCGGCCAGTGGATCTATGATGTTTCAAGTGGTCAAGCTTTAGAGCAAGTAATATATATAAGATAACAGTGGTATTTTTTTTTTTGCTTTTGATGAATAAATTATGGCACAAAGAGAAGATCAGCCAGGATTCAGGACATTACGAAAAGGAAAAAAATAATATTCAAGCGACTATGACATTAAAAAAATAGAATTAAATACCAAATAAAGGTCAATGTAATCCAGTTGTAAGTTTTCAAGTGTCTTGCTTAGTGCCTTTGAGACATCCTCTGGGGCATGGTCACTACACCTGTACAGTATAACAAGAAAACAAAAATATTCATTTCAATTAATTTTACTTTTAGGGACGTCAAATTCCTTCAAAAGACAAATTGATGAAGTTAACTGCGCTCTAGTACAGCTAAGGTTTCTGAAGTTAAATTCGCCTTTGGTTTTATGTACAAATTTCATTGTTGTTCTATGTACAAGTGAGCAAGCACGCCAAAAATTTTCAAAATTTTGAGTTTGTTTTGTGTAAGAACAAGAGATTCAAAATAAATGCACCAAATGGTACAATAGGTTTGCTACTCTTTCTGGCTGTTGATCTTACATAATCAAACTCCAAATTTCACTTTTTTTATACAAATGCATTGATTATGTTGTAGAACAAGATCAAAGCACCAAGGTAGTTTATTATTTTTCTCATGTTATATTATTGGCCTTACATATTAGTGGTCTAAGTCTTTTGGTGAATGGTAAAGTTGAATCAAATTCTACCATTTTTCATAAGTTCCATACAAATATAATTTGAATTGCATTCCAAGTGTGGGACATTTGGAAGGAGAGGAACATAATATTTTTTTTTTCCTCCAAAAGAAAGCCATCACAAATAGCAGTCGACCACATTGCTCAAGGCATAAAGACATGGACTTCATTTTTCTAGTTATATTGTTAGTAGGTTAGACAATAGGAGGTCTTTGCTTGTTGTATTCTCTGTTTTTGTGACCTTTTTCACTTCATAGTTCTCTTTTTACCTTTTTTATCCATTGTAAATACCAGTACACATGAATTTTAATTTTTAATTTCAATAAAATTTATTAGCAGACTACTCGCTACTGTCTTAAAAAATAAAAGAAAAATATATATTATTAGAACTGTTAAGTTCATCCAATATATATATTCTTTTTTTTTGATAAAAGGCTTTTTACCCCGATTCATTAAAGAAACATAATTTCCGGTTAAGTTCATCCAATATTGATGGGTTCAAACCAAAAAAGTGCAATTTTTTCATATCTTTTCCTTAAATTTAAGTTACCAGAGTTTGGAAGTGATCCAGATCTCACTACGCTTCACAACTCCTTCAGAAAAGACCTTTTTTAAGGCATCTCCTACCTACATTAACAAGTCTCATATCTTAAACTGAATAAAAAAACAAGGAATACAGATTCACTAATGCATGTAATTAATACTTTATCAATTCAGAGTCTCAAATTTTCTTTCTTTTAAAATACCATCGGTCTTCAACATGCGTGAAAAGCGGTAACTAATTTGCAATTATTCTTAAATTTAATTAATACATAATGATTTCAAATAATTATGGACCTTGTTAATTTTTTTAAGTTCATTATTTCTAGATTTAAGGTATTAGGGTACAAATGCCTTCATTATTATTAAAACTTTTATAACTCAATACCACAACTTAAATATAAAAACAAAAAAAGTTACATGTGATCTACTGTCACATTTTCTATGCACAAATACAAATATTATGATATATTCAATTTATTTAAATTAGTATTAAGAGCTTATAAAACTTCATTCATGCAAACAATTTTCAAATGTTAATTTTTCAAGTTCTTCATTATCTCAAAAGAATCGAAGTTGATTATTATTTACTATACGGGTGTAGATGGAGAAATATAGATCACGCACAGCGATTTTATTGTGAGACTCAAATTTAATTTTTTTGTTATCATAAATTAACAAAAGGTATTTGAACCCTCCTCCAAATAACTCACTTATGTGATAATCTAAATGTTAAGAGTAGATCAAAGATGTCAAAATGAGAAAAAGAAAAGAAAAATCTTTGGTTACCTCTTTTTCATTTTCATATACCCTGGCACAGTCAATATGTCTATAGCCAGCCTACACAAAAGAGAGCAACATATTCAGGGGCGGAGCCAGAAAATTGACTAATGGGGGTCAAATTTTTGAATAATTCTAAATAATATGAAATGCTAGAGTATCTCAAATTATACATGGTAGATAATAACTATTTTTTCTTTTAAAAAGGAATGGGGGTCAACAATATAAACTTTTCATATAAAATATGGTGGTCATTTTGAGGTTCCCATAACATTTTACAATAAAAAATATTAAAAAGGCATACATAACTACTAGTTTTTGAAAATAAAATGGGGGTCAATTGACCCCCATTCCATTCACATACATCCGCCTCTGAACATATTTAGGGCCTCAATGCAAACACAACAACTTTAATTTTAAAAAAATTCATCAGGTGTAGAGGAATATAATTGAAATTTTGTTTTTCTTTTAGTTTTTATATAGTTCAGCCTTCTCATAAAATGTCAAATGTGTGAGTAGTCAAATAGTTAGAATTCACATTGTTGTTGTTGAAAACTTGAGTTCAAATCTCAATAACAAACAAAGATTTAATAGTGTTTATCGCATCATAGTGAAACAGTAAAAAAAAAGACGCTATCGTTATATTGCGCTGCAATAATGCAATTAGCGTGCTATAGTATATAGCGCACTATTTAGAACCGGTAACAAGTAACAACACATTATGCCTCCTCAAAAAAAAAAAAACAACAAACACTTTATGCATTTAATATTTTATATTTTCGCCCCCAATCTAAATTTTTAAGTTCCACCACTGTTTTTTAGGACATAATTCAACAACAACAAAAAAAGGATAAGTACAAAACTAGAGATTAAAGAAAGATAACCTTGATTGCTGTAATGACAGCATCCCCAACAAGACCTGAAGGCGCCTTCCATGTGCCTAAACCAACGGCTGGGATCTTCGCACCCGTGTTCAGGTCAAAATAGAGAGGCGCATTTTCTTGATTCTCGCTCTTTACCATTTCCTCCTTTTCTTTATCGAACAATTTTTGGATAAATGATATTTTAATGACTTTTATTATCGACAATTTATTGGAATGAATTCGGGAGATGAAGGAGAGTCGAAAGGATGCTTTGTGGCTTTTTGCATGAAATAAAGGCGCTTAATCAGAAACTTGTGTGGCGGTCGCAATGAGGCCGATCGTGTAGGGAGTCTGATAGATCGGGACTTGATCATACGATATTTAATCACGAGTAAATAAAGTTTAATTATTCATCACAAACTTTAATTTATTTAATTTATTTATTAGTTAATTCAGTACTGTAAAGATGGTAGTATGGGTGTTAATGGCACCCTTTTATCCGTTTACCCGATCCGTACTGTATTCGATAAGACGGATATGGGTGAGATTTTTTTTTCATAAAGGTACAAGTACGGGTAAATTTTTTTTTCATTATCAAAACAGGTAAGGATACGGATAAAACATATTTCGTACCCATTACCCGATTGGATAATTATATAAAAAAATTATATATATAATATATTTTAATAAGCATTGAATTATTATTTATCTCCAACAGTTCAATTGACAACTACTCTTGAAAAATATATTTTTTTAATTTAACTTAAATAATTAATCATTTATGTAACTGTGTTAAATATAATTCACTATTAAAGCACTTGAACAATTGACCATCTTGTTTTTATTTGCATGCCTGATTTTTTTTAATTAAAGAACAAAGATATTTGTGTTTTGATAAAAAAATAATTTAAATTAGAATTAATTTTCATATTGATAATGTGATTATATATGCGACAAATAAATATGTCTTAGTGTTTAATTTAATAAATAACAAAAATAATTATTATACAAGTATTAACTGTTATTTATCCGCTATCGTTTCATTATCCGACAACTACAACGGGTAGGTAGGGTGCAGATAAGGTAATTTGTAACGGGTAAGGGTAGGATACGAGTAAGAATAATTTGTGACGGGTACGGGTATGAAAATGCTTTCACTCGATTTTTACCATACCCATCAACACTCCTAGATGGTAGTTATCATAAAAATAGATCTAGTCAAAATGAGAAAACTAAATATCAAAAGAAAAAACTAAATTAGAAAACTAAAATATTATAATACAAATTGTTGTTAGTCATTCTTATGTAAATATAGGATAAATATGTCCTCAGGTATTGAACGGTGGGGTTCACTACTCCACTATTATTTGTGTTTTGAGATTCAAGCAAAGTTAATAGAACAACTGGATTCCGAGAGGATACAGATTCTATAAATAACTAAATATGAAGACCTTTTACATGAATAATTTATTGACCAAAATGTTCTTTGATTTACGAAATATAATGGGGCCCACGTTTTGAGTGACTCATTCTGTAAAATGGTTCATAGAAGGAGCAATGATGAGCATCAACTATGTATATTTTTACCTCAGATTTTATATCAATAATTTATCAATTTTCATGCATTTAGATTAATTTAATTTAGTTTAAAATTATATCAAGAATCAAGTTAATACCTAAATCTATTTAAATCTCAGGAAATTGAGCAAATTATATCTTCTCGCAAGCTTTCCAAAAAGTAGTAGAACATTGAAAACAGAGTTACGGATAATTAGTTATGCCCATTTGAATTTTGATTCACAACAGAAATGGCAGGACACGAACCACACAGACTCCACGCGGGCCGCGCAGAAAGCAGACAGAGCAAATATGGAAATTCTAGCTTTCGACATCTTTTTGTATTTTTGTCATATCTTGGCCATACGGACTCCGTTTTAGGCAAATAAAGGCTTGCTGGAAAGAAGACAACGAGATCTACAATTATAGGAAGGTTATAAATCAGAATTTGTAATAAGCAAGTCATATGAACCTTTTTAGGAAGGCATCAGCTAAAATTTATTGTCATATCTCACAAGATCTTAATTGATTCACCTTCCATCCTTGGTTGCTTGCTCTCCAAGTCACAAAATAGCTATAAAGGAGAGAAAGACAACAGGAGGAAGGATGTCTTACCTTTTGGGGGATCTCCCCTTTGGGGAGGCCATTTTTGAGAGACCACCATTCTTCTCCACTTTGTTTCGAGAGCTTGGAAAGAGGAGGCTTGGCTTGGGGCTTGTGTTCTTCGAGTTTTATCCTTTCTTTTTGTCTTCTTTCTATTTATTTTATTTGTTTTTTGATCATGTTAGAGTAGACTTTTTAGTTTCTAGGGTTGTGATGGAATCAAATGTTTTGTTTTGCATGTTAGTTATTGAATTTTTTTTGTTGAAATTTGTGTTTGCTTGATTGTGTTTGATTTTAATTGCTTAGATTAAATTGTTTGATTTATATTGGTTTATCACTAGATGCATGGCCATATCTAGAAGGTACCTTGGCCTTTATAGTCTCTCAACCAAACTGAGTACCTGATGTAGGATTAGTGTTCTGAAAGATGAAACCAAGTAGTAGCTGAAAGATGAACATTTCCTAGGTAATTCAGATCAACATACGACAGTTGAGGTTTAGGAACATTAGGTCTGGTCAGTAGAACCCTACACAAAAGAACAACACAAAGAAACAGTAAGTACTACATTCACTCGGGGGCCATGCAGACCGCGTACGACAGTACTCAGCCTGCATTCACTTGATGCGACCCGCGTGGGACACCACACGGACTAGGTTCCTAGAGGCAGAACTCAGATGAAGTCATAACCCTGAACATGCCTTTTTATTAATTGATTAAAACCAAGTTTATTTACTTTCTTGCATTTAATTACTGCTATTGAACTGTTTAGGAAATACAAATACCCAAATCAACTTTTCCAACTTCTAGTTTTTAATTAATTTAGGTGAAATCTAGTTAATACTTGAATCGTCCTTTGGATCGATACCTTGTTGTTCGAGCAATAATATTTTTCGTCTATTTGACTAATTTGTAAAACATACAATTATTGAATTTTACGATTTCTTTTATTTTAAAATTATGTAGGTTCAAGCCAAATTGGAATTGCAATGTAGAATGCTTGAACTGAAGAAATCATGAAGATATTTATCAAGAATTTAATTTGTAATATTTTAACGTTGGTAAAGTGTTTTTTGATATTGTTTCAACAGGATAAAAACATTGGTAACGTTTGTAAAACGTTATAACGATTATATCTTAAGAAAACACTGTGAAACAACTCGATCAAAGTCAGAAAAAGTCAAAAATGTTGTTGTAACGTTTTAAAAAGTTATAACGTTTTCTGTAACGTTTTAAAATGTTGCCGTAACGTTTTAATAAGTTATAACATTTTCTGTAACGTTTTAATTAATTTCCAAGCTTTAGAAATTCCTGATTTTGATCAAGTTTTTACAGTGCAAAATGTTATGTAACGTTTTAGCTCAATTAGCTCATTTTTTAGCTGACTTTATAAATAGGGGATTGGGCTTTCTTCCCAAATTAGATCTAGCCGTCCCTAACTGCAAAAGAGACGATTTTCTGTGAGCTTGGTTCCACCATTGTTAATTGAGCTTAAAACTTCAATATCTCTCAAACAATCTCAAACCCACTTCACTAATCTCAAATTAGATTAGGTTAAAGTGATCTATTGAGTGTTTCTCTTGAGCATCTAGACTTTGAGACTTCGTTCTCACCTTGAGTAACTTATGTGACTTCTCTTGGTTGTAAGGACTCGCCGGCTCTCATCTCTAGTTAGCTGTGTGACTTCCCGGTTACTTTGTAAGGGCTCACCAGTTCACAAGTTGTAATCATTTCATATTGGGTAATAGAAAGGTGCACCTAGAAGAGGTTGCGACACCCCGGAGACGTAGGCCTTTGTTTTGCCGAACTCCGTTAACATCCCGCGTGTCAAATTTCTCTAAACTCATCTATTTACTTTCAATTACAATTTAATTTCAGTTTTTGAGCAATTAGAGGTGCACTTAGTATAATATACCTGAATTTACTGTTTGATAGGATTGTGCACTTGCAATCCGATTTGAAAGGTGTAATAAAGGTTTAAAAGGTACAGTTTACTGTACTGAAACTTTGTGCATTATCTTTAGGTGTAACAAGCAACATGAAACCTAGACCTCGGATATCTATAGTTTCGAGTTGAACAGTGAATTGCAGGTGCCTAGCGGTTCGACTTGAACACAATTTGTTGTCATTTTTTACTATTTTTTATGAATTTTTTAAAATTATTATTTTGAATAATAAAAAAATTCTTAAAAACAGTGATATTTTAAAATCCATAAAAAATAGTAAAAAAAATTAAAAAAAATATAAAATTTAGTTCCCAAACACATTTTAATATGGAGAACACCTTGAGCACTTCATATGAATTATTTGAACTTTAAAAACCACAATAACAAATTAATAACACCAAGACTTGAAAACTACTATTTTAATGTTAATCAACACACAGATTAAAGTTCTAGAAGAGGGCGGTGCACTATCGATCAGGCTGTAGGTAGTAGGGGAGAGAGCATTGTTCCCTATTCATAGTAGAGCATCTAGAGAGAAAGATCGAAATAACTCTAGCGCACACTACCTGATTTGACATGAATGAGAAACCTGGGGGGCACCAGCAATCTACCTGGACCCCCCTCGTGTGTTTTTCAGAGCTTAGTCGTACTCTAAAACTGGAGCAAAAGAAAAATCTCCGCTGTAGTCTGGACCAAACAAACTACGAAATATATAGGAATTAATAAATATTTGGGTTGGTTTACCCCCTAATCCCGCACTACTTACTTTAGAAGTTCGATGTCGTAAAATGACTAGAAGATGTCTAACTGGAAGTGTTTACTATTTTCATCAAAGAGAAAAAAATTTATACATATTGCAGATGCATGAAAGAATTTGTGTTCTTATCCCCTATCCAATTTATCTTGGCTTGCTGTTTCCAGAATTGCCCTTCCAATTCAGACTTCACCCTCATTTCCCTAGAGTGAGGAGTATCTAGTGGAAACTTCTTGATGTTCATTGTCCTCCTATAGACAATAGTGGTAAAGGGGGTGGGGGTGAGGAGGGGGGGGGGGGGGGGGACTAAATAGGTTTTGATCTACCATCACTTCTGGAATTGACTAGGGGGACAAGCGTTCCCATGGAATCAGAATTTAACTATAGGGAGGACGCATTGTATTTTAGATTTTTCTTAAAATTATCGTATTATATGAGATATTAATATCTGTGTAATGCGATTCTTTTGCGAATTTCTTAAAAAAAAGAGTTGTATATTTAACACGGTTATCCACTTATCCATTCTTTCGAGAAAATATTTATTACTCTTCTAAAAATAGAGCTGATTTTATTCGTTATAGCAAAAGGTCAAACATACCTAAGTCAAACAAAAACGACAAGACTAAAACGAAATCAAAAGCTTAATTTTATAATCCAAGAAGTTTCGAGGAAGCTCCGCTCCGACATGAGCGGAAACTCAGTCAATGCCTCTCCCTATAAAATATGTCCCCGTTTCTTCTTCTTCCTCAAGCACAGCAATATAATTCAAGCATGGAGATGGAGATAAAGGTTTATGGTTTAGCAAATACAGGAAGTGTAGCAAGGGTGTTGATAAGCCTGGAGGAGGTTGGAGTCAACTACGAGGTGGTGCCCGTCGACTTCATCTCCGGCGAGATCAAAAGCCCCATGCATCTTGCACGCAATGTACTAGTCTATTTTTACTTATTATTCTGCTAAATATATACCATCTTTGTATTTGTTATCAATCACATTTTTATGTGCTCTTTTTTTTGAAGGATAGCTGGCCAGTAGCCGGCTAATAATATATTAATATTAAAAATTATATTTACATAGTATTTTTACATTTTTAGAATAGAATCAACTAGTAATAAAACACACATTTATATGCTCAGAATCGAAAATATTAAATGTCATTAATTTAGTGTATAACTAAGAACTTGAAGGTTTCTCTATCACAATTAATTTTGGGGGAATTTCATGCTCAGAAACTGAATACATCATAGGTAGAAAAATGAACTATTTGTACTCGGAAATCGATCAATTAGAAGACTGATATTTTTCTTAAACGGACTATATTTTTTTTTATTTTCTAATAAATGATAAAATAGATATTTTATAAATTTAAAATGAGTATTAATTAATAGAATGGTAAAATGAGTAAATTTATGCGTTTTTTAATGTTAGAAGGATAAATATGATATTATGTATTTTAGACGGCTATTTTTATTAATAACCCAAAAAAAAGGTTTTTTTTACAAAAATAACCTCAAAATCTAAGTTTTTTTAAATATAACCAAACCGCCAGGGTTGCTGGCGGTCCACTTTTATAGCAGACCGCTAGGGACCCGACCGCCAGAGTTCTGGGCGGTCCGCTATTTTTTTTTTTTTTTTTTTTTTTTTTTTAGAGATCTGATTTTTTTCTTAATATTTTCATTTGTGAAGTTTTAGTTTTTATTTTTTGTTTAGGGTATTTGTCAAAAAATTAAGGACTTGGCCTTTATTAAAACAATTTCAAGTTCTGACAGCTTGTTGATAGGCCTGATATATATATATTCGATCTGATTTTTATCACGAAATAACACCAAATATCTTGTATTTTGAATATAAAGTGAATAGATTACACTTAGGATCAATTTACTGCGTTTGCTTGGTTTAACTTACAGGAAATGAAGAAAAATGAAGAAAAATCGAAGAAAAATGCTCACTGCGAACACACGGTTTGGAATATGGCCAAAATAAGTACTTAGATGGATTTCTGGACGCGCGCCAATTTTAAAAAGGTATAATAAGCTATACATCAAAATCCGTGCAGATGCACGGATCTCGCTGCAGCCGCACTCTGGTCGCATAGGAAAAGTCCGAGCCTAGTGCGGATCTCGATGCATCCGCAGTGCGGATCCCAGCGCGGATAGTACTGTAGCAGTGCGGATGGTACTGTAGCAATGCGGATTGAAGTGCGGACGCACTGTAGCAGTCAGCCGAAAATAGAGTTTGAACTTAAAATGGTCATAACTTTTGACTCGTAACTCCGATTAAGGCTTATGACTACTTTTTGGAAAGCTAGCGAGAAGATCTACAACATGAGAAACTAAAAACTAAAATTTTTCTCAGTGCCAATCAGCCCACCCGCAGTGCGGCCTGGAGAACCCGCACTGGACCCGCAGAAAGCCAAAATGGCACGTTTTTGACAGTTTTTCTATTTTTGGTGCATCATGGACGCGTTTTTACAGCCACATGTGGACAAGAAAATCCTCGAAAATAATCCAAATATAACACCCACTAACTCCACTTTCTAGGCTCTTAATTGGGCATGGTCCTTGGCTATAAAAGAGGGGGTTCATTCTTCATTCAAGGCATCTCTTCGCAAAGATCATCATCCACACTCATCTCATCTCTTCCCATCCATCACCTCTTCCCATACATCCATTATCTTATTCTCTCTCCCTCCACACACACAATACTTAGTGATAAATTCTGAAGTAAGGAAAGCTTTCAAGTAAGGAGAAGAAGGGTTTCCTGAGCAAGAAGTCAGCAAGATTGAGGGCTTTGATCAAATAAAGGGTGTAATCATTTCTTTATTACATTTCTTCTTACTTTTGCCAATTTTTGTAATGGATCTCTCCATGAGGGAGTAGATCTCTCTCTAGGGGTTTAGGTCAATGCATGAACTTGTTTAATTCTATTTTATTCGGTTATTTGTTTTTATTATGATTGTTTTATGGGATTTGATTGTTAATTTCTGTGATTTAATCATTTGTATTAATTACATAGTTAGTGGAATTGTAGTATCCCGTTTTGGATTCGAAAGAACCCAAAATTGATTGTGATCAATAGGATAGTACCAAATTATGAATGCAAATATCCTAGGTTTAGATTAAGATTGTAACCAATTTAATCTAAGCCGGAAATATAGAAATTAAGGTTAGGGACTTGGTGAAGAACCTAACCGTGAAGTCAAACCCTAATTAGGACATCTCAATTCGAATCGGGTATTGGTATGATGGACTTAGTTGCGAAGTACCAATATTTGAGGAGAGGAGAGACTAACAAGAGCTTATAGGTCTAGGTAGCTATGGTGGGGGGCTTCATTGAGAAGTTCGAGTTGCCTAGGAATGTTATTAATTTACGAAAGTAACCCTTAATAACATATTAGGTTAGAAACCTCGTCAAATCATACATGAATTCAAACAAATACCGAATTAATAGACTTAGCAAGGAATTGTAGACCGAATACCTCTAGATCTTCTCATCATAAAAGCAAACCAATCTTTCTTTTACTTTTTTACAATTATTGTTTCAAACTCCTTTCTTTTGGGTATTGAACCCAACCTTAGGAATTGTTAGAACAAACCCCCCAATTTACTTTTATTGCACTTTACTTTATTTTATTTTCTGAAATTTATTACTAAAGTTTGAACTAAGTTTTTATCGTACTCCCTGTGGATCGATACCTAAAATACTACTTTGATAGAATTGTGCACTTGCAATTTAACTCAAATGCGTGTTAAAGGTTTAAAAGGTACAACTTAGTGTATTGAAACTTTGTGCATACGCTTCTACGCGCATCACTTGTTGGTCTTCTTCTCTTTTTTCGATTTTTATAATATATGTATAATACATACACATACACATACACATACACATATACATATACACATATACATATACACATACAAATATACACATATACATACACATATACATATACATATACATATACACATATACATATATACATATACAATTTTTTTTTATAAACTCATTTTTTTATAATATATGTATATATGTATATAGGGTCTGTCTAAATTGCTGCTGGCAGCAGTTCTACCCAGGTGCTGCCGGGGCTATTTTTAGCCGTGTGATGTCCAAACAACAAATCCAAACCATTAGATGTTTAATCTATATTATAATCTACTTGGAGACCAAATTTTACATTTTTTGGAATTTTTTTACTATTTATTAAGCTGGTTTGAAAACCGCTGATTTCAATGTTGCAGAAAATTACTGAAATCAGCGGTTTTCAAACCAGCTTAATAAATAGTAAAAAAATTCCAAAAAATGTAAAATTTGGTCTCCAAGTAGATTATAATATAGATTAAACATCTAACGGTTTGGATTTGTTGTTTGGACATCACACGGCTAAAAATAGCCCCGGCAGCACCTGGGCAGAACTGCTGCCAGCAGCAATTTAGCCACAGCCTATGTATATATTATAAATATATACATATATTATATATGGAATATGCAAGCATGCTATGCGTAGCTTAGCTCTTCTCCGTGCAACGGCTAAATATTCGACTTTTTAAAATCCTAAAGGTCGATCCGAACCGTTCATCTTTGTTGAAACACAAACTGTTGAAGGTCAAAATTAGATTAGACGTGCTTTAGACGTGTTTAAGCTATATTTATATTTGTTGCATCAGAAATAAAAGTGGGTAGTTATTTAATGTTAGTGGGGCTATATTTAGCATTATTTATTTGTAACAGTAGCTAAAATAGAAGAGCTGATAGTTAATTTAGGGAGTCAAAAGTTCTAAATTTAGATAGTCAATTTTGTGTACGTGAGACTATATAATCAGCTTTTGTATTTGTGTTTGGGGTGTACGAGAATAACAAGTTAATTAAAGATTTTGTTACAGAAACTCTATCTGTCTTTTTTTCTTCTTCTTTACAATCTGTCTTCTATGTATGTATGTATGTATGTACATATGTATATATTATACATATATTATAAAAACCGAAAAAAGAGAAGAAGATCAACAAGCTATCAGAACTTGCAATTTTTTTAATAAAGGCCAAGTCCTTAATTTTTTGACAAATACCCTAAACAAAAAAAAAACTAGAACTTCACAAATGAAAATATTAAGAAAAAATCAGATCTCTAAAAAAAAAAAATAGCGGACCGCCCGTGTCCCTGGTAGTCCACTATAGAAGTGGACCGCCAGCAACCCTAGCAGTTTGGTCATATTGGAAAAAACTCAGATTTTGAGATTATTTTTGTAAAAAAAACCTTTTTTTTGTTATTAATAAAAATGGTCGTATTTTAGAAAGGAGAATATGTAATTTTAAAGTTTTTGAAGGGTATGCATGAAAATCCCCCCCCCCCCCCCAGTAAGCTATTTCTTCAATTAAAAGATTTGAATTTTTTTTGTCTATTATTTGTTAGTATTTTTTTTCTTTTTCAAAAATGTGTCAGTAATACTTAATTAACACGTCCGCTTAAAAAAAATAATATACAGGGCCCAAATGATGAAATAAATTGAGAAATGATTTCTCAGTATCGCTACTCCCCTTTGTTGAATCATATTATGTGTGTGATATCTGAATCTTATTATATATGTTAAATTTATTCTTTCAAGCCCTTCGGCCAAGTTCCTGCTTTCCAAGATGATGATTTCATGCTTTTTGGTGAGTTCTGATTCTTCTTATCTTGTCTTGCATTATGCATCCATGTCATGTTTGGTTGTAGAGCAAGGTACTTTCCACCAAAGTTGTCAAATGAGATTTAAAATAAATGAAGTAATTTAATTCAGCTTTTTAGACGGATTAGCTTACTCCGTACGTAGGACTCAATGTCAAAACACATTTTCATTTTCTTTTTGTTTTCTCTATTAATTAGTCAATAATTTAAATCATAATTCTAAGCAAAGATTTAAAAAGTGTTTATCGCGTCATAACAGACTGATTAAAAAAAAGAACTATTCCCAAATAGCGCGGAATAACGCGCTATAGCGCTGATAGCACCATAACTTTTATGATATGAAAACATTATAGTGCGCTATTTAGAATCTTGATTTTAAGTAACAAGCTCCAACCAATCAAGAATAACTTGAACCATCTTATTTTAAGTAAGGAATTCAATTGTTCTTAATTTTAAGTAGCAACTAAACATGACCTTAATAAAGAAAGATTCAAACTGCCTGATCAAAATCAAATCAATATAGATAGCACATTTTTTTTTCTATCATTAGTAGCAAGAGATACCTACTGTATGTGTTGTGTCTAACATATTCAGCTTTTGTTGAATCAGAGTCACGTGCAATTTCACGTTACGTCCTCCGCAAATACAAGTCTAACCTTCTCCGAGAAGACAATCTCAAAGAAGCTGCATTGGTAGATGCATGGCTAGATGTCGAATACGGCCAATTCAACCCACCTTGCTCTGCCATGATGTACAATGTCATTGTTAAGCCGATGCTTGGGGAAGCCATCGACCAACAGGTTGTAGACACAAACTTAGAGAAGCTAAAGAAGGTGCTTGACGTGTATGAGGCACGCTTGTCACAATGCAAGTACTTAGCAGGAGATGTCATCAGTTTTGCTGATCTCAGTCATTTTCCAGGCATTTATTACATCATGTCGACACAATACGGGTCTGTGTTCGACTTGTACCCGCATGTTAAGGCATGGTATGAGAAAATCATGGTCAGGCCATCTATTAGAAAGGTTGTTGAAATCATGTCAGCTTAATTGAGAAGGGAACTATTGAAGACCTTTGGAAACTATGAAACGAATTGTACTTCGATTTTTGGTTTTTAATGGTTTAGGTTTGGTATGTTTCAGTCAGTTATTTGATGCATCAGTATTTAGTGGATTTAAATATGCATAATTGTACTTTGTGGCGATTGTTCATATATATTTATTACGTATCTGTCAACTTGAGAAATAAAAAAAAATTATATAGAAATAATTGTTAAAAGTTAAATATTTATCAGATAATGTTATAAAAAAAATAACATCGGAAATTAAATGTCTGTGTTATTCTTTCAAAGACATTTAAACTACATATTACATATTGACAATCAGGATCATGCCTAGACGCCAAGATGCAGAATTTAAAATAACAAAACTAATTAAACATGATAACCAAGTTCTAATTTGAATTGAACTTCTCAGATTTAATTCCTTAAACGTCTTCAATCGGATTCATAATTCGCTCAATATATAATCCAAACAAAGGGAATCTTCCCATAAAAAGAACTCCGTAGGAAATTGAAATGAAAATTAATGTAGTGAGGAATTGATGCAGCCGGATCTAATCATGAGATGCCAAATGAAGGTCCTTTTTGGTACACATTGTTCACCTCTGAGACTCTGAGCACACTGACAAACGAAAAGTTCGGATTCAGTTCTGCAGAATCAAAAATTCATGATTCGGGCTTGAAAATGATTCAGTACAATAAAGAAAAAAAAAACACAAAAATACACCGAATAAAAAAAAATTGTTTGTGTTTTTCTCGCGAATAATTAGTGACTCGCATTTTATTCACGAATAAAACATATTATACATTTTTTTTGCGTTTCATTCAGAGTTCAGTTCAAAAACGTCAAAAAAATCGTTAATACCTGAATAAAATGCGAATTTCTCACATATATTGTCCCTATGCCTCTTAGGATTTATTTAGACTTATCAGCAAAATCGGTACTACATATTTAATTTTATTTTTTTCAAGTATATTTCTAAAAATATTTTCAAGCATCTCAAACTTGATATTATAATATTTGCTCCTTGTGCAGCAAATAAATTGCCCCACGAGTTATTATGGGAAAAAAAAAGGTAAAAAAAAGTTCAACAACCAGGATTTCATTTAGATGTGTTAGATTTCTCCGTCCCAGAGATCTTCTAAACTCTTATAGATGCTTTGCTGGTGAACAAAAAATTCCCCGCGCACTAGCTTAACCTGAGAATGACAAATTCAAACTCTCAGAAAAATAATAGAAAAGTTCTTTTCAAGTGAGGCTATGGTATTGGTATCTGCATAGCACGGACCAATCCGTGCTATGCATAGTACCATAGCCTCACTATTCTTTCTGCTCTTTTTTTTTTTATAGATGGTGTAGTTGAAAACAAGGGAAGGCGAAATATCCAGTAAAGCCCCTAAACCATCCCCTATCCATTTTGTCAAAATCAAAACTGCTCTATATTGCCTGTAAGATTAGAAATATGAGAATATATTCCACAAGACTCGAGTAATTGATCTCAGACACACAATCAGAAAATCATTTATCAGGTTTGGATTAGCAGGCAAGGATCCTCTGATATGCACATCTTATTTTCTCCAAATAATAAGATAAGAAAAATGATAAACTGTACTTGCCTGTTCAGTTGCAGAGAACTTGGCAAATAGTTTTTCAGGTATAGACCAATCAAACAAATCTAGGTTTTCTTTCATCCTAGACTCATTCTTGCTCTTGGGAAGTACAGTGTGCCCCATCTGGAGTCCCCAACGAAGAACAACTTGCGCCGGTGTTTTACCCAGTTTCTCGGCAACCATTTGCACAATTGGGTTTGATAACACTGCATTGTTGCCTGAAGTATATGCCGGCCTACCTAAAGGAGCATATGCCTTTGCCAACAAAAGGACCAAAAGTAAATGTCAGACAAAAGTAATAGCTCACTAACAAGACAAAAAATCATACTAAAAAGTTTGTTGACATGGGTATTATTTTTCTTTTTAATTATGTTAGAAATTAGGAAGACATCATTATAAAGTAGAGAATTCTTTTAAAAAATATGAGAACTTACGTACTCTAGAGTTTAAAAAACACAACTCTGAAGAACAGAAAAGTTTGACAAATAATTGTTTGCTGTAGAAAATATGAGCAAGGTTGAAATCAATATGGAACACTTGAAAGTTTTTTTTTCTATGCTACAAAAAGTTCAAGGACATGGTTATTACACTATACTGTCAGTGTTTTAAGAGTTAAATGGACATAAGTGTATAAATGCAAAACAAGTTTAAATGGTCTAAACTTTTGGTTAAGTATAGATTGTACAAATGTACAATTTAATTGACCCCTGCAGAATACTATAAATATCATGTACACCCCTCAAAAACAAATAATATCATGGATAACCCCACAAGTATGAAATGCCATATATACCTAATTAAACTACAACAACTAATGACATCAGAAAAAAGAAATAATTAATGACACCAGGAGAGAGCACTTTTATGCGATATTATACAGTGTTATAGAGGGGAAATGTGAGATCTTTCTCATCTGTTGTAGGGGCACGTGTCAACCATTCTTAAAGCGTCTGCATTGGGATTTCTTTTTTTATTTCTAAAAGCACACATGGTATTTCTATTCTAATTTCTGGGATGTAACATCAATTTCTAATAAGTTCTTTTTTTTTTTTAAGAAATCACTTTCTAATTGTTTCTATTGACTTTATTCTCTTCCATAGTAATAATTACTGACGTAGCCACTAAAATAAATTAAAAGTTAATTGCACGAGTGTAGGGGTTTAGAAATTAAAATTAACGTAATTTTATTTTGTTCTTGACAGCTGTTTTTGGTTTTTATTTTTATCAGACAGATGTATATGCTCTTAGATAGAAAGATAAACTTACTGTGATGTGAACACCCTTTGACTGACAAAACTCATGCAGCTTTATCTGTTGCCAGCCAGGATGACGTTCCACCTGGTTGACAGCAGGTGGGACCCGTGCTACTTCAAGGAGATCTCCCAGTTTTTTGCAAGAGAAATTGCTCACACCAATTGCACGTGCTTTCCCAGAATCATACAGCTTCTCCATTGCTTGCCATGTTGCCAGTATATCAGGCACGAGAAAATTTTCTGGGCTGACGCTGCCTTCTTTCTTGACCCGAAATGGCCAGTGAATCTTCATTATATGATAAAGACACAATTATTCCTCCGTATAGCATGATTTACGATTCAAGTAAAAAATTCTACATCAATGTAACTGCATCAAGGCAGTTCTCCTTTGTGAATATAGAAATTATACAGTGTGCCAGTCGTACCAGTTAATGTCAGGAAAAAGGTTAGAACTTAGAACAACTTGAAGTAATGAAGAAGAAATCACAGGACAAGAATAATATGCCAAAGTTATAAGCCAATGACTGAAACATTTTTGAGTCGTACCAGCCATCACAGACTTTCAGACAAAAATTGCTACATTACAACTGATATTCGATACAACTAATAGCTTACCAAATAAAGGTCCAGATAATCCAAATTCAGATCCTTTAAGGTCGCATCAAGTGCAACAGGTGCATCCTGTGGTGAAAGATCACTACACCTGAAATTTCTTTCCGACTTTAGGCAATAGAGATAAATCCTTAGCCAATAAAATATGTGCAAGATCCTCTTTTAGTGTGGTTTAAGAAAAAACCATAGCTTAGATGTGATGAATAGATCTTCACGCTTGACCACACCATCTTCAAATAGCCTCTTTAGTGCAACACCAACCTATATAATCAGAGCAGAACCAGAAAATTGAGATATGGGGGGCTGGTTAAATAAGTGTTCTGTAATTTCAAATTTCATTTTATGAGGGGGGTCTGATAGTATAATTTAAAAAATAAAATTTTAAAGGACAATACAATAAAATTTCAATTTATAGGGGTGCTTAGCACACATTTCCCTCTATCAACTTCCACCAGTGTATATAATAAGCAACAATTGCTGAGTAGGAAATTCCCAACCTCAATAAGCAAGCTCAAACATAAGTCCGGCTACATTTAAATTAATAACTTAGCATGCACATATATATTCTTTTTGTAAGCATGCAATTAATGGAACTATTACCGAAGGAGAACAAGTACCTCCTTCTCATTGTTGTACATGTGTGCACAATCAATATGCCGGTAACCAGCCTGTCACATTAGAAAGGAAAAGGATCTTATAGTACATAAGCACATTTTAATTAGAAAATCACTGACATTACTTAAAATATTATGAGCTCTTTTTTATATAGAAAAAAGTAACTTGATTATTATGACATCACGAGTAAAACTAGGGTGTTCTTAAGCTCACCAAGGTGTTTGGTAAAGCTTAACTCCAAAATATATTATATCAGTTTCAAATGACAAATATAAGCCGTCGAAATCCATCTACTTCACAAGTGATGAATTTACATGCAAAGATTTTAAGTTTTTGAATTATTTTAGTATAAAGTCAGCGGTCAAAATTAGAAGGTTTATAAATTAATTTTTAGTGCATTCATTTTTTTAACACTTTTTGACAACTTGACTTTATACAAAATTAATTCAAACACCTTGGTGAGCTTAAGAGAGGGCTTAGACCTTAAAAGTGTTTGTTTTGGCAATTAATGCAACCTTGGATATCAAAATTTACAGCACCAAACAATTGCATAATTTTTTATTTATAGAAATTCATATTAAATAATATTAGGAAAATAGAATGAGTGGCTTCATTTTTCCATGTGGTACGTGGTACCCATTCCATTTCCCTATATTATTTTATATTATTTTCTAAAAATATAAAATTCTGAACAATTGCCCTCTGGGGGAAGTTTTTTTTTTTTTTTTTTCGTTCTTTTTTTGGAATTGGCTTTTGGGAAGAAAGTTAAAGACCAGCTTCTAAATTTTACTCCTACGGGATGAGGATAAGAAAATTTATATATTCTACAGTCATAAGTAGGTCGAATCAGTTACTGGTATGTTACAATGGTAAAAAAAAAAATCTGACAGTAAATGATAGTATAACAACCTTGACGGCGGTGATGACAGAATCTCCGAAAGCTTCCGCGTGGCGGCTATAAGTGCCAAGTGCGACCGATGGAATCTTCGCTCCTGTGTTCAGTATGAACTCTTTCGCCATATTTAATCTGGTATATGTTAGTATATAGAATACTAATTTTTTTTTTTTACTTTCTCGGAGAAACTGCAAAGGGAAACTGATGGAAAGAGGAAAGAAAAGAGTTGTGTAGGTTGAGTCCGAACTCCGAAGCCTCTGTTGTAACTAAAAATTTTGAGTTTAGATTCCGACCGTCCGATCAGAATCTGGGTCAAAATGCACTTTATCCTTTAACATTCGTGCCAAAACAGATCCGACGGTCCGGTCTAAACCCAAAATTTGAGTTACTATGAATTCGGGGAGGTTGCTCCAAGCAGCCGATTTTTTTATTAATAAAATATCGAAATAGGGGTAAGAATGGTTTATTTCCATCACAGTCAGTTAACTTATCTTTAATCACATAAATTCACTAATTAAAAAATAAAAATTTTGTGGACAGACTAATTCATCCATACTGCTCATTTCTTTTTCTTGAGGAGTTAGAAAGCACAATAACATTCTTTTTTTTTCTTGAGTTAGAAAGCATAGTAATATGATCCGTGTTTAATTTGCGAATTATTCAGTTGTCAATATGTTTTATGAATCTCTTTGCTATTATGGACTAGTTATTTAAATGTATTATTAACTCTATCATTGACGACAAATTACGATTATGATATTCTTAATCAGTGGGCCAAATTATGCTGTAATAACAGCATCTTGTTAGTCAATCCGTGTGCAATATCTTTTTAGTGCAAGTTATTAAAATTGTCTTCAAATTTTAGCAAAGGGAAATTCCTAAATTATTATTTTTCAACTTAAGCATTGCTGCAGTGATACATTTTTTTTTAAATATACTGAGAGGTCCAGTGCTTTGAAGGGCCAATGCGCCAACGATTTTACAGCTAGACAGTTTGGTGGTGACGGTGTGAAGTTCAAATTCTCTTGATTCAAACTCGAGAGAGACCAGCGAACAAGGTAAAAAGAATGAAAAAAACAGAAAGAAAAATGGCAATAGTTTTTTAATTATTTTCCCAAATAAAAAGGACTAATAGGAGTAGCAAAGTGAATCTACGAGGGTATTTTAGTCTTTTTTTTTCTTAATCACAGTTAAACTAATGACAATTTCTCAAGGGGTAAATAAGTAGAATTACGAGAGTTGAATGGTAAATAAAAAATATTCAAGTCTAGAGGAACATAAATAAGAAATTGATTAAGAGTTCATGGTACACAAAAAAAAATTGACCCTTTTTATCAATGAGAAGTGTATCTGCAAAACCTGGCATAAAGAAGCTCTTAACCAGTGCTGTAAAAAATGTCCATTTAAGCCAGCTAATCGACCGATTAGTTGTTGGTGGTAACCAAACTGTCACAGATTTTTCCGATTAATCAATTGATTATGGCTGATTATTCCCGATTAATCGTTTGACAGTAACATGTCCGTCCGATAACCACATACCGTTATTTACAACGCTACTCTTAACTATATGCCTCGCAGATCTTAAAAAAAAAAAAATCAATTGCCTAAATGCGAGAAGTAACAAAAGAATTTTAAAAGAAATCTCTACAGCAGATCTCCTGCGATATTAAATGCCAAATGGACCTTTGGAAAAGCAATTATTTCTTTATGAACAATCATATTATTGAGTCATACTAAGTGCCCAATAGATGCATAAAGCGAACTAGTAAAACTTCTACATAGCTAATTACCTTGGCAAATTCAAATAAAGGATGAGAACCTCCATGTCCGGCATCCAATTAATTTTCCACATAGACAGCAGCTCCTCTGAGTTAGAGTGATTTAAATTTCCCCATCCCAAAGATCGTGCACTGTCTTGTACACACTATACGAACCTACAAATGAATTCCCCAAAAGCAATCTCCCCTGTATGTCAAAAACAACTAAAAAGGCTGTCATCATAAATCAAGGTCATAATAAATTGGTATCAGATCACACTTATAACCAAACCAGATTTGGATCACATTTGGTAACATAAATCTTTAACATAAAGAGTATCAAACACCCTATCAGATAATTCCTTACGACCAAAAATTGCATCTAAATCCTTAAAAAATCAACAAACTGAGCCACTGAGGTAATACTTTAAAAGAAGAAAATGAGAAGTATTTTGGCTTGCCTGTTGAATTTGAGAGAACTTAGAAAAGAGGTCATCAGGAATAGACCAACCAAAGAGATCCAAGTTTTGCTTGATCCGTGCTTCACTTGTGCTCTTTGGAAGTACACTGTGACCAGATTGAATCCCCCAGCGCAAGGCAATTTGTGCGGGAGTTTTGCCCAGCTTCTCTGCAATTGAGACGATAACTGGATGCTCTAGAATGTTATTGCCTTCCATCCAAGTTGTCCCAGGAGAACCCAAGGGAGAATATGCCTGTCAAAAGAACCAATGAGAGACCAGATATTTTCAAACACTAGCACTTAATAATACCAAATCAAGATATTTGGTACTGAGTGGAAGTTTGATCTGGATCTTTATCCTCCTGTTTTATTACTTGCTTAATATTTAGTATTTGGTTCACACGACACTGTTGGTATCACTATTAGCATTCATCACCGTAGCTAAACGTTTACTCCACAGGGCAAAAATTCACAGCATACATATACCCAAAACAGGACTGATTACTTGCTAGGTTGCTATGCATGGAATTTTATTTGTTTTGTTGTTATTCTTAACTTATCAAGTCATTAAATTCAAAAAGAAAATATTTCTCAAGAAAAGAGGGGTACTAAGAAGTTATCCTAGATAAAAGTCCAATCCTTTGGAGTAACTTACAGTGAGATGGACGCCCTTGGATTGGCATAAAGAGTGGAGCCTGGGTTGTTGCCAAAATGGGTGGCACTCTACCTGGTCAACTGCTGGTGGGACCCGTGCCACAGCCAGCAAATCCTCCAATTTCATGGAAGAGAAGTTGCTCACACCAATAGCACAAGCTTTGCCTGAATCATAGAGCTTCTCCATGGCCCTCCACGTGGCGGGTACATCTGGGTCGACATAGTTTTCTGGGCTGGTTTTAGTTCCCTTCTTGATCCGACATGGCCAGTGGATCTTTATTTGAAAGCATCAACTTACTTAAAACAGTCTTTAAAGGGACAAATATTTGACACAATGTTTTGAAAAATATTCCTTTAATTCAAAGACTGCAGTGCAATGACCAATTATTTTTTTTCAAAAGTAAGAATTTAGAAACATACAAGGTAAAGATCAAGATAGTCAAGTTGCAAGTCCGAGAGCGTTTGATCAAGTGCCTCTGGCACATCTTCTGGGGCATGGTGATCATTCCTGCATACATCAAACTAAAATTGAAGCAACATGCTCGCAACACAATCAGTGAATTTCCAAATAAATGAAAGTCGGGCTTGTGTATTTCTTTCAACTTTTAAGTTCGTACTCTTGAATTGCTTACCATAGTTTGGCGGTGATGAATAGATCTTCACGCTTGACTACACCCTCATCAAACAGTTTCTTCAGAGAAGCACCTACCTGAGAAGTTAACACTCATTCACAGGAAACACAAACAAGAGAGATAATAACTTAACAAATGGGGCTATTAATAAAATAAGTGAGTTCAGATGGGAAAATAACTGATTTTGAAATGTTGATGGGGAAATATCTAAATTAACAAAATATGATGGGCATATATATAAATAAATTTAATTGACAAAGATGTTTACCTCTTTCTCATTTCCGTATATACTAGCACAGTCAATATGACGATAGCCAGCCTACATAGAACAATGAAAAATTAGCTTTATGATCAAAACATCCAAATCTAAGAACAGGTTTTCTTTATTTTTATTGCTACATGTCAATTAATAGGGGCAAGCAAATTTAGAAAAATGCATGTGCTTTGTACAAGTTACTTAAGCACTTCAATGGTTTTGCAAATTATTTAAGCATACTATTAGTTGCCAAGCTGATCTATTGTTGAGAAAAATAATCACAATTTCCACCAAAAGTTGGAATTTATTAAGTCATTATATTAATTTGAGTAAAAAAATTAAAGAAAAGAAATGTAAGTCTTTCTTTAACTATTCAATATTTTAATTTTCTATTTGCACTGTTTAATTTTTTTTAGTATGAGACCATTGTGTATGCAAAATTGCATTGAAAAACAACTGTTGTAGAATGAAGATTTGTGAATAGAAGCTTGTAAACTAAGCCATCGACGGGTCTCCATACCACATTACAATTGGAGTGAGGCTATGGTAAGTGCATAGCGCATAATGGTCCATACTGTATCTCTACTTTGAAGGTCCAAACAATCGATATGAACAGTTCAACATAATCTCCATGTAAAAATTCTACTTGTAGATCAAATTTTATATTTTTAAATATTTTACTTTTTTTATAGATTGATAGAAAATCATTTGATCTAAAAATTCTAGACCATTCAAAAGTAGTGATTTCTTACCTAAAATTATAGTAAAAAAATTCTAAAAATCGTAAAATTTAGTCTGCAATTACATTTTCATATGAAAGTCGTGTTGAACTGTTTTGATCGACTTTTTGAATTTTAGAAACCAAAATATTGATCCCTATAATGGACCAATCTGCGCTATGCATAGTACCATAGCGGCATAGCCTCACTCTTACAATTGCTAAACAATTGCTAACCTGGCTTGAAGCTTAGATCAAGCCTCGAATCTTGACAGACTAACATCAATGCGACATTGATTCAGGGAAGTACGACTCGACCAAAAGATATAAACTGGAGTTCTGATTTGTGTGCGTGTGTGTGTAACTGTGTGTATGTGCGACAGAGAGAGAGAAGGAAATAGAAACACCTTGACGGCGGCGAAAACAGCGTCTCCTACTAAACCAGGCGCAGCTTGCCACGTACCGAGGCCAACCGACGGGATCTTGGCACCAGTATTGAGTGTGAAACAAGAGACATCAGATGCCATTTTTAATTGCTTGTTACGAACGAGAGAGGCTACCGATAGAGGGAGACGAAAGAAATCTTGCAAGAGGCGGTCGAAATTGGTCGTAAACACCAAATTGTTATTGATTAATTACTAATTTTTTTATCAATTTGATGCTGTGAGCTAGGCAAATTTGATGTTATTTCACGCTGTGAGCCAGAGTTCAAGTCGACCTATGTAAAGATGTTATTTCCAGGCGCAGCTTGCCACGGATTCAAGAAAAGGAGCACCTCCTATTTCTCCATCCACACCGTTCAAAATCAATCATACGACTTTAATTACTTTTTTTTATATCAATTTAATATATTAAAACAAATCAGATATAATTGAAACCGTACGATCGATTTTCAACAATTCGGATAAAAAAAATAGGAGGGTGCTCCTTTTCTTAAGAAAAGGAGCAAATTTGAATCCAGCTTGCCACGTACCGAGGCCAACCGACGGAATCTTGGCACCAGTATTTAGTGTGAAATAAGAGTCGTTGGATGCCATTTTTATTGCTTGCTCCGAATGATAAGCTACAAATGATGAAAATTTAGAGGGAGACGATTAAAGGTGATATTGTAAAGACGTGTGAAAATTGCGAGCTTGTGAAAATATAAAACACAAAGTTCAAACAATCGTTCTAAACCCTTCGACGTTATCATGCCCGGTCTTGAGACAGGGCATTCAGGGTGATGGTCCCAGGCTCCAAAATTCAAAGGTCCCAAAAATTTTTTTAGTATTTATATATATTATAAAAAAAATATTTGTATATATTAAAAATAAATAAAATATTAAAAATCAAATTTTGTATATATAAATAAAAGCTCTAAATTTTTCTATAAATAAAAATGATCTATTGGTGTATTAGTTAAATAATATATATAAAAAGGTAAGGGTGTAAATGGTCGGATACGGATCGGATAGTGATCAAATCGTATCTTTATCCGTTGTAATTTTTCAAATACGGATGCGAATATGGATAGTCTCGATTACGGATACAGATACAGATCAGATATTAAATGTATATGAATATGAATCATATATCGGACGGATATGAATATAATTCGAATAACTAAAAAAAATACTAATATACATTCTAGTAAAGTATAATATCTAAATATAGTTTTTTTTTCATTCATTAATTAGATCTAATATTTTTCATAATAAATTTGTTGGATACAAAACATACATCATATTACCAAAATATTAGTCACTATTCATCTCATGATGTTATATTGTTAATCAGAATATATCAATTCAAGATCAATAATGTTTTTTTCTAAGCACGTAGGACAAAAAAATAAAGAGAGTCTTGAACCAGCTATATTAATAATTATATATCCATACCATGCAACTAAAATATAAGTAATAAATTATTGATATTTAATAAATCATTTCCTGTGGAGTAGAGGTGTAAATAGTCAGATGCAGATAGTTACTGATAGTTAACTATTCAACTGTATCATTATCTGTTGTAATTTTTCGGATATGAATACGGATGCAGATACAAATAGTTAATTATTCAACAATATCCTTATATGTTATAACTTTTCGGATATGGATACAAATACCGATAGTCTCAGATACGAATACAGATCAGATAATTTAAGTAATTTTTCAGATTCATATCTGAAAGAAATCGAATAATATCTAATTCATTTACACCCCTATATAAAGGACTCAAAACTTTTCTCCTGCCTTGGGCCTCAAAATCTTCAAGACTGGCCCTGGACGTTATCTCCATATAACAATGTTTCAATGTTATCTCTGTATAAGAATGCCTTTGTATAGTTGTTGTCACACCTCCGATCCGAAGGTGCGACAATTCTACCGCGCCTATTTACCATAACAATATACATAACATAAGGCATTGATCTTTTTATGCATTGCCAATAGCATCCATTATTTTTACCGCATCCCAATTTATTTACAATAATTATCTGACATTTTATAGTGGATGATGCTAGAGATATATTCTCTGCACTCTGTCAGATACAATAAACCCAAATCCTATACATTTAGGTGGCTCTGCTGACAATTATAACCCAAAAGTGTTTCTCTGACTTCGCATAATGAACCTGTAACCCACAAGGGGAAACGAGTGAGAAATAATAAATTATTTCTCAGTGCTGATTGCCACTTAGATTATTAGATTCGAAGGAAATCCATATTCATAATGAAATCACCGCATGAGAAATTATCAGTTCGGTTCTATAATGACGAATGCAAATGCTCAATAACAATATCCAATTGAATAACAAATATTTCATAATTAAATCAGAACTCTAATAATATTATCAAAATAAATGGTTTGAGTCAAAATCTTTTAAACCATAAAGTCAAGTAATGTTTGGAACCTAATCTTTAGAACTGTTAAATCTGGTAACGTATGGTTTCTTAACTTTACAATATCTAGTTTGGTAGCACTGAAAGATATCATACATGTATCTGTCGTGTCAGGGCTTATACCATTCTAAATATCCTGACACCTGATTAACGGAAACAATACGAAATCAATATCACAATACTGTCATTATCGGAAAGAAAATCAATGATAAGACAGTTACCACAGTTCATTAGTCTTACAGTCACAATTCACATTTATTCAATATCCCATATCCAACTGGTACTGGATTCAGTTGGGGTCATTCACCATATGCGCATAAGAGTCCTGGAGTAAAGTCTAGTAGCTAGCTAGGCTTTACGTATAATAACCTTTTTTCTTCACTATATGAAGGTTCAAGGATTTCAGTATGCAATATTCATTCAATTCAATCACTGTGGTCTCAATCAATCATTTGCAATAAGAATCAATCAATTGATAAACAATATCAACATGATAGTCAACAGACTTACCTGTAATTCAATTTCAGTTGTATTGGGCTATGCATATGATGCAATAGTTCAATCAATGCAGTCAATCAAATATTCAAAATGCACAGCGAGTTACGATTTAATTTATAGTTATAAATCTCAGACTAATCCAATAATCTCGCATCTGATATCGTAGGGTCACGAGTGAGGTC
This sequence comes from Carex pumila, assembly GCA_033356055.1. NCBI lineage: Eukaryota > Viridiplantae > Streptophyta > Magnoliopsida > Poales > Cyperaceae > Carex > Carex pumila. Next base: position 394,767 of record JARJHM010000117.1, on the reverse strand, counting down.
ACTAATGATTTGTTCTTCCTGAATATTCCATCCCATCAATCTCTTTCGTAATTATGCCTACTTTAGAATAATATAAATACTATAATCAATATATACAATATTTTCAGATAGTATAGCATTGCTTATGTTTCAATATTAAAATCTTAATTTGAAGGCTTGACCTAAAAGAATTCAAACCATATAGCATTTCTGTCAGGTTCCAAAGCACAGTAAATTTTACTAACTATATTTACTTTCTAATGGGATGAAAGCCCAATTCAATTTATTTCTAAAATTTACTTATCAACCCGAAGGCATGTTAATCAATTCAATTTTAAAGACAAGGATAAAGAGAGACCTCAACCGAATTCTTTAACACACACAAGATTAACGGTTTCAATTAAGTTGCTACTGTTAGTTTGTAATAATTTAGAAGTCAATAATACGATAAATTATCATAAAGCTTTGTTCATGAATTGAATGTTTATATCATTTTGTTGCCTTGAGTATTATTGCATTTATGGATCATTTCGAGTTCATAACTGAAATTGTGAAACTCTATAATATAGATGATATATACTCTTAATCTTAAAAGGTCACTGACCGAGGTAATTAGCACGAACACTAATTACCGCTATAAAGTTAGTATGTGGATTAAAAGATAGTTAAGTTTTACAAACCACTTAACATGAGATGTCATTTTAATCACATAGATACATATTTTATGAACATGGTATTTGATAGACCCCGAATGAAACATTAAATAGAATTGTGTTCGTGTCATTTATGTTTTCATTCAGTATCACGTTCTACAGTATGAGCTATTTATCGTTCCCACTGAGAGATATGTATGTGTGATTGTTATCCACCGCTATCCGTAAAAAGCAGTCATAACCGTAGCATTCCCATATGTATAGCTTAGCTGAGGAAGTGATAGTCTACCAAGAGTACTATTTGTTCCTTGTATTTTATACGAGCTATAGCATCACTGGGCCCCTTAGTAGAGTTAGATTATCTGCATGCGGTATAATTACAAGAGTAATTATATTTGATAATCTACTCGAGATCAAGAAAAGATACAGTTAACAAGGATGACACACATCTACCTTGGAACTGATCTGATAGATATGAGACAGAAGAACAGACACAAGTAAATTGTTTACTGGATCGTGATATTGTACAGTACAGCATCATCTGTGTAATTGGATGGTCGTGATGTGTTGCTAGACGCCACCCATGATTATAAAAGTTAAAACAGTTTTAACTATGTTTACCAACATAACACAGATCCTATTGGGTCACACCATATAGGAGCTACTCGGAGAATCGTACTGATTAATTATAAATTGATTATAATTAATATTAAGATGGTTATAATTAATTATACGTGATATAATTAAATTATAAATGTCATTTAGAATGACAAGCAGAAACAACGGTTAATTTATAAACGTACACGTTCCGTTGTATAAAAGTTACCGAATAACAACCGAAAAGAAATATAACTGTACATGACAATTATATATATTTGATTTGTATTTTAATTTGTTAATTATGGATTTGAATTATGGATTTAAAAGCCCAAAATAATCAAAGCCTTAATTAAAATTAAAAGTCCAAAATCAAAGCCTTTTACTATTCATGCCTTAATGGGCCAAGGGCAAAATGGTCATTTCACACCTATGCCACCTTGCATGACACCTTAGGGTGTAGAAGGGTGTAAAAGCATGGAGAAGAGTGTGGAAGGGACATTTTGGTCTTTTCACATATTAAAGGATGAGGTGTCAAGGTATTTTGATAAATAGATTTATTTTGAGGGGTATTTCGGTCTTTTGCAAACCTCCTCAAAACACTATAAATAGAGGGGTGAGGGTAGAGAGAAAACTTACTAATTCACGTGTTAATCTGATTACTTCGTTAATCGGTTTTTCTCTCTTCCTCGGTTTCAGTTATTACGAGACTAGGAAAATAATATATTTTGCGAAATCCTGCGATTTAGCTTTTAAGCGATACCAAGTAACCTCGGGACACAAATATATTTATTTCGTCCTTTTCTTGGTGAATAGTGTTTTTGCATAATTCCGCGGTTTACGGTATTTCTGACAGAAGAAATAAACCGCTCTCCAATTAGTCCTAGTGGATAACCAATAGAGGTATCACACGTGTGATACTGCGAGTCGATTCCTTCCTTGGTATAGCTCTTCTCGCTCAACTACATTCCAATTGAGATTTGAAAACGAGGTATAAATCATGTTATATTAATCTATTTAATTGGTAGATAGATTTAATGTTTTAGAAATCAATTATGGAGTAGATCTGTAAATGAATTAAATGAGGTTTTGATGCCGAAGGAATACTGAAGGTGGACCGTCTTAGAAAGTTTTCAGACATACCTCGTTTAATTCTTAGCTTAAACCGTAAAATTTTGTTTTACACACTTTCTACAATTAAACTAATAAATGGGTTTGAACCGTCAAAACCCCAACAGCTACAAGATTAAACCTGCACTTGAATTTATTCAATCATTTACCCAAACCCTAGATCAATTAAGAGAGAAAATCATGACCAATTATAAAAGAGGAGATTACCTAATAACCATGCATCTCAGAAAGAGTACCATGGCCAAACCATAACTGTCTTCTAGTACGTAGCGGACACAAATTCTTAACCTTCATGGATTCTTTAAGCAAATAAAAGAAGAGTGCTACAAAAAGAGAATCCCTATATTACTTGGTGAAAAGGTGAACATGAATGTTCCAGGGAAGAGGTGAAAAAGAGGCACGTAGACGGTGAAAAATATCATAAAAAGATTGGAAACCAAATTGAGTCGGTGGGTCCCACTTGCCAAATAAATAATTCATTTTACCTATTTAACATTTAACCTTTCAATTTCATGAATCAATCCAAAAATTTTAATTAGGGAGTATCAATATTTTCCAAATGTTAATTAACTTTATTTTATATCCAACTATCATATAAATTATGACTTTAACATATTCATTTCTTATAATATTTCAAACCTTTCAAATTAATAGCATACACTTATATGTGATTTATTTAATAACAATACAAAGTAACTTAGTTATCCTACGAATCATTCAAAAATATAACATTTGTTCAGAGAAGAAAAGAAAAATAAAATGTTTTACTTGAAAATTTTGCTCATACATTTCGTATTTTATTTTCAGTTATAAATTTCATATATGTATTTTGTAGAATGTTACAGTTGTATATCAAATTTTATATTTTTAAAAAGAAATTTATTATTTTTTAGATAAGTAGAAAATCAGTTGATCTAAAAATTGCAGATCATTCAAAAGTAATGATTTTTTATCCAACTAAAAAATTAATAAATTTTTTTTAAAAAAAATCTAAAATTTAGTTAACGAGTATATTTTCATTTGATTATCACGTTAAACGGTTCAAATCAATTATTTTAACTTTAAAAACAAAAATATTAATATATAGTGCATACCACTATTAAATAGTACCATAACCTCACTCGAATGGTCGTATAATTTTGGACCTTGCTCAGGGAAGAATAAAGACGATGGATGAAAAGAGGGGGAAAAAAGTTATTTACTCCGAATTTATAGGATTTGATGGGAGAGATTTCATTTTTTTTCTCACTCGAAAAAATCAAGGTAAAAGGGGAGGTAAACTAACACATTGGCAACAGATGAGCAGATCCTTTTCATGCGGAGGAGAGAGCCATAATGGATGCACTACAATTCACAACCATGCACACTATCACATCAATGTTTTTCAGATTTTCTCAGACTGTCAGGACGTACATGAAGGCACTAGTCTACCGGTGGTGCAATGCTCAAATCAGCATTGTAGAGAACAGGCAGAGAGGCACGCTTACAGATGCCAGAAGTCTCTGCACGTCTGATCACCAACTTTCGAATTTGGCGAGAAGGGGACATGCATACTGTGGAGGCCCTGAACAATGTGATACCGAACTGGTACACGTACCAAACCAACAAATCCCATCAGGTTTTCTTATTGGGTCATTACAGGGAATAATACAAAACGGGGCAGGGCTGTTGGATGTTTTCATTATGCACTTTCACCACTCATTTGATTGCTCAAGCCTCAACCCGTGTGCTTTCAAACCAGTCCATCAATTTGACCAATTTGGTTCCAAATAATTGACGGAGCTCATGTGATCTCACGATATGTATTCACCAGCATCTAGGAAGCAAAACTTTATTTTATAGTACAAACCAGTAACCACAAAAATTTCACTGAAATGCATCTTATATCATGGGATTTTATCAGCAAAAGAAAACAAAAGGCGGGCAGATACAAAACCAAAGTGAAATTACATTTAATATTGCAATATTTTTTCCAATGGATACTCATAAATTCATTGTTTTATTATTGAAAACCAAGAGCTTAAACATTAGATAGGAGAAAGAGCTCCTTATATTTCGCCATCCCAGAACTCCTCAATGGTCTTGTAGATACTCTGTGGACCAACCAAGAACTCTGCCCTAAGTAACCTAGCCTGCATATAAAAACACGACAAAAAAAAGTACTGTTTATTTTTCATTAAAAACAAGATTTTTTGTAATATTTTTTCTCAAAATCAAAGCATAATAAATCTGATTTGAGAAAACTCATCATCAGGATTGACTTGCCTGCTCAATTTTGGAGAGTTCTGCAAAGTGGTCATCGGGAATAGACCAACCAAAGAGGTCCAAATTCTGCTTGATCCTTGCTTCGTTTGTGCTTTTCGGGAGTACGCTATGGCCTGATTGGATACCCCAACGCAGAGCAACTTGTGCCAGTGTTTTTCCTAATTTCTCAGCAACTGAGGCAATTATTGGGTGCTCAAGAATATTATTGTTTTTCATCCATGTTGTCCCAGGAGAACCAAGTGGGGAGTATGCCTGGTCAAACACCAGGAGCATTGAGAAATAAGCACCATCAAATGAACAAATTTAGAACCCAATTCAAGTATATCATTTCATGAAGTAACAAAATTAAGCTAGTACAACTGAGAGTACTAATAGTATTTTATACTTGAAAATCTTCTGATTGGACATTTATTATATGACTTTTACAACTATTACAATGCCTCAGAATTTCCATGAATGGAAATAAGTGACAAACAAATGGGCCATTATTCGCAATAAGGCAATGGTGGAAAATCCAGTGTCAAGTAAACAATTTTGCTATAATACACACACCCTTTTAGATAGCATTTCTGAAGGATATATTAAAACAAAAGGTAGGAGTGTTACAAATTTTGATATGAGATATTGTTCCTGACTGGGGTTTCATAGTATGATCATAGATGAAATCAAACATAATGGACAGGAGAAGACTTACAGTGAGATGAACACCCTTGGACTGGCACAGAGCATGTAGCTTCTCCTGTTGCCAGGCAGGGTGGCACTCAACCTGGATGACAGCTGGCGGGACCCGTGCCACAGATAGCAAATCCTCCAGTTTCTTTGAAGAGAAGTTACTCACACCAATTGCACGTGCTTTGCCAGAATCATACAGCTTCTCCATGGCCTTCCATGTGGCGGGTATATCTGGGTTGACAAAGTTTTCAGGGCTTATGCTGCTGCCCTTCTTGACCCGAAATGGCCAGTGGATCTTCATTAATGAAAATTGTCATGGTCAGATAAAGTATTCAATCTAATGGATTAAAAGAACAACTAATGGCTACATTTCAGATTCAAAAAGCATCACTGTTACTATATTAATTCAAATCAAGGCACCTCTGGATTTAAATGTAATTAATTAATAATTGGCATGTTAACAAAGCAAATGCAAATCCTTGATTTTCATGTGTGCTGCCATAGGTTGACAGCATTTAATATGTTTTACAGCTGTAGCATTGAACAGCAAATTATATGCTCTGCCCATCCATATTTTATTTATGTGATCATTTACTTATTTCTGCCGAGGTCTTTTCTGTAATTGGTTGCAGCTTGCATTATCAATTAGACTAATTAGTGGTTTTGAGCTGAGTTCCATGAGACGTATATATAAAGCAAAAAACTGATTTTTACCAGGACATATGCTCGACTATACTAGATTTAGCCCGTTATAACTTACAAGTAATTAACATGCAATTAAAAAAGTATCTAACAAGTTTTGCAGATACAATAAATAAACAGCAACCATAAAACAACAAGTATAGGGTTCTTTCTTTGTCTTTTTTTTTTTTCTTTTTTTTTTTGAGAAACATTAGATTTCAGAAGCTTACGAGATATAGGTCAACATAATCAAGCCTTAAATCTCTCAGGGTTTTGTCCAACGCCTGTGGCACATCTTCCGGTGCAGTGCTATCACACCTGCACATTTTATACCAGTATTTAAGCAAAACAATGCCAAGGGATTTTTGACCTATCCGAATAAAATTAGCTTTACATTTAGTGTGACAGGAAAAGAAATAACAAGTCAACCATAGTTTGGAGGTTATGAAGAGATCTTCACGCTTTACTACACCATCATGGAACAGCTTCTGAAGAGAACCCCCTATCTATAAAATTTCATGAATTAGAATTAGGTCCATTTGTAGAAAAGAAAAGGCATTGAAAAATTCTAATTGGACAGTGTAAATACCTCCTCCTCATTTCGGTATATACTAGCACAATCAATATGACGGTAACCAACCTGCATTAAGACAAAAAATATAAATAACTAGCTGATCTTTAATTATTTTATATCAAAATAACCTCTGCCAAACTGGAAAGTTCAAGCATCAATTAGTTGCAGTAGAGTTCTCATACAATGTTGATTTTAGATCCTGTTAAAGAGACCTCATTATTTGTGGGCTCAGAAAAGGATGGAAGTTGATGAAAGATAGGCTGCCTGTGAAAGATGCAAGTAACATAGCCGACCTTTTCTGATAAAGTTCGAATTTTTAATACATTTGGCAGATCGTACAAGTTCTATAATCCAAATCCTCTGTGCTTTATAAGCCCCAAGTCCGCATCAGAGAAGTAACTCAAATTCTGATCGATCCGGTCAAGAACAATGTACGGGGCTGCTTTAATAATCGTGTCAAAACAGATCTGACAGTCCGGATCTAAACTCAAAATTTAAGCCCTTATTAACCAAAGTTAGTGACAGCCCATGGCTCCACAGCCAGTAAAAGGGCCCTTTATTAAAGAAAGAAAAATAAATAGCATGTGGTAAGGAAAATGGCACCGACAAACCGAACACATAATTACGATGATTATTTACAGAAAAAATTTCCCTCGGATGTTGTTTGGTTGACAAAATTATGTTGGAGGCGAAGGGTACACAAGGGGAAAGGTTTAACCTTGCATCATTGTAATCAATATAATTGATTTCCCTCTCAATTTGAGATGTAACGGATGAAAAAAAAATTATTGCAAATATTTTCAAAGAAAATGACACAAATGCCCAACCTTATATCTTACCTACATAATTTTCATCCAAATTTCTTTGCCACAAACCTACAGCTGCTGAATTTTTCATTAACCTTCTAAATTTTAATTAACCAAACAAAAAATAAGGAGAGAACACAATTTGGTACTTCGAGAACACAATTCATCCAAATATCTTTCGTTGATTATTGTTATTTGTTTTATTAATACAGGTACTTTGAGTTATTGCCATACTACAAAGGAGAGAACACAATTTTTGATGTCTCACCTTCTTCGTTAGTTGTTTCTGGCATGCATCAGCATCTCACAATTCTTCAAAAGTTTGAGGTGCTAGTATGGAGAATGCTAAAGTGATACTGGATGGCCAACTAATTAAAAGCTGTAACAGATAGACTTGGATACTACAAGCTTGATCAGATATGTTCTGGCAGTGACTAAGAAATTCAAGGAATTGGTTGGTTGGAAACAATAAAACAGAATTAATGGTTAAATTGTTGTTTTCCTATTCTTTTTTGTTTAGCTTGGAATGACCATATAATCACAAGTCATTTTGGAAGATAAAATTAGTAATTAAGAATCATAAGGAGGTTCTTCTAATTTGGTAATCTGTAACCTAGAATATGTATCAATTTGTGATTTTTTATTTTCAATTTAGATAGTCTTCTGATTTGTGATTTTCTTGCCTTAAATTTGTCAATTAGAGAATGGACACATACTACAAGAAGGTACCTAAATTCAAGGAATTTATTTTTGTTATGTTGAATTTTTTTTGCAACTATATATGTTCGCCTAACCCCGACAAAATTCTTGGCTTCGCCACAGTCAATGCCCCCGGAAGAAGAAAAAAAAAATAATAATATTAAAATAGAAAGACAAGGAATTTCTGCTTAGTATAAAAAATAGTCCATGACAAACTATAAAGTTGACCTTTGCCGTATATAAAATTCGTTGACAGACGTCAATTTGTAAGGATTATAAAAATGGTGCGACAAAGTCATGGAATTGATTAGCTGTGACGAGCAGAGAAGAGAAGGACAACCAAAAATTAAAAAGTAAATAACTAAATTTTTACGGATTAACTAAAGAGAGTAAAAGACTAAGAAACCTTCACAGCAGATAAAACAGCCTCTGCGACGACATTGGGTGGTGCTTGCCACGTGCCAAGGCCAACGGACGGGATCTTAGCGCCGGTATTCAGTACGAAATGAGAAGCCATTCTTAGGTCGACAAGTGCGGAACAAAAGAGGAACTGGGAATAAAATAATTGCGAGGGGACCAATTTAGAGAGAGCGAGAGAGATGTTGTGGAGAAGTCGATGTGAAAAAGCAATGGCGCTTTCGTTGAATGTATATGGATGTTTAAGTCCCTATTTTTAGTGGCAGCTAGGGCTGGCAGCGAGGGAAGCGTATCTCTGCGGAGTTTTTCCGTGCGTCCGTTCGTTTCGAATCGGACGGACCAAATGTCCGAATTTTAAAAAAACTCAAAATTTGCAAAACTTTTAATTCAGTCTGTCTGATCTGAAACAAACGGACCAGATTAAAAGTTTTGTATAGAAAAACTCCACAGAAGATATAATTTTGACAGCGAGGTCCTCTTAGCTCAGCTTCTTGATTTTGGATCGGACCACATTTGAGCGAGCTGAATCCAAAACATATAAGTTAAAACCTAAGTTTTAACTTGTGATAATTCAGACCGAATTAGCTCTTGAGCTGACGAGTTGGCTCATTAGGTCTGTTTAGATCTTGTTTTTAAAAAGAAACTAAATTTTATAATTTTTTTGAATCGAACTGAACCGAGTTAGAGCCTAGACAATATATCATGCACGCAAATTCAAACAAATATACAAATTGAGGCATAGCCGAGTTAGCAAACAAGTTAGGTCCTAACTTGAACTTGTTAATTTTAGACCAAACTAGTGGCAAACTAGCTCAATAACGAGGGGGCTGTTAGTGAGAAAGTCAGGCACAAATCACGATCAAACTACAATTTTTTTTTGCTACCCCTACTGGGGTGTATAATGATTAATGACGATTTTTTTAAAAAAGTTGTGACATTAACATAATTATGATTTTTTATACAAATTATCTCCACTGAGAATGATATTTGGTATGACCTTGACAGCTTCTGTCAATTTTTTTTTTTTTTAAAAAGAGAGTGATATTTGGTATGAAAATTTGAAAATAATTTTTTGAAGGAATTAGAAACTGAATACCGTATTCGGTTTGATGAGATATTAAATAAATAAAAAAAGAAAAAAGCAAAAAATTCCAGGCCGTTCTCATTTGACAAATTGAAAAAAAAAAAGTAAAATCGGCCATCAGGTTCTGTTAGGGAAAACAAAAACGAAAAAATATTGAAAAACCGGCAATCATGTGTGGTTTTGCAAAATTGTAAAAATAAAAAATAAAAAAAATAGAAACTGAGTATGTAGGGGTGTCAACGGGTATGATACGGGTTGGGTGGAGACATTTTCATACCGTGCCCGTTATGATAACAAAAAAAAATCTTTATCCTTACCCGTATTTTCGAATACAGTACGGGTCTAGTAAACGGATAAAAAAGCGCCATTAACATTTCAATTTGTGTTTTCGATAAAATAATTTTTAAAATAAGAAAAAATAATAATGAATACAACTAATTTGTATTATGAAAATTTAATAAAATACAAAAATTTTATTGTATCATGTATCATCTTCATACAAATATATATTTATATATATAATTTTATTTTTTTTTAAATTATCTTATACTAAAACGGGTAAGATAACGAAAAAAAATCATTACCCTTACCCGTATCCGATTAGCTAACGGAATAAAAATCTTCCCCTTACCTGTATTTTCAGATACGATATAGGTCGGGTAAAAGGATAAAAGGGTGCCATTGACACCCCTACGAGTATGGTAAGATTGATATCCGGTATGACAAAATGGAAAACCGGTTTCCATCTTCGATATGACTTTTAAATTGAAATGGATTGTATTTTGTGTGATATTGTGTAGCATGTAATACCAAGTATGATATTTAGTTTCAAAATTTTCATACTATCCGGTGATGATTTTTGTAAAAAAAATTATAATTATATGGGTTTCATAGATTTTTAAGATTTAATAAATCCATTAATGAGCTCTAGCCGCCGGAGTCAAAATAATTTTGACGAGTACTTGAATAAGAGAATTAAGATACAGCGCAATACCGGACTACTTAAAAAAACAATATGAAATTTTATTGATTTATAACAAGAGGAGGGATCCAATTAAAATACTATTTAATGGTGACATATTTTGACATCATAGTATTATAAATTATTTTTGCAATTTTAAAATCCAAATAGACAATCCGAACTGTTTAACATGATCCCCATATTACAATGTGCTTGGAGACCAAATTATATATTTTTTGGAAATTTTTTTAGTATTTATTAAGATGTGTATAAAATTGTTGTTTTCAAGCTATTTTGAACCATTGAAAACAACTATTTAAAAAAATTATAAATAAATAGTAATACATTTTTAGAAAATACAAAATTTGGTCTCCAAGTACATTTTAATATGGACATCACGTTGAACGGTTCGAGTCGATTATTTGAATTTTAAATCGCAAAAATGACTTATAAAAATATGGTGTCAAGATGTATCATCATAAAATAATGTAATTGAATCCCTCCTCTTATAACAAATAACTAATTAAGGTTTAAAATTATTCAAATTTGATACAAGATTTATCTTAATATTTTGGAACACGTCTATAATTTTGATTTTTAATATAAATAATATATTTAAATACGTGTATTATAATTATTGACTGTATCATAAAAATTTGAATGATTATACACAAAATTATATCATTACAAGTTTACCATCAAAATTTGTTTTGAGTTGTTAAAAAATATGATGTCATTGCTGAGGTAATAGGAGAAGCCAAGAGATCTATATTTTTTTCGAAACTAAGCTTATTGTCATATTGATTTCGTAATTTGCGAGCGCAATTTTTAAGGGAAAAACAATAATTAGGAATTTGCTTTCATTTCATCTCATCAATTTTTTTCGTGCGAGAATATTATCCCTTTTTATTTTTTTTAAAATATAAAAAACTATTCTCTTCTATATTTTTATTTGAGCGATTTTTTGTCGTTTCACTGTTTCAGTCGCCTTCTTATTTTATCTGACAAATACATATTTAATTACAATTATTATTCATATTTCGTGATCGAATAGTATAATAATCTCTCTCTCTCTCTCTTTGTTTCTTTTCTTTTGGTGCGTTTCTTGAAAGGCCTGTGCAATTCATTCAGTGCCTTGTAAATTAAACTTGAAAAAACGAAAACAAATAACTAAAGCCGCCATTGAACCAAGAGATCTGAACGCTGGACCTATTAACTACAGCTTCTCCAAAAAAGGGAAAATTAACTACAGCTGCAACAACCATTCCAATTTGTATCCTCTCTGTCTAGTCAAAATTGACAAAGAAAGGAACAGCGGAACCACACATACAGAAGCTGAATTAGGCTTTTAAATTATGAAAATTAAATGTGAATGAGAGTCAGTTTTATATTTTATTTTTATGTTGTGAATAATAGTTAATTTTATATTATTTATAATATTTTATTCTAAAATATATAAAAAAATCACATATAAACACAAAATATTTTGGAAAAAAAATGAAACTCAATTGACCTCATTCGTTCTTAATGCATCCGCATGTACACACGCAGGGTTTATGTATCCCTTATTTTATAGAGAATAGAAGGTGAGAAAAAAGAATAGAGGGAAGGAATGGATCTGCCTTCGTGCAGTGTGATTTTTTCGTGATAATAAACTAGTGTGATGAAAGCCTATGGACATTTTTTTCTGCAAAAAAAAAAAAAAAAAATCAAAATTTGAGTTCAGATCTGGACTGTTTAATTTAATTTTGCATTAATATTAAAGGAACCCGTCCGCTATTGATGTAGGCTTATTAACGAAGAGGATGAGACTCCAATGTCATGTAGCTAGACAATTATAGCTTTGGTTATGATGCAAACAATTATATTACATGCATTGGACCTCCTTTAAAGAGGTGTTAGAGTTTGCTATGTTCCTCCCTAAACATGCACAGACTGCTTTCTTACTCATTTTTAGTGCAGCTTGCTGGGCTCTGTGAAAACACAGAGATGAAATCGTTTTTAAACAGCAACAACCAAAACAACTAAAAAGGATTCTTTATCTAATCGTCTCTTTGCTTTTATATTGGACAAGTGGTAAGAAGACCAAGCCAGCCGTGCAAGAGGAGCCTCAACAGTGGATTCCTGGTGAAGAGATTATAAATGATGTCCCTTCACGCATGATCTTGCCAAGAGAAGACGATAGTATCTCATACCATCCTAAAGACTCAGGCAATCATAACTAATGTCACCAAAATTAATTTTGTAGTTTGCTTTCATATGATAACTGGACTGTTGAATTAGAACTTATGTTAAATAGCTAACTGCGCAGTGCAACAGCCTCTTTTGGAATAGTGATAGGGCGCTGCTTTGGCATGCTTTATGTAGCCCTACAAACAACTTCATCTCATTTTGTGTAAGAGTTTCATTGATTTAATAAAACTGGGCACTAGTGCCTTTTTATCAAAAAAGAAAAAAGAAAAGAATAAAAAAAACGAAGAGGATGAGGATTCTGGTCGTTCATGCATACCCCTTTGAAAACCACAAAATTACGTATCCCCCGCCCCCAATTCATAATATGATATTTACCCTTGAAATTTCAAAAACTCATAAATGTACTCAATTTATAGCCCCTCTGCATTAAAACTAGTTATAAATTTGATATGTATCCATTTTATTATTTCTTAAAACATAGAGAATATGTACTTAAGAGAAATATTTAGTCTTCTAGACAAGTGATCTATTTTATTAATGTGATGTGTACACAAGTGTATGTTTACATGACATTGTGTATGCATCGTAAGTAGATAAATAAATTATTTGCCTTCAGCAAGTGATCCATATTCGTAAATGGGATCCTTGATTAGATTTATATGAAAGAATTCTTCTAAATTCAGTGCGTTAGTTTTAAATTGAACAGACTGATTTAAATTAGTCAGATGATATAAATTTTATATAAAAGAAAACAGATAAGGATGAGAAGTTGAGAACTTCTAATTGTTATGGCTCAAATTGTAGGATTTTTTTAAGTAAAGGTCGAAGGTGAAACTATCTAATTATTTAATATTTAAATAAAATTTCCGAATTTTGAATTCATAATCTTCTACATGAAATATTATTTTTATTGCTATATCAAAAACTGGTTTTCTCAAACTGTAAGATTGTTATGAGTCGTTGATTTACATTAATGTATTTGTCAGATCTCCATCCAACACGCATGTCCCGTTTTGACATTTCGAATTGTACATTTTTCTATGAGCCGAATGCAAAACTTAATTACAAAATCGTTGGTTTTTTGGGTTTATATGTCACACCCCAAATCCATCGGGTCTGACAGCCTGCCACGTGTATCTATCACATATACACGCAAGGCAGTGGATCTTTTATATGCATTACCAATATTCTCATCTGCTGCATCCACAAAATAAACCTGAAAATAATCAGGAAGAGGGCGTGAGAATAAATTCTCAGTGTGAATTTGCCACAGTTCAGACTATTGGACTTGCAATCAAACTCTATATTCAAAAATGAAACCCAAACAATAAACAATGCAAAATAGATATATATAAGTAATCATAAATAACATAATACCGATGCTCAACAACAATTAATCAATCTGAAACACAGTTCACGGAATTTACAATATGAGTTTCAAAATACAACATAATTATTTGGCTTAACTCGATTCATAACTCAATTCATTAGGGCTTGTAGCAACTACAGATGTTCTTTCGAGCTGAACCGTTATCAAACCCACATCTGTAGGGTTACAGACGCCTACAGATGGCCAACCAAGCTGGACCCTTTATCTGACACTCATCTGTAGCTGTTTTGGCTTAACCATTTCCTAAAGTCCGATTACAAGTCACCAATACAGGTCAACTTGACAAAAATGCAACTACACGGAATCAAAGTTACCTATATAGGTCAACTTTGCTAAATCTCAAGCAAATATATCAAAGCCACACATACAGGTCAGCCTCGCAAAATCATCACAGGTCAACGCATAAGTCAGCAGCGTCACCTTATCCAGCCACCTAAACCGGTCGGTCTGGCAAATTCTAACAGGTCAACGCATAAGTCAACAGCGTCACCTTATCCAGCCACCTAAACAGGTCGGTCTGGCAAATTCTAACAGGTCAACGCATAAGTCAGCAGCGTCACCTTATTCAGCCACCTAAACAGGTCGGCCTGACAGATTCATTCACATCAAGAACAATAAATAGAACTAATCAAATAATAACCATACCAACATGCCAATCAACCTTAACTAAATAATTCAATCATTCTCATTTATCAAAGAATTAATATGCTGCATGAATTCCAAAATATGCAACAATTAAGCATTCAACATGACAAACGAATAAACAGTTTAATTCTTAAAAATAAAGTATCAAACAAGTCCAAGAATCCCGCACCTTATTATGACGAGTGTACCGCTTAATCTAAGGATCGGACGTCTCGAATTGCCTCGCAACGTCTTGCTCGACTGAGCCTACACCTATATTATACATTTACTTGGTTTAGTTCGGTTACATTATCAAAACTTAAATTTCAAAAGCCGTCTTTTAATCCGTCAATTCTTTTCCATATTTTAAAATTGGACCCCTTTATTCATATATACATATCATGTCATAATCCAATTAATTCAAAGGCCCCAAAAAAAAATCAACATTTAATTTATTCAACCATAGCACAACAGCAAGGTCACGGCCATCATTCCATATAAATTCACACCTTTTTCATCTTGGTCCTTAATCAATATAATTTCACACAATGGTGTCTACTTTGCAATTCAACCCTTCATCTTAATTAATTTACTTATAGGCCCTTGTCAAGTCAAATACCGGTAAACAAATAAATTCAACACGGTACCAGCGGTATCACTGAACCAGTAACGATTGGTACCAGCATCACATGTACATCAACAAGCACAACCAGCAAAACAGAACAACCCATGCCAAACATCAATTACCAGCACAACCGAACAGACCAGGTCAGCATCACAGAACCAGCAAAACAGAACAGACCAGAACAGCCACAGGGAGCATACCAGTATCGGTATAGCCAGGCACAACCCGAACAACACAATAGACACTATCACTACAGAACCAGCAAAACAGGCCAGCAAAACAGGTCAGAACAGCCTCAACAAGGCACACACCAGAACAGCAACAAGGTAGCACCTTTGCCGGGAAAATCAACAACCCGAGCAAAGGTGAAATTAACTACAATTCCCTTTAATTTATACAAATCACAATGGTCATATATTTTACAATTCCTACCATTAATGAAATCATTTTGCAATATAACCCCTTATACTTAATTTATTCGAGCAAATCGATCGAGTTGAGAAAATCAACAACCCGTACTCGCAACTAATAAATTCACATCCTACGACTATACTATGACATCAATTAAAATCAACAACTCGTGCAACGACAAAATCCGATCAATTTAAACGAGCACTACCGAAATTTACCCGATTGAGCTATCACGAGATGGATTGGAAAAAGGACGGCCGGTTCCAACTAAGCACCAAACAGCACCAAGCCGACACCAGCACGGCATCCAGCGAGCACCGGGTCAGCACCGAGCCAACCCCTCAACCCTAATTTCTATGGTTTCATGAGAGGGGAGGGGAGGCAGAAACCGAGAGAGAGAATGGGGGCGGGCTGGGGTTTTCCGAACCGAGAAGGAGAGAGAGGAGAGGGTGGGGTGGCGGCCGGTGGGATGGCCGTTGCAGCGACGGAAGGGCAGAGGGGGCGGAGCCCCTATTTTTGGCGTGGAAGAGAGGAGAGGGAGCGGGGGCTGGGCTCTCACGGACAGAGAGGAAGAGAGGAGAGAACGAGGCGGGTTGGATGGGTTCGCCGGCGATGAGAGAGGGAAGAGGCGGAGCCTCTCTGACTTTGGCGGAGAGGAGAACGAAAGGGGGGGGCGGGGCTGGGGGGGGGGGGGGGGGGGGGGGGGGGGGGTGGGGGGGCTCTATCACCGTAGAGGGAGAGAGAGGAAAGGGAGAAGAGAGTATAAAAGGGATGCTTCAAGATTCGTGCTGGATGGAATCCAAGAGTTGATATAATTCCAAAATTTAAATTACAACCTTTAAGATCCGTGCTAAAATAAATCTAAGGGTTCCAAAATTCTGAAATTCAAGTATAGTCTCATTTAATTGATTTATGGTTCGTTTCTTTTATAAATTCTAATCGAAGTTACATAATATTTTTGTAACTATATTTGTACATATAATTCGTATATTTATTTCTTAATTTAAGATTCGAATAATTTACTTTTCCTTTTCTATAATTATATATAATCAATTTTAGAATTCGAATAAATCGATATCGGATAGTATCTATGTCTATATATATAAATATCAAATCAAATCCTTAAAATTCTCAAATAAAAAAAATTGGTAACTTTTATATAATTTATCTTGTACGGTTAATTTCGTATAATTATATTCTTATTTGGAATTCAATTACTTATTTATTCACACGACTCTAATTAAATCAATTTATTCTTTCCTAACAATTAACAAGAATTTTAACGGATTTTCTAGATTTCTAATTTACCGAATAATTATAATTTTATTCCTAGTGCTATATTTTATTTTATTTCTAAATCTCTAAATTTTATTATACTTAATTTCATACATTATTTATATTACGAAATTTTAGTTTCGTTTTAGTCGGTCAGAAAATTTCTGAACGATCGTTAAGTTAATTAAACTTTTTATTTAAGCCAATAGATTTATCAATTTTAATCAAGTTTTAAAATTTCGAAATGTAACATTATATATATATATATATGAGGAGGGATCGGATTACACCACTTTTTTGGTGACATTGTGTAACAATGTCCATTTTTGAAATTTCAAAATCCAAATAGTCGATCCAAACCGTTCAATATGATTAATATATTAAGAGTAACTTGGAAATCAAATTTTACATTTTTCTGAATTTTTTTACTATTTATTAAGTATTTAACAAAATCGCTATATTCAGACCGTTGAATTTTTGAACCCCTCTAAATAAACCCAAAAAAATTCAGAAAAATGTAAAATTTGATCTGCAAGCATATTTTAACATATCCATCAAGTTGAACGGTTTGGATTGACTATTTGGATTTTGAAAATAAACATTGTCATCCGATGTCACCAAAAAATGGTGTTATTTGATCCCTCCTCTATATATATATATATATATATATATATATATATATATGTATATATATATAAGAGGAGGGATCAAGTTACAACAAGTTACAACAAGCATTATTTACATTTTCAAAGTCCAAATCGTCGATCCAAACCATTAGATGTGATCTCTATAATAAAATCTGCTTGGAAACCAAATTTTATATTTTTTGGAATTTTTTTACTATTTATTAAGATTGGTACAAAATTCAATGATATGAATTTGACTAGTTTTTGTACCCACCACCTTAATAAATAGTAAAAAAATTCCGAAAAATGTAAAATTTGGCCTCCAAGCATATTTTATTGTAGAGATCACATCTAATGGTTTGGATCGACGATTTATACTTCTAAAATGTAAATAATGCTTGTTATAACTTGTTGTAACTCAAAAAAGATTGTAACTTGATCCCTCCTATATATATATATATATATATCTCCTCTATATTATGCACCTTAAATTGAATTGGATGACAGAAAGTCCTACGTCTGAGATTTATTGATCTAAATTCGGATTGAATCTGAACTCTTCAGTTAAATAATCTGTCTTCCTTTGATTAAATACATCCATTATATGTGTAGAAGTCTACATTTAGTTCAAATTGGACCCGCCACATGTATAGACACACATATTACTACACGCATTTTCGCTCTGCACCGTTGGTTTTGAATCAAAAATCGTGCAGATTAAATCTGAGATGTGTAAATTTTTCGCTGGAATTTTTTTTGTTGCCCCGTCCCCCTCCCCAATCACTTCTTCCCAAAGAGAAAAAGAAAGAGCCCTAATCGCCTCAGTCCCTTAGACCCGCGCCGCGCCGCGCCCAGCCATCTCTCTAGATCTCTCAACCCTAAAAGGTCTCTGCCATCTCTCTCTCGCTCCCTCGCTCTCTCGCCTCAGACTCGCCCGCAGAATCAGCACCAGCACCAATCCCAGCAAAAATGCACCCGTTGTATGTTGGCAACAGCGGATGTGAAGTCGAGAGGGGTGGGAAAGGAGAGGATCTGTCACAGAAGAAAAACCCTAAACATCTCTCTCTTTCTCTGCGATTCGATTTAGATTCCCTGCTTTTGTGATTCCTCTTTTTCAACTGTATAATTTGATGGATTGTTGATCAATTTGGGGGATTAATGGTTTCTATTTTTTTGAAAAAATTTCAGTAATCAAGCCATGGTGAAGAGTTCGTTCAAGCTGGAGCATCCCCTTGGTTTGATCTTTTCCCTTGATTTCTTATTTATTTTTGTTAATTGTTTCAATTTCATAAAACTTAGGGTTTTCCTTTGCATTGTGTAACATATGTTAGGATATATGTTATTTTTTTCCATTAAAATTACGTACTCAATATGTTAAAAATAAGGGACTTACATGAAATATTGTTGAATTCATTTTAATTAGTTCCTAATGTATGAGAAAATTTATTAAGCAACAATTGAATGTATTTCTCCTTTTTTTATATGGATATCGATTTGTTTTTAGGATGATGTTCAGTATGGAGTTTATTTTTTATAAAACAATTCAACTATGAACTGAGTTATAACTGGTCACTAAAAACTTTTCTTTTCTTTAATTTCTCTAGCATATTGTTGCTGCATTTTTTTTTATGAGGAGGGATCAAATGACACCATTTTTTGGTGACATCGGATGACACCGTCTATTTTCAAAGTCCAAACAGTCGATCCAAACCGTTCAACTTGATGGATATGTTAAAATGTGCTTGCAGATCAAATTTTACATTTTTCTGAATTTTTTTTGGATTTATTTAGAGGGGTTCAAAAATTCAACGTTCTGAATATAGCAATTTTGTTAAATACTTAATAAATAGTAAAAAAATTCAGAAAAATGTAAAATTTGATTTCCAAGTTACTCTTAATATATTCATCATATTGAACGGTTTGGATCGACTATTTGGATTTTGAAATTTTAAAAATGGATATTGTCACACAATGTCACCAAAATAGTGGTGTAATCCGATCCCTCCTCTTTTTTTATATATGCTCAATTAATATGCTAAAAATTCTGCCTTAGGGTGGTATTCTACAAAAATAATTGTTGTTTTATTGTAATTTATATGGATTTCCAATACCTCAAATGTTATTTATCTTCTTTTTTATATTGATTTCTGTTGTCTTTAAGGCAAGCATGTGTATAAATTTTCTCCATGTATCATTTGCATTTGCTTCCCTGTATCCAGGGCAGATTGGATCTGAAGAAACTTTATGCTATACGATGTCGTTTGCCCCTCAGTTAACTGAGGATATAGTGGTTTAAAAGAAGAAAAGAAATGGTGAATTGGAAGCCACATGGTGCTCCAGCTGCTCCTCTCCGGTGAGATAGTTGAGGAGAGATGTAGCCGATCTTGCCTCTCATGGCCACAAACTCAATGCATTTGGAAGGGTACTTCCATCTTCCCTTTCTAGATGCATTGTTTTTATATTTAACATTTCAGTAAGCAACAACCGTCAGTTTTTTTTTTTTTTTTTTTTTAAATTAGGATTATGTTCAGAATTTGGACACCTTATTTTAATTAAAAATCAATTTAATTTCTATATAATGGTTTTCGAGTGAATTTTTAAGTCGTTGATCACTGTCAATTGGTTTTCGAGATTCACATATGAAATGGAAAATTTTGTAATCCTTCACAATTTGATAACTGCTATCCAGGATTTCCTAAGTGGCCTTTTTAAAAAAAAAAAAAAAGGATTCAATCTTACTCTCTGCTTAATTCAATAGCTGTTATGTACCCTTACATTTATAACTTGCTTTCCTTATTTAATCCGAAGTTGTCTTGAACAAAAGTATATTGTGGGAAAATAATATTGTTATGTAATTGAGCTCAAAAAAGAAAGGAAGATATACAGTTCCTCAAAATTGCAAAATGTCTCGTGTCATTTTTTATTTAATTTGTGGTGATTACTGTCATTGTGCAATATATCCCACTTCTTTTATTTCTTATTTTGTGTCCTGTTTTTCATGAATGTTGTTGTTTTTGTATACATATTTTTAGATTTTGTTGGTTTTTCATCTTCCATCTGCACAGTTCTCTCATGTATTTTCGTATATATATTATGAGCTTTTGCTAGAGATCATGACAAAAGGTTTAGATCGACTATTTGAACTTTAAACAAAAATATTGATTCATAGTATATACCAATCTGCACTATGCATAGTACCATAGCCTCAGTCTTTGTTGTTTGGGTTTTGCTTGTAAACTCGTGTTTGTTCTCAGTTCGAGATATTTGTGATAGTTGTGGTGCTATGGAAAATAATCATGCATCGAAATGTACGTGTTTGACCAAAAACTACCGGCACCAGAAGCTATCTAAAGTGGTATTTGTACCAGAAGCATATATTTCCAAAAAAAAAAAAACCCAATTATTCTAAATTCCATATTTTCTAAAGTTGCAAGATTCCTCGGAATAATTTTCTTTCATCTTCTCTTTATAGGTCTAACATATCTGGTGTATTCAAGAGCAGTACATACTCGATTCAAGCATTCTTTAGGGGTTTATTGGCTTGCCAACGAGTCGGTACAGTCTCTCAAGAAGTATGAGGTATATCTATAATAACTGTATTCTCTTATGTAGTCTGAAGCAACCTCAATTAGACAATTAAGCGATAAAATGACAAAGATGTAACAAAAGTTGCGGTTACTTTACTTGAACTGTTAAGAAAGGTTTCGACTTTTGACCTGTACCAGTACCATGATGTAGCACAAGAATAAAAAATTTGGTGAGTTATACTGAATTGGTTATGTTTGGTATGAGGATATCATTGTAAAGGGATGGATACCAGTCACTAGCAAATGTTCATTACAACTTGGTTTTTTAGTAATTATAGTCTGAAAATCAGGAAGACAGTACCTTAAAAGAGTATCATTTTACCAACACGATTGGACTACTTTGGTACATATTTTCCCCCCTATCAGTTTTACCGTCAGTTGTCGAGTTTTATAACAAGTCTAGCTTGCTTAATGTTTTTGTATGGGTCAGAAAAGTTTATTCATTTTTTTGAAAAATAATTCTTCATTTGGTATTGTTTGTTTTATAAATTATGTACGGCAGATATTGGGTGTGGAGAGATGTGCGCTTGAATGGTCTTACAGCAGAGCATATCAATGCTAAGCTGGAGGAGAATTTGACAGCAGAATCTGATAAAGATTTGTTATATAGTGGAAACATGAATGTGTATATTATATACTTGTCTTAATATTAAATTTAATGCTTCAAAGTAAAGAAAAGAACTTTAAAAATTTATTGTTAAACTGTTGTTCTGCCACTTCATTTATGATTATGTTTTATTGGATTTTGTATGAGAATGGTTAAACTGTTATACATTAAAAATGTGTCATCTTATATGAGAATTGCTTTTTATTCTCTTATAATACGTTTCCATTGCAACGCACGGTTACGATACTAGTATATTTATATATATATTTTGTATTTGTAATTCTCTTTCTTGGTACTTATGTTTGTTATGCATCTTTATTGCAACGGAAATATATTATATGAGATTGTATCCGGAGAATAATTTTCCGGAAAGTAAGTCCAAATTTGAAAAATTATTTTATGAATTGGACAAAATTGAAAATAATCCGAAATTAAGTACATATTGTTAAATTTGAATTTTTTTATATTAATAAATTTCGGATTGTTCACTATGATGCTAACCCTATATTTAATATTATAAATGAGGAGGGATCCAATTACACCCTTTTTGGTGACATTTAATTACACTCTCTATTTTTAAAATTTTAAAATTCTAAATAATCGATCTAAACCATTAAATACGATGGATATGTTAAAATGTGCTTGCAGATCAAATTCTATATTTTTTAATTTTTTTTACTCATCTTAGTAAATAGTAAAAAAAAAATCCAAATGAATGTAAAATTTGATCTACAAGTATATTTTAACGTATCAATTGTGTTGAACGGTTTAAATCAACTATTTAAACTTTGAAAATATAAAATATAACTCGGTGTCATGAAAAAATAATGTAAGTGGATTCCTCGTCATCATATGTTATTAGTCAAGGTAATCATAGTTGTTGGATATGCTGCGGAGTGAGTGCTAGTTACATACGGTACTCGAATTACAAGTTTATCTGTATTTAAAAAAAAAATTAATTGGATAAGTGTATCTGTACTTTGGAATTATTTTATCTGTAGAAATTATTAAAATCAAATGTTTGAAAATAGAAAAGGCATTTTATTTTTAATAAATATAGAAATATTTGATTTATCGAGTCCAATTTAAATATCATGGATCTAACTCAATAGTTTAGATCCAATTTTATTTTCTATTTTTAGTTTGAATTGAGTCAGTTCAAATTTCAGTTCATATTCTTCTAACTCTAGTCCACATATGATCTCAAAAAAACATAATATTTGGATATGGACCATTGAGTCAGATCAATGTTATCAAAACCAGACCGGACATCAATCCGGTAAAACTCCGGGTCAACAGGTCACTAGTCGGGCCAATGGGTCAACCGGTTTAACTGTTGATTTTTTTGATACAATTATAACCTAAAATCCCAGCAAATTATTTAATTTTATGTCTAAGTTCTTCCTAGATGTCACATTTTACAAAATAAACATTCTAAGTTCAGAAAATGTGAATAAAGTTGAATGTTCTTATAATCACAATAGGATTTACCAGTAACAGTACACGTCAGTGACATAAAAAATAATTAACAACACCAAAATATTTTTTCAAAGTCAATTGTCACAAATATTGAAACACATCTCAAGTAGCCTCATACATCAAAAATAAAAGTTTATCATTTCAATAACTAAGAAAATAAACCAACAACAAAGTTAAAAGACTAAAAGTTACAGTCTAAGATTGAGTTGCCACTCAGTAATTGAAACATTTTGACATATATCATCATTTTATATCATTAGCATCTGCATCTTCAAATTTTTTGCCTGCATCTTCCCTAACCCCAGCGAACACCTCTTTGATTGTCTTGATCTTGTACTTTTTCTATATTGTTTGAGCATGAGTCTTTGATTTCATCATCAGAATCTAATGCATCCAAATTCAAGAATTCATCTACAAATTAATGAGCACAAGTAGATAAAGCCCACTGTTGTACTATTTATCACCTTAAATTGTGCCGTCCTTTAGACTATGTTTAGATTTTGAAGCTATTTTTGCTGGAGGGACAGGAAGGCAAATTAGTTTGTGATGCAATTTGGTTAAAAGATTCATAAATAACTAAAGCTTAGATGATTACACATCATTGTTTATGAAATATCTGACATGCATGTTGACATGGGATATTGTACTAGTTGGGGTTCAGGTACTGATGAGCTGTGACTAGAACCGGTACCAGTAAGTTAAGCACCTTCTTTCATACGTTTTTTGAGTTGTTATTTATTTTGTGTTCTCATTTGAGGTCTTTTCTCTAAGGAAACCAAAGTAGGCTCTGTAACTTACATTTTTTTTTTTTTACTGTTAACAGTGGGTTGGTACTTTTTTATGAGTTCATCGGGTCTGATTGAATTGCTCTCCAAAAGAAGGAAAATAAACAATCGAAAGTGTATTACAAGAATATCAATGTATATTTAAGCAAACGACATTGAATAAAAAATGAATTTCATATCTTAATTTGTAATGGAATAGAACAATGAAATTGGAGGGGGGAAAGTTTTATTTCTTATCCTTTTGGCATATGGTCAACAAAAAAGCAAAGGAGCTAACCTGAAATTGAGAGCGCGTATGTGAGAGATAAAGAGAGAGACGACGGAGCGAGTGGGAGGGAGAGACAGCGACAAGAGGAGAGATTTGGGAAAGGAGAAACAACAACGGAGAAGAATCTGTTTTGAACCGCGGTTTTATCAGTTTAAATCAATGATTTCTAATAAAGACCGGACGGTTTAAAGTCTTATGACAGGTTTATTACTTGAAGCGATTCATTTAAAGAACCGAACCGGACAGGTGACCGGATCCGATTTTTTCCGATTAAACCACCGATCCGGTCCGGTTCTAATAACACTGAGTCAGATTCATATATTTTGAATCGGACTTAATGAGTCAGATCTTTGTATATTTGTTGAAAACAAGACACTCTTTCTATTTCTGTATGTATGGATTTAATAATTTTATTAAATAAATTTTTTCCCTGTACTTTATACCACTATACCAGTGTGTTCCAAACTTCCGATCAATGTATTAATGACAAGATGAGTTTTATTTTTGTTTGGTATGGCACGGTTCATTCTAATTAAATTTACATTTTGCAATAATATCTTCTATGATTTAAAAGTTCTGGTGGTGTGTGATGAATTTGATTTAAACGTTAAGAGTCAAAATATTGGTATAAATAATAATTTGAATTCATTATTTGGAGCTGAAACTTTTTCACGGTTCTGTATATGCATCAAAATCTCTAGACAATCATTCTATATCCTATATTATTTATATTAATTTCTATAAATAAGAGTCTGCTCTCCACAAAATACTGTTTACATGAGAAAAATAAAATTCACTCAGACTGAATTTTTTTTCCACACGAACAGTAAATTTCAGTTCAAAATTTTCCTATTCTCATTTCCACTGTGCAGCCAAACAAGCCCTAAGAAGTTATGTTCTATGGCTCTTTTATTTCCAAACCAGTCCAAAATTTTTATTTATACCGTATTAAAAAAAAGATAAATAAAAAAATTATGTTTTGTGGAGAATTCGAAAAATACTAAGGTCTCTAAACCAATCTGCGGATCCACCGGATCTGCAAATTGATTTGGCGGCCCCTCAAAAACTCAAATAACAACTGTAATATTAAATATATTTTGATTTTTAAGGAGACTCGAAGCCAATTTATACCCTCCAAAAATACTAATTGATTTGGAGACTATTATTTTTAGGATTCTCCATAATTTAATTTTTTCTTTCTTTTGGAAAGGATATAAATAAAAGTTTCGGAAAATTAGCAAAGTACTTTCAGGCGTAACGGCATTCATATGGTAATATACTAATATTATAATACATTAGTACATATTAATGGAGATATGAAAAAAATATTCCTGT
Source organism: Carex pumila (assembly GCA_033356055.1). Taxonomy (NCBI): domain Eukaryota; kingdom Viridiplantae; phylum Streptophyta; class Magnoliopsida; order Poales; family Cyperaceae; genus Carex; species Carex pumila. Next base: position 369,043 of record JARJHM010000117.1, on the reverse strand, counting down.
TTTCTTTATTCTCACACGCGAGCGACGCCACGCCACCACTAGACAACAGTGAGTGCAAATCCTCCGAAGTAACTAAAATTTTATGTTTATATTTAGACCGTCCGATCAGAAATCAGATGATCCAGTTTGAAATAGAATGCACAGCATACTTTAATAACTGTGTCAACACAGATCGGACGGTCCTGACCTAAGAACAAATTTGAGTTACTTTAGGTGATGAAACTCCAGTGACCAGGTCTGGAAACGTAACTGAGAAAAAAATGAAATTGAACAAGCTAATCCCCATTCTAAACCAATCTTACCTCGTATTTAGTTTGTAATCAACGAAAATCCCACCCGACATCGTCTCCCCCCCCAACTAAACCGCCATCACTGACCTCTGGGCTCTGGTAGACTGTAAGAGATTACAGAATCTCTTTAATCCTTAATCACCTACAAATCGCATCATTACCCAAGACGGGAAGTTTGAATTAGTAAAAGTGATTTGAATTTTGACTTGCAAAACGCCCTCCCCAATTCGATCGATCGACAAAGAGATCTGATCGATTTGGGGGGATGAGGGAGCTGGTTGGAAGCCCAGGGACATGGGGGAGTCTAGTTCTGAGAGCGGCGCAGTGTAGCTTTGCTGGAGCTTCGATCGGAGTTATGGCATCTGCCATGGGATTCTCCAATTACACTGCTTTCTGGTATTGTGTTTGATACATTCCTTGCTGTCCAATTTTTTACTTTTTTTCACTTGTTATACTCCGAGGAATAAAGTGTGCTATGGTTTTGTTTGCTGGAATTGAAGTACAATAATTCAGGATAGGAAATGCCCAGCACTTGTTTCAGATTAAATCTTTGAGAGATTTTATCAATGCAATAAGTTGAAAAGGTATTTTGTAAATAAGTGTAGACTTTTTGTCTTTGATAATCAGTAAAGAAGTGTGATTTGAGAATCTTTCCAAATCTGATCACAGCACTTCAGTCTGTAATGCACCCTTAGCACTGAACAGGATTTGCAAAAAGCATTACTATGTCTGGCTCAATTAAGCATTGGTTTTTTTTTATCAATTAATTACCAAAAATAGAAGAAAACTGAGAAACGAGAGAATATGTCTTTCAGCTATTTAATTGCATCAATGGGACTACAACTACTATGGAGCTTTGGCTTAGCATGCCTTGATATATATGCACTAAAGATGAGAAAAGACCTTCACAACCCTATCCTTGTCAGCTTATTTGTAGTTGGAGACTGGGTAAGTTATATATTTCGCATGATAAGATTTTGATATGTATCTTTGGAATTCACTGATATTTGAATACACCCTGGTATCATGAATTGGTTATATAGCTTGTTTGTTCCCCAGTAGCCACTGTATTTTGATTTTGTCATCGTCAAGAAACTTTCTCATTCATTCAACAAATAAATTGGAAGAACATTTATTTCAGTCACGCTTCGTTCTACTTGTAAATTGCCTCCAAGCTCTCTCTCGCTCTCCTCACTTTTCCATTAATCCCCACCTGTTCTATTTTCTTTCAGTTTCAACCAACTATTTTTCACCTCTAATCCAAGTTCTTCATTATCATTGATTGAAAGTAGTAAGAGAGGTGAGAAGACATCGAGAATAAAAGAGAAACAAAAGAAATGTTCATTGTGTGTGTGTGTGTGTTATTTGTGTTGAAGAGAGACAAAGTGAATTGATTGGGACAAAAAAGAAGTTAAATGGCTCCTGGGGAACAAAATAAAGGTGATTGATCAATTTAGTTATACTCTGTGATGGGTTTATCTAAGTAGAGCATTAGTCTCTTGTATCAACTATCTATCAACTTAAATCACTTGAATTTCCTTTTTTATTGTCATTACTTTTGTTAATTTGATGTTTGGCTTTAATTGATATGCTCGATTGAAGCTCAGACCAGGTTTAGGCTGTAAGAAGCTATTTTTCTTACCACCTCAGCAAACATGGTACTGTACGATTCGTGCTTAAGTAATTTGTGTCCCCTCCTATTTTTCCTGTACGACATATCATTACCCTTACGACATCTAGTTATGCTATAACATAAAAGATCTAGTAAAACTGTTCCTAATGAGTGTGATTTGCTTGCAGGTAACTGCAATTCTGTCATTTGCAGCAGCATGCTCAGCGGCTGGCGTGGTTGTATTATTTGAAAAGGATGTGAACTTTTGCAAAAGGGTCCCTGGATTCCCCTGTGGTATGTTCCAGCTATCTACTGCATTAGCTTTTCTTTCTTGGACATTAACTGCAGCCTCATCTCTTGTCATGTTTTGGCTTCTCGCCTCACTGTGATTGGTACTGTACATTTGTGTGTTTTGTAACATAGCCTTTTCTTTTCTTTTCCTTCGTTTATCTGGCAAATAGAAAACCACACAACGCACCTCATAGAATGAGACCTGTTGGAATTTTTTACAGTAGGTGGAATGTAAAGTTGAGAGAGTTTTGCACCGACTGATTGATGTGTTGGCCATTGTTGATGAAGTACATTTTTTTGTACTTTTTGGTACCACATGGATTGATGTTTTGGCCTTCGTAATGAAGTTTATTCTTTTGTAATTTTGGCATTTTTTTTTATTGATCAGTTTCTCCATGATGCATGCTTGCTTTGTTCAAGTAGAGCAGCTTTCTTTGTCTGGCTTCTCTACTTATTTTACTTGCAAGTTGAAAGGGAGTAATATGGTAACGATTGAATTAGCTGAAAATCATGGCAATTAGCAAACAAGTTAACGAAATAGACACACAAACAAGAATGTATTATAAATAAAATATAGTATAATTTTATGCGTAATATAATTATTTTATGTGTTTAATTTAGCACATTTAAATTCATGCACTGTACAGAACATAATTAAAATTTTATACGTCAGTTTTTGTAATTTTACAATAATAAATTAAATCTAACTGATTAAAGACGCTAACAAAATTACACAAGTGCCCTGTAAAATATATTTAGAACAGTTTTATGCACAATATTATTTTTGTAGCAAAACTAGGATGTGATGTACTCACCAAAAGGGATTGGTGAGCACACCTCCAAAAGACTATTGGATTGACTTTGAACTATGAATCTAAACTGTTGAAATTCAAGTACTCTATGAGTAATGTATGTGCATGTAAATTTCTTAAAGTTTTGAATTCATTTAGTACATGGTCAAGTGGTCAAAACAATAAAATTTTTATAAGTTAACTTTTTAATTGTTTTATGTATTAATTTTTCATTATTTTTTTAACCGCTTGACTATGTACTAAATGAATTTAAAACTTAAAAAAATTACATGCACATACGTCACTCGTGAATTACTTAGATTTCAACGGTTTCAATTTGTAGTTTGAAATAAATCAAATAGTCTTTTGGAAGTGTGCTCACCAATCCCTCTTGGTAAGCACATCACACCCTGGTTTTGCTCTTATTTTTGTATCTGTTTCTTTTATCATAGATAAATTTATGAACATGTGAAGGACATTAATTAGAGTTTATATGTCCAATTTAGTGATCTTACGATCACAGAATGAGGCTTAAGCTGATTAAAAGTATTGACAGACATGCACACACATGCTGTAAATGCATTTTAGAATTGCTTGTGTATAATATTTGTTGTATTTGCGTGCTTTAGCACGGAAAAAAAAATTCTGGACATGTAATCATGCAAACGACATAATTTTTTTATTTTTTTGATAAAAAGCTTTTTGAGCCCTTTTCTTAAATATATATATATAAACTTGTTACAAACCAAATGGGGGGGAGGGGGGGGGGGGGGGGGGGGGGGGGGGGGGGGTAAGGTTCATACCTCCCGGTATCACATGTCCAAAAGCATGTAGCAAAGAACAAACTTAAGTAACATGACTATTAAGGCATAGTCCACAAAGTTCCAAAAAGCATAGCTAATATATTACAAAAACTAGCAACATAACAAACGACTAAAGCAATTACACAGTGGACTCAGTGGAGTCATGTCCCTCCTCACTAGGGCTGTGATATACCACCAGCTGCAAATCATTGGGTTCTTTTTCTGTGGCATTGGGATCTCACACCTGGAGAGGAATCACATCAGTGTCTTCTGGCATCCAATCAGCCTACACAATGTCCTTATCTGCGCTTGATTATACATGCCAAATAAGTAATTAAAGACACAATGATGAAGATAAATTGTTCTAAAGGTTTTATGAGTGTTTTGAAAACAAGACTCATTTCTTAGTTTTCACACTGTCCGACATAATGCACTAAACATCACCAAAGAAACAGTTTTAGTAAACAACATAATTTAGAGATTACCTATCAGTTTTATGTTGGGGATTCATAAAAGCCAAACAATTATGACTTGTCTAGAGATCAAACAATTACATCTCATCTAGGGGTCAAACACTTACATCCCGGAAAGGAGAGACAGTTCTCCACCTTAATCTAAGGACTGTCCTATGTCAAATAAGCCCAAAACATAAATCATAAGTGTGGAACATAATAACCTAATTTCATGTCGTTTGTCATGGAATAACCAAAGTCATAGCAGAGCAAGCCGTCTCCGTAAGCACGAGACAAGTCTTCAATGGCAAGAAGTCCTTCTCACCTTTTGTCGTTGGGTCGACGAATAAGTCTTCCAAAACAGCAAGGTGTGGGCTCTTGAGAAATCATCTCCATATTTCCTAATGGATTTCTCTTCTCTGTTCTTTGACAGTGGGAGAAGAAGAGAAGATACACAGAATTGTATTTTTCTTAAGAGAAAAACATATGTTCAGTTTGTGCTTTTCTTGGTTACCTTGTGCCTTGGAGACCAATCCTTATATACAGAGATGTAGAGTTGATATATTGTCAAATCCTAACCCTAAACCGATTTTCTGGCCACATGCCAACTTACAAAAAGTGCATCAAGAAGCGTGCAACTGCATCAAAATTCGTGCAATAGCTGGAGAATCTGTTTTCTTAATTGCAAATTTCAAAATTAGTCTATCAATGATTTGATCTTTGCCTAAATTATTCTACACATTTATGGACCACATCTTAATGAATATATTAATTGTCTATTACTTTATTTGATCACTTTGATTGACAATCATATATGACGGTAACAATCCATAATTAGATTACATATATGCTCAATGTTGGCATTAAATCCAACGAAGTTGGCAATAAATCCAATATTTTAATGCTAAAGTGATTATAAATAAGGCTAAAATTAATTAAAAACATGAATAGATAGACACAGGCACACTGTAGATGTATCCTCATGTAATTTTATGCACCATATTTGTTTTATTTTTTTAATTGGCACATATAAATTTAATTTAATTTAGGGACTGCAAGCCATTTGTGTGTATTTAATTTAGCACGAGAAAATTTACACCCGTGTAAAAAATAAAATAGGGACTGCAAGTCATTTTTTATGATTTAGCGAATACAGATGAAGCCCACATTGATTAAAAACATCTAAGCAGATACCCACAATGCACTGTACATTCATCTGTTTTAGCATGCGTTATATCTTAGTCGAATTTTATCATTTTTTATTCTATATTGAGATAATTATTTAATCAGGTGAAACAAAAGTAACAATTTACGACGCATGTTAATTATTTATTATAAACTGTTATTCTTGTTTCACCTAATTAATATTTATCTCAATTTAGTATAAAAAATTATAATCTTTTCTAACTTTGAGCTTATTTTTCGTGACAAAATAAATAAACAAATTCTTTTTTTTTTGAGTGAACAAATTCATCCCTCGGACTGCAGGGTATAAATCTGCTATTATTCCAAAGGGATCACATGACTCTGTTATTCCAATCTCTGTCGTTAACCTTTACTGAGATTCGGGTACAAAAATATTTTTATCTCGAGATTCGTGGACGAAAAACTTTAAACGGTTGTGATAGAACAGTAGGGTCCTATGATCCCTTTGAAATAACAGCAGATTTATATCCCGAATCGGAAACAGAGGCACTCGAAAACGTACGGAGAGCCGAGGGCATCGACCGAACCCGTAAACCCGGCCCTGGATACTATCTCCGGCCTTTAGCCTATTTCTTGTGTGGTCGTTTCCTATGCAGCCTTTCGTCGACAAGTCACTCTCATGTTGAAGATGACAAAAAAGTTCGTATGAACCTACATGTCAGGGAAAGTTTACAGGAAAAGCACGGAGAGATGCCATAGAGAATTTAACTATTATTAATCTTATACATTCCTTTAGACCATTTCCTGTGTAGTCTTTTCCTGTAAAGAATTTACTGGACAAGGCACTCTCATGCTGATAATAACAAAAAGTGGGTAGGAGCCGACATGTCAGCGAATTTTAACATTTAAAATACAGGGAGGTTCCATAGAGAACCGAACTAGTAATAATCATATACACTCCGGAGTCCGGTCGAACCATCTCTACCCCAAATCTTTTTCTCCTCTCTCTCTCTCTCTCTCGCGCTCGCTCCTCTCTCTCTCTCTCTCTCTCTCTCGCGCTCGCTCCTCTCTCTCTCTCTCTCAAAAACCCTACAATCGATCGACTTTCCCGCCATCGTCGCTGTCCGCGATGGTTGCGTTCCCGACCGCCGTATCATCTCAAATTCGCCTCCTCGTCGATTCCCTCAACGATTCCAATTTCGACACGATCTGCGGCGAGCTTTGCGAGGTTAATGAATATCTTATAATCTCGTTTTCTCTAGTTCTTTAGCGCATAAATCTAAGCAGGTTATCTGCACTTAGCTGATCTGATATCTGACCTTAGGTCTGGCCCTCCTGTTTTTCTCCTCTCATCAGGGCTAATTTGGTTTACTTCTTTTAGCGTGATTGAGTGCTAGAATTTGAGTAAGGAAAAATTGTTGTTTAAGTTGTTTGACCCCCGGTCGTTTGTCCCTGACTTTCTAAGTAGAGTTCACATGAAATTAATTCTGGCCTGTACTTCAATTTTCTTGTGATTTTTCAATAGGAATTTTTTTTTCGTTTCACTGTGCTAAGAAGTCAGAGGGTAAATTTCAAGGTTTTTAATATCTTTTTTTGACCAGTTTGCTAAAATGTGCTATCTATCGGGTCATCTAATTGTTACTCTGCAATAATTTAGAAATGCTACCAGAGTTGCTTCATTTGTTATTAAGTTGCTAGATCCATATATATTTTCTTGAAAATGTTATCGTGCCACTATTTTGTCTTAAATGATCTCCTCCTTTCCCATCAGCATGTCCATTCACTTGAAATTGTACTTCCACAATAGCTACGCATCTTATGTGCTTGTTATATTTCCCGATATTGTCTTGACAAATTTTAGTTCTCTTTTCTTCTCCAGTTGGCAGATTGTGAACCTGAGGGCGGTGTGCTACTGCTGAAGGCCGGTTTTGAGCAAGTGAAGTTGACTGGAGAAGGTGATGATCAAATTGCACAACTTAAAAGAGACCTCTTTTCAAACATCTTGAGACACTTGCTAGGGAAGCCTTGTTTCAGCACTGACTTTTGCGAGGCTTTGAAGACTGTGCCAACTAATGAACAGTTTCTGCGAGATCTATCAACTGCTTTTAAGCTGTCTGGACCTGAAAAAATTGGTGTTGGCTTGGCATTGTTGGATTCTGATGATCTTGATCTAAGGCTTAGAGGTAAACAACAAAAATACATGTCAGTTTCTTGAAGCCAACGTTTCTCATGTTTGCCACTAAACCCCCCAACATTTTTGGGTTATTTGCAAAGAAAATCACACCTTTAAACTAGGTTGAGTAACATTTTTAACTTAAGCAAATCTCTTCAATTATCTTCTATGAATTTGGCACCTTGTCATCTTGCTTGGCTTGTCAAGTTCAATCAGGCTTAGGGAAAATCTCGTGAAATTGAAAGCAAAGCTGTCAATGTTTTAAAAGACATAGCATGTCTATGCTTCTGGGTATTCTAGTGCAACTTTTAGTTAGTAAAATAGCAATTTAACATTTGTTCTGTCATTCCAGGGCATAATTTCATCTTAGCTCAGATTGATGAGCACTCTGATAACCTTTCTCTGGCTACATCGAATGCTCGTATCCAGGAGATTGTGACGTTTTTTCTCCAGAATAAAGAACCCTCAAAGCACACTGACTCTTATGAGAAAATCCTTTCTTATTTGCAACTGAATGAGAGTCCCCTTATTGTACCTTGTCTTAATCCGAAGGGGAAGATTTATCCTGCTGCACCCTTGAGGTTAGACAACATACTTTCTATATTGGTTGTTACCATTGTTGGTTTTTCATGTGTAGTTGTTTACATTTAAACAAGCCATTTGTTTTGGGTTTAATTCATCTGATTTGTGCATGGGGAAAGAGGTTATAGAGGGGATCTCTGACTTGTCCCCTATTTTTCACCAAACTATTTTTGTAGATAACTGAGGCGGTTTTTTGCATTTTTTATGTAGGACCTGGAACCATTATGTCAGCACCTGTGATGAGGATCTAGATGCTTATTTAGATGAAATACAGAAGAAGACAATCTCGCCTGATATGATAACAGAGTTTGGCTACGGGTGTACTGCTAGCATGGATCATTGCAAATTTGTTCTGTCTCAGTTCCAGCCTCTCAATGATGCAATGATTGCAAAGTTAGTTGGTGCTATGATCCGTACCCGTATTGGTCTTGATGATGGTAATGGTACATATGCGGCTTTTCTTTCTACTGCAGGCAGTAGCCTGACTTGTGACTCGACCTCCCTAAGCACTTGGGATGTTGGAATTTTTGTGGGTTCAGTCAAGCAAGTGGTGAGTTCAATTTATTTAGGTGGCATTTATTTCTTTGCATCATTTTGATTTTGTCTCATATATGTCAACTTTGTATTGTAGGCTCCTAGCACAGATTGGAAAAATGTAATGGAAAATCTTGACCACGAGGGATTTATCGTACCAGATGAGGCGGCTTTCAATTTCCTTATGTCGCTATACAGTCGCGCATGTCAGGTACTTTGCAGTTGTTAATCTTTCATGTAGAATTGATATCTTTTAGTCAGTGGACGGGTAATTAACAAAATAGTGTTTTTTGCAGGATCCTTTTCCGCTTCATGCTGTTTGTGGTTCTGTTTGGAAGAATACAGAAGGTCAGCTATCATTCTTGAAGTATGCAGTCACCGCTTCACCTGATGTATTCACATTTGCTCATTGTACACATCAGCTGGTGAGCATATTTTTCAACTATGGATGATCAAACTTAAATTTTTGTTTGACAATGTGAATATAATAAACTAGCCATCTAAGCACTTGAAAAAGCCTTGTGTTATTGTATATTTGCCTCAAAATAGTGTTATTAATCTCTTAAGATATTCAGTTTATGGTTGTATATAATGACATTTTCTTTGTTGAAGGCTTTCTCTGAAGTGGCATATCTTAAACAAGGGAACCAGGCATGGTTCTGCCTTGATCTTATTCAAGTTCTGTGCCAGCTGGCGGAGCAAGGTCATGCCATTGCAGTTAGGGGGATTCTTAGCTCCCCAATTGGTCATTGTGCAGGAGTCCTTTTACTGGGAGTTAGCCAGATCAAAGTACAGTTTTATCTCTCAATACCTCAGAAAAAAAATCTTTATTTTTATGATTCTGAAGATAATGTTACCTTTCCTATTCTCAGACTGCCTACAACCTCATCCAGAATGAAGTAGTGTCTTGCACTTTTCCTATGGTCTTGAAGGATTCTACAAAAATGAGCACAATTGGCTGTCTCTGGAGAGTTAACCCGGATCTGGTTATCAAGGGATTTATTGAGGCTAACAAAGATACAAGCCATCTAATTAGAATTAGCACAGTATGCAGTGAGCTGAAGGTATAATAATAGAATAAAGCACAGTACATGGACCGATTTACTGTATCTGGCCCGTTCCAACCAAAAGTGGTGCTATTTGGTACTGTTTGAGTGTTTGAAAGCTGTGTATCAGTGTTGCTAGTTTCCTCAGCGTCATGTAAGCTTTGATTTTTGGTTGTCTTTGGTGGCCTTGTTATATTCATTAACAATGTATTGACTTATGTTTCTCAAATCAAGCCAAACAAAATTTTAGAAGTAGAAAAAAATTGTAGACATATTTGACTGAAATGTATCAAATTCATCAATTTGAGCGTCATGTATGATGAATGGTCACTCTTGCAACAAATTTCATCATTTTTGGTGTATGATATGCATTAATCACATTTCAACTGTCAGATTTCAAATAATAAGTTGTTGTCAATGGTTGTCAAAATTGTCAAGTTAATATGTTGTTGATGGATCCCAACCGATATTATATATATTTTTTTCTATGTGCTGATTGTCACCTGGATTTTCCTTTTGTATGTATCAGATCCTGCCTGTGGTACTTGATGCAGTACCCTTTTTCTTTAGCATAAGGCTTGCTGCTGTTGCTGCGCCAAAAGAGCAGACCATTATTGAGAAGTGGTTTACTGAAAATTTGGAGCAACACAAAGAGGCCTTCTGCGAGGTAATATTAGTTGCTTTATACTTATCAATTATAAAGTGTGAACTTTTTCATTAGCTGTTCTGATCCTTGATTCATTTTTTTCCTTGCCAATTCAGGAATGCATTAAGTTCCTTAAAGAAGTCTCTATTGAGATGTCAGATGGTGCAAACAGCATTCAAGCAGCTGTTGCTTTAAGCTACAAGGAAATGCTTGCTACTTTTTTGAAGGTCTTGTATTGTTATGCCCCAACTCTCACTATTTGTCAATCTGTGCTCCAGGAAAACGTGGAGGGGTGGGGAAGGGGAAGGGAGGGTAGGGGAGAGGGTTGGATGTTAACCCCAATTTAGTGATATGAAAGCTTGGGACTTTGTTTACAGATCAGAACATCCTCTCCCTCTTTCCCTGCTATTTAAGCTTGGATTTTGGGCAGGACTAATTACACTTGCCTACCCTACGCTTGCTTCCTCTATTATCAATTGGAGTAGAAATTAAAAAAAAAAACTGCAAATGGTGCTTAGAATTATACTAACATAGGGGGAGTCACCTCAAAATAATTTATCATTCCTGGCCCTAACTAAATCTTTATTTATATTCCAATATTCCAATGTTGCTTCCTCTATTATCAATTGGAGTACAGCTTAGAACAGACTTGTTTGAGAATTTAGTAGTGACAAGCAGGGAATTAGCTATATTGTTTTAACCAAAAAAAAAAAAACTGCAAATGGTGCTTAGAATTATACTAAGATAGGGGGAGTCACCTCAAAATAATTTATCATTCCTGGCCCTAACTAAATCTTTATTTATATTCCAATGTTACTTTTTCGGCAACCAAACAGCTTTTGCAGTCTCATTCAGGCTCACTCATGTCAGAGCAACTAGTTGAGGAGATAAACAAGTTAATGAGTAGCCTGCCTATGTCATCTTACCATGGGTCTCCTGAAGTTGGCACTGAGCAACCAGGAACTACAGAAGATGTAGATGCTGAGGCCAACACCTACTTCCATCAGATGTTTTCTGGCCAGCTCAGTATAGAACAAATGGTCCAGATGCTCTCCCGCTTCAAGGAGTCTGCTGACCAAAGGCAAGCCCTTTATTTCTTTCTTTTACTGCTGCTTAGCATTGTTACCTCTGCCTCGTTTTATAACTTGTTTGTAGCTAATGATTGGAGTTTCTTGTTCTTTGGGGGCTTTGGTTTTGTTGTTATTATTCTATATTTTTGGGTTCTGATCTCCACACTGTTATCTTGATGCTAGCAATTAACAGGACGGGGGCGATCTGTTAATATATCTCAAGTGCTATATAGATGAATTTTTTTATTTGTCATATCTGCAGGGAGCAGATGATATTCAATTGTATGATTGCTAATTTATTTGAAGAGTACAAGTTCTTTCCCAAGTATCCTGATAAGCAACTAAAGCTTGCTGCTGTCCTCTTTGGTGCGTGCTGCATTATTTTTTCATCAATTTGTAGTAGCTATTAGGTTGCCTATTGAACAGGTGCTTGCTTATTGGGCTGAGTTCGCTTTAAATATACCTTTGAAATTTACAAATGTGATATGAGGAATGGAACACAATTTTGTTAGTACATGCAAAGTAATCCTTTTTTGTTCATTGTCTCCGCAAATCTCTTGTTCCAGGCTCCCTTATAAAGCATCAGCTCGTGACTCACCTTGCACTCGGAATAGCTCTACGTGGCGTTCTTGACGCCTTGCGTAAATCTGTTGACTCAAAAGTTAGTAAAATTTCAATTATCTGCTCCACAAGTGACATCTAGGGTAATATTTCTATACTCAGGGTAGTTATATTCTATTGGATTGTTGTTTTGTAGATGTTTGTTTTCGGCACGAAGGCATTGGAGCAATTCATGGACCGCTTGGTAGAGTGGCCACAGTACTGTAACCACATATTGCAAATTTCACATTTACGTGGTACCCACCCTGAGTTGGTTGTGGTGATTGAGCGAACACTTGCGAGGGTATCGTCCAGTCAGAATGAACCGAACAGTGGTGGGGCTTCTCTTTCCTTTGAGCAGCATGGGTCCGTACCAACATCAATAGAAAATATGGAGGTATGGCTTTTTAAAAGAACCAACTGATGCTCCCTTTTTTGCTGCTTAATATCAAAGAAGGAAAAAAAAAGCAGAATATAGTTTTAAGTGGTGCCGTTTTAGTACAGACATCAGAAGCATCGTGGCAGTTGGTGGGCGCAACTCCATCTCAACTTGGGCGCCAAGTTTCTTCATTCCAAATGCCGCAACAGAGGCCACCACCTCAAGGTTTTCTTGGTGAAAGGATGAAGCCCGCCATCTCGGTACCTACAAATCAGACTAAACCGGTTATCTCCACTATTAGTCAGGCAGCGGTTAGCTCTATTTCCAATGATTCTGCTCCTAATGTTTTGAAGGTATTTTGACATTTATATTTTTGTCTTCATCAATAATCTGTACTTCATGATGTTAAATATCTTCTTGCAATAAGGAACTGCCTTACCTATAGTTGACTTTTGGCTCTTTGTAATTTAAAAATATATATGTGGAATCTGAACAGTACTGCAGTTGTATAACTCGATATTTGTATTACTAATTTTAGGAGATTATGGCATGATTGTGCATTTTTTTCTTTATGGCTTGTGGCTTCCTTTCCTAGCTTTTCAATTTATTTTGTGATACCAAATAATGATAAACATTCCATTCTTTTAATGACTTGGTAGCCTGCTGTGATGCCTTCTTTGCTTGCACCATCCCACTCTACTAGTGTGTCATCTGCTGCATCCTCTGGTGGGGTTCGTACTCGAAATTTGGCAACTTCAGGTATAATTTTGAAATGCCAACTTAGAACATTTGAAATATTGTATTCTTACTTGTACAGTATGACATGCATGTTAGTAGTTCATTATAAATGGTTCATGCTGATAGTGTACTCCATCTCTGACAGGTGTGCTCAGGCAGACTTCTTATAACACAGGATTTGGGGCTGCTTTAAACATTGAAACACTTGTAGCCGCCGCTGAACAAAGAGATACACAAATAGAGGTTGCCTTTATATCACTCTTTTCTGATTGGACACCACTTTGACATTACTTTTTGTGCCTTTTCTTTAAATAAACATATGAAGTACTTCTGTTCTATCTTGACACCATATGTCATGTAGACTCCTTCGACTGAAGTCCAAGATAAGATCTTGTTCATTGTCAACAACATTTCAACTTCAAATATGGAGGCTAAGGCAAAGGAATTTAATGAAGTCTTGAATGAACAATACTTTCCTTGGTTTGCAACATATATGGTCATGAAAAGGTTAGTCAAAAAGAAGGATATAAATGCTTAGGGATGGTAGTCTAATCTCAGCATCAAATGTTACTAGTTCTTTGGATGTTTTTTTTTTTCAGAGCGAGCATTGAACCAAACTTTCATGACTTGTACTTAAAGTTCGTTGACAAGGTGAATTCCAAAGCACTGAACAAGGAAATATTGAAGGCCACGTACGAGAATTGCAAGGTAGCTTATTGTTCATACCTTGTATTGTTTTGTTTGTCATTAATTTAATACTGTTGGTATAGTACTGTGGTGCACCAAATGTTTAATTTTTTTCTCCTCCTATTATTATATCATTCAAACTTTTGCTTGTAGGTTTTGTTAAGATCTGACCTGATAAAATCAAGTTCGGAGGAAAGGTCCTTGCTGAAAAATCTTGGGAGCTGGCTGGGGAAGTTCACGATTGGCAGGAACCAGGCATTAAGAGCCAAAGAAATTGATCCAAAATCGTTGATCATAGAGGTAGTCTTTTTGGGTCTGTACTGTTTGTGTTGTCCATCTTTTATGGTTCTTGGATCTTGTTGTCATACACACTTTTGTTGATGCTGGGTGCTCTGTTTTCTAATAGTATAATGACACTTTTTTTCCTTCATTGACAGGCATATGAAAGGGGACTGATGATTGCTGTTATACCTTTTACATCAAAGGTTTGCCATTTATTCCGAAGTTGTGATGATACATGTTATCCATGTCCATGGCATGTGCTATATTTTTTCTCTGTTTCATTTATGTGCAGATTTTGGAACCCTGCCAGTCAAGTATTGCATATCGACCTCCAAACCCATGGACCATGGGTATCCTGAGCTTGCTTGCTGAGATATACAATCTGCCAAATCTCAAAATGAACTTGAGATTTGATATTGAGGTGCATAAGTTATCTAAACACATGTTTCTTTATGTCTTCTTTCAAATCAGAATTTACTCTCTTGGCCACTACATACTTTAAGGATGTGCATCAAAACATAAATAGCAAAAAGTAAATTAACTTGGATCAGTTGGCACCTAATTAGTACTGTTAGAATTTTAGATGTATGCATATCAGAATCTATTTGGTATCGGTGCCTTTGATGTTTCTCAAATTTATGTCACTTGGCTCATTGAACCTATTATGACTGTCATAGCAAAGATCAAGGCTTAAATTTATGCCTGATTATGTTCAGGTGCTCTTTAAGAATCTTGGAGTTGATGTGAAAGAAGTGAAACCCTCCTCTCTGATCAAGGACCGGGTGCGTGAGGTGGAAGGCAATCCTGATTTTTCTAACAAGGACATTACTACTGTGTCTCCGTCGCCTATTGTCACAGAAGCTTCCATACCGGTTCCTGGAAACCATGTGGAACTGCCACCTGACGTCAGTAGTATTCCTGGTCGTGCCAACCTTTCATCCATAGTGAATCAGGTTTTCCTCAGCTTCCAATTATTTCTTGTTTATACACTTATAATTTGACTTGATAGTGGTCTCCTACCAAACCAGATGAGACCAGTTGCCTGTGCTTTGTGTCTGGCATGTTCATCTAGCATTTACTACACACCAAACTGTATGCTTCTGTTGGGAGAAAGGAGCATACATTACTATTATATATTATTAGGATACCTAAAAAACAATTCAATAAAGCAAAGATGACAATAGTATTAAGTTCAGCTCTATACCTTATCTATAATAAGCCATGTTATTGTTCATATTAGGGCTGTAAGTCTACCAGATTAACCTGTCCGACCTGAAAAAAATACAGATTTATAGTTTAATTGGTTAGGTATGGATTGAATTTGATTTCTCCGACAATTAAATATTAGATATGGATTTTGTAAATGAAGTTGAGTAAAAACCCGACCCGACCAGTATGTTATTTTTCTTGAAACAATTTATTTTTACATACCTATAATAGTAATACTATTGAAGAAATATGATATGTTGTTAAATATTCATTTTTTAATTAAATCTTTCTGTGTCATTGTCAGTTAGAGTATGTATATATTTTTTTAATTATGACTTGTATTTTATAACAAAATTTTAAATGAAGCTGACGACCTAACATAAAGCTTAACATAAATCTTGGATTGAATGGGTTTAAATTTAATTGGTTAGTCCCAGATTGAAAATATCTTAACATAAATCTTGGATTGAATGGGTTTAAATTTAATTATTTAGTCCCAGATTGAAAATATCGTAACCTGACCATAGTAAATTGAATTGATAACCTAAAAGAAACCCGACCAATTTACACCCCTAGTTCATATATTTTTTTTGGTCCTATGGAATCTTTTGTTCAGCTCTTCATATTGTTATTTTTGCTTCTTCCTTAGTATGCGGAACCTGCTCATCATGCTGCAGTACCTGTTCAGACTGCCCCTCATTTTGCTGCAGGGCCCAACCATCATTCTACTGGCACAAGGGTGAAGATCTGATTTTTCACGACTGATTTATTAACTACATTTTTATTAGTAGATACAATAGGATATTCCATATAACATAATTTTTGCAGCATTTCCAGGTTGCATGACTAAAAATATTGAACGATCAAAAGTTAAAGTTCATTGGTACTGATAAAAGTTGTTCTTTTAGCTACTAGCCATAAAAGACTTGAAAGAATCATAAAACATGACAGAAATTATAGTGCTTAGAACAGCATTAGTATTTTCACCTGTTTGCAGTATTATACCATGCCATATTATGAAAATTGTGATGTGTTATTTTCGTTTAACTTTTTGCGTCTTTTCCAGTATGCTGGGCCTGTTCATCTTGGTCACGGTGCATTGGTGGAAGAGGACAAAGTTGGCCCTTTTGTCATGCCTGAACAGGTTCCCTCCCCTCATGGCATTCCTCAGGTGGTCACACCGGCTCAAGCTCCCTCCCCATCCCCGTCCCCATCTCCTTTCTCGCTTAATCAGGTTTTGTTTCTTTTTAATATTTTTGAAGTTTTGTCCCTTTTTCATTGGAACAAAGATCTGAAATTTTATTTTATGACCTATCATATGAATTGAGAAATCAACATTTTGATTTTACCTTGCTTATAACTTTAGACTTGGTATCAGTCATACTGATATTAATGAAAATGTTAATTCTTGACCAAATGGTTCTATTTTTTGCAAAAATAACTGTAATTGTGCTGGTTGTTTGTTTCAATCCTGAATGTTTGGTTATATCCAGAAATATGGTTCATGCTTGCTACTATTTACATAACAAAATCTTTTTTTGTTTTTGTTTTTTAAATGCTATCAACAGCAATTTCTCTTCATAGAATTGATGTGTTTTGCTTTTGTGCAGCTCTTGCAAGCTATTCCTAGGGCTGACACTTATTTCAGAATCAACCCTAAGCTTAGTGCTGTGGGCGGTACTCAAGTGCCCTATAACAGGTTCAACTTATTACTTAATCTTATATTATAGATGCTGTTCTTCTTTATTTTGTTCTAATATGGTTGAAATATTCAGGATTATTGAAGCTGCCATGGATAAGTCTGTCAAAGAGATCATATCTCCTGTTATTCAGAGGAGTGTCACAATTGCTAGCCGGACAACAAAGGAACTTATTCTCAAGGTTCTAGTTAGTTGGAATGATACCATATGATGTCCACAACTTTCAAAATACTACAATTTATTTTTGTTCTCTCTTCTTTCAGGATTATTCAGTGGAGCCTGATGATGGTGTAATATTTCGTGCTGCGCATCTGATGGTTGGCACACTTGCAGGGAGCTTAGC
This sequence comes from Carex pumila, assembly GCA_033356055.1. NCBI lineage: Eukaryota > Viridiplantae > Streptophyta > Magnoliopsida > Poales > Cyperaceae > Carex > Carex pumila. The sequence goes on along the minus strand of JARJHM010000117.1, from coordinate 351,669 downwards.
CCATGTCACTTGCAAGGTCTTGCATACTCTTTATGTTTTTTTTTTGTCATTTTAACCTTTAGTTTGTAAATTTACATGAAGTAAAATCCTAATTAATTATATGTGCCAAAATGAACTGGAGCATGATATGTAAATGGCACCTGATAGTCCATGTATGGCTTTTAACTCCCTCCCTCTTCCTCTCTCTTTCACACACACACACACACACACACACACAGAAAAAAGAAGATAGTTCACTCACATTCTGCTCACAAGCAAGATGAACTTGAGTTCATTTATTTGTTGTGTGTGGTGTTTGATTGATAAAGCATTCTTTCAGGAACCGCTTCGCGGGGCTTTAACCAGCAATCTAAGGACAATGCTTCAGGCATTCAACAGCAATAATGACAACAATGAACAAATCATTCAAATTCTTATCACTGATCATCTTGATCTTGGCTGTGCATTGATTGAGAGTGTGGCGACCCGCAAGGTATTAACCTTGCTAATTTTTATCTTGGTTTTTTTCTGGAATCTGTAACAGTTGATTAGATTTCAAAAAGTACATATTTCATATCAATTTATTGCTCTCTCTCTCTCCCTCTGTGTGTGTCTAGGCTGTGGAGATAATAGATACAGATATAGGGCAATCACTTTCTCAACTCAGGAAACAAAGAGATGCTGCTGGCTCTGCATATTATGATGCCTATACATTTGCTCAAGGCTCGCATTCACGTGTTCCGGATGCACTTCGCCCCAAACCTGGTCAACTCACCAATACTCAATTGCGTGTCTATGAGGTATATTTTGTGTAGTATATTATGCAGTTAAGGTTGCATGTTATTTCAGCAACATGCAAGAAAATGCTTATTCCGGCAGACTCTAGTGACTCTAGTCACCTTGTGTTAACAGTGTGGTACCTCTGCTCTACTTTGGGATAAATTTGTGTTGTAAATTTGTGAAAGATAGGTTTGCATTGTTTCCTTACCTAAGCTGAAGTTGATTCCCTTAAATATTGTTTTTTTTTTTTTGCTTTTTGCCTTTTGCTTTTCCAGGACTTTGTCAATGTATGGCAGACTCAAGGGAGTCAAAATTCAAGCGCAGTCCCTGGCAGCCAGGCAACTGCAACTTCTGGTGCTGCTTCTACTGTTGCTAGCTCCTCGGCTCCACGAGTATACTCTCCCAGTCCGTCTCAGATGAGCTCTGGCACTTACCCTACTCCTGCACAGACTGCTGCCTTTGCACCTCAGCCTTTGGATATACTGTCTGATGAACCTGACCACACCTCTTCACAGACACCCAAGTACACACACCTTTTGTCTACTTTTTAGCTCTTTTATTTTTGGCCTTTTAGAAGCACACTCATATATTGAACAGAAGAAAAAAGAATGCCTCAGTTTCTCAAACCTCTTTTATGTTAATTTATCCAAATGTACCCACAATTTGTTGAAGTCTATTTGGACTATGTAAAAACGTGGCTAATTAGTTTAAGGTATCAGTGTTATCTAATGATTAAATGCCATTTGAAAAAATGAGAAATCATGGGCCTTGTTTACAAAGCACCTTCTTATTAAGATTAGTTTAGAGATCTAATTTCTTGCTTTGTTGTGCTACAGTATTGTGACAAGTGAGGCTGCTGTTAGTAATGCTGCAGCTCAATTCACAGCCAGAGTGGCATCTCCAGATCTTCCCATGATTGACAATGCACCTGCTACGAAAGTAAGACATGCTATGGTCTTACTTGGTTTTTTGAGTGACAATCAGTATTTTTCTTATATCTGATACTTCTGCCAATAACTTATTAGGATTTGGGGCTTGTTGTGCCACCTTCACCTACGCCAGTTGTTGATCGGCTGGGAACTATTACACCTGAACCACTGAGTACAGGCGATGCTTTGGAGAGGTATCAGCAAGTGTCACAGAAGGTACAAATCTTCATTACTTGTTTGTACAGATACTGTGATTTTGATCTGTTAAGTGTTATTGGCTGTGATTGGAATAATAATTTTGTTGTTTCAGTTGGAGGCTTTGATTGCTAAAGATGGAAGGGATGTGGAAATTCAGGTACTTTTTGGTCTTAGCATGTTTTTATAGTTCGAAGAGCTATTAAAATATAAGTTCAAAGGTTGATTTAATTACTCTTTTCTATGTAGGTGGTGGTTTCTGAGGTTCCTGACATCATACTAAAATGTGTTAGCCGAGACGAAGCTGCTCTGGCGATGGCACAGAAGGCATCTCATTTTTCCTTAAATTATTCTGAAGAAATTTTCTTTTATTTCTTTCATTTGCAATCTGACAAGTTGGTTAATGACAGGTCTTTAGAAGCTTGTATGAGAATGCATCAAATGGTGTCCATGTTGCCTCCTACCTGGCAATACTTGTTGCGATTCGTGACGTTTGCAAACTTGCTGTTAAAGAGCTAACTAGCTGGGTATGTATCTATTGACAAATAATTGAATTGTTGCTGTTATTGTGATTATTTTTGTATACATCTTTTGTATAGCATAAGAGTTATTATTGTGACAGGTGATCTACTCTGACGAGGAGAAGAAATTTAATGTAGAGATCACAATCGGGCTTATCCGTTCTGAGTTGCTGAATCTCGGCGAATACAATCTCCATTTGGCTAAGCTCATTGATGGTGGAAGGAATAGTATGTCTCCTCTTGGAATTTTTATTTTTTTACCTAATAAGGTCCTAATAGTATGATTTAATACATTGTTTTCTTTCATAAAGAAGCGGCCACGGAATTTGCCATTGCACTAGTGCAGACTCTGGTTACTCAGGAATCTGGTGTTTTCATCTCTGAGCTATTCAATGTTGTGGATGCTCTGTCGAAGGCAAGAACCTCTTCTTCCCAAATTGTAGCAAAAAATAAAACATATTGTGCCAAACAAAAAAAATAGATAAAGAATCTTGGTTTATTAAGCAAGGACATTGAATGCTGTTTCTTTTCGGGGCTCTCTGAATAGTGTGGTCTTTTTTATCAGATTGCGAATAGGCCGGGCTCACCTGAATCATTGCAACACTTGATTGAGATTGTGCGCAATAATAATGCTCCAAGCAAGGATGAGAAGGCTAGACATTCGAGGGACAAAAAGGTCATTAACTTAATTGACAGTCTACTATATAATCCCTTTAATTCTCAACTTGTTTTTGTAAAAAAATTGTTTTTTGATTTTTTGTCATAGCAGATTTTATCTGGTCGGCCTGTTGGAACTAAGGAGGATGTTACTTTAAGTGATACCATGCCACTATCCCCAGATCCAGCTGGTTTTCAAGATCAGGTTTTATAATGGCTATAAATTGACAGTTCCCTTCTCTCTCTCTCTCTCTCTCTCTCTCTCACCCTTGCTATGGCTAACAATTATTTTCTGCCCTTTGATCCTAGGTTGCTGTTCTATTCTCTGAGTGGTGTCAGTTGTGCGATCTCCCAGTTGTGAATGATATGACCTATAGCCATTACATCTCTCAACTGCAACAAAATGGCCTCCTGAAGGGTGATGAAATCACTGATCGGTTCTTCCGTGTTCTTACAGTAACTTTTCAATTTTATAACCTATATTTTCCTTTGTAAATATTTTTTACTAAATTATTTGCTTTTTAAGTAATGCATTTCCTACTTGGCATCTATTTCAGGAACTGTCTGTTGCGCATTCCCTTGTTAAGGAACCAGCTGCTCTTGGTGCAGTGCAAAATCACACAAACGAGCAAATTTCCTTTTTCCCAATTGATTCTTATGCAAAACTCACTGTTGTAATTCTTAAGGTATGTTGGATTCTTGCACATATGTGAAGGACCTTATTCTTGGTTAGAATGTGAAAGATTTCTATCAGGATAAATCATTAGTGTTTACTTTTGAATCATGTCTACTAAACATAAACAATTGATGAGGAACTTTGAATAGCAGAATCTAAGTTATATATGTGATATTATTTTTGCGTAAGCCTATCAAGAATTTTTATCAGCTCATTAATACTCTGGAACTATTCTAGAATTTATGCCTTATGTACATAGGAAATATGTTGAATTTTCAATCTACAGCGTGTACAGTTTTAATCTCATTATCTAACTAACTTTTTTATGGTCTGTAGTATGCATCCATTGAACAAGTGCCCAATAAAGTTCTTCTACTCATGAAGGTTTGTTCCTTATCTGATGACATGAAATTTGTTAGTTTATGAGAGAATGCCAATAACTATTCTTTGTTGCATTTCCAGCTTCTATCAGTGACGGCTAAAGTAATTGTAAAGGATGCAGAAGAAAAGAAAACAGACTTTAATGCCAGACCATATTTCAGACTGTTTGTTAATTGGCTCTTAGATATTGTTTCTCCAGATCTTGATGGCGCTAATTATCAGGTATGTTTGTCATATAGACCATAGCATTGTAATAAACTCTACCTTATCTTACTGGGAGTATTACATAGATATTACAATTTCTTGCATCTGTCAATGTAATTATGAAAATGTAGAGGATTTTCTGGTATATAATGCCATCAACCTGAGATTTAAAATAATTCAACTTAGATATATGATCAATGAATATGAAGCCATGGCTTATATGTAAAGTCTTCTTGGTTGATGCTCCAGTTCTTTTATAACATGAGGTTGTTATTTCAGGTCTTGACTTGTTTTGCAAGTGCATTCCTTGCGTTACAGCCACTGAGAGTTCCAAGCTTTAGGTCTATCTCTCGTCTCTTTCCATTCTATTGGTTCATTAGTTTCTTTTCAAAGCTTGCCGCTCTTACTTAGAATTTTCAAGTTTGTCTGATAGAAGTTTTTTTAATTCATCTATACTTGGAATATTTATGATTTTATTTTTTCTTTGTCCTTTTTTCAGTTTTGCTTGGCTCGAATTACTGTGCCACAAGAATTTTATGCCTAAAATTCTGACATGCAATTCTCCTAAAGGCTGGCCGCATTTCCAGCGCTTGCTGGTTTGTTTATTTAAGTTTGTGGAACCTTTCTTGAGAAAATCACAACTTCCTGAACCGGTTTGTCTTTGTACCTCTTACATTATGTTTTCTATGCAAACATTTTTAGGGGTACATGGTTTTGCATTTTTTTTTCTTTACCTTTTGTTTGTGTGAGGATAATTATAGAAATACAGACTTGCTTCTGTTAATTTACAATTAAGATAAATTGAGTACATAGTTATAAGAAGAACCAAGATGCTTGTTATTGGACAGTCTGATCATTATTATGGCAAATTTGTGCCCTATTTTTTAGTTTTTTTACCATGTTAGTTGTGTAGTAATTGTGTTATAGTAGCAACTCTCTTCACTAACTCATGTGGTCTCATTTCGTGTAGGTTGTACTTTTGTACAAGGGCATTTTGAAAATGATGCTCGTTCTTCTGCATGACTTTCCTGAATTTCTATGTGATTATCACTTCAGTTTATGTGATGTGATTCCTGCTACATGCATTCAATTGCGTAACTTGATTCTCAGTGCATTCCCTCGTAACATGAGGCTTCCAGATCCTTCCACCCCTAACTTAAAGGTTTGTTTTGTGCTAACCACAATTTCTACTTTTGGGGAATCCAACTGTCACCACTCAAAAGGTTCAATTAACAAATCAAAGGTATTCTGTACTTCAATCTACCTAAAAAGCTTGTCACCTTCTGAATCAATTACATGCATCATTTATGTGGTCGGTTGTGTGGTTGTGCAAAGTGGTGATTGAGGTATGTAATTCTAGGAATAGTCTTAAATCTTAGGTAAGAAAAAAACTAGCTTATCCAGAACTGTAGCATAATTATTGATCTATTATGGCAAAATGCAGATTGATTTGCTGCCTGAAATCCTTCAAGCGCCTAGAATTCTATCTGATGTGGAGGGAGCTCTCAAGGCAAAACAGATCAAGGGTGACATTGATGAATATCTCAAGGTAAGAGTTAACTATGCCTGTAATTGTCTCTCTGCATGTTCCCAAAGTTGATAGCTTGTATCATTGAAGCCCACAAGTTTACTTGGTTCATTTTGTCTGCCTCAATTTTTTTTTTTAACCATACTCTTGAAATCATTTTATTTAGTTATCTCACAATAGTAATTTAATTGAATGTTGCAGACAAGGCCAGAAGGTTCTTCCTTCTTAGCTGAACTTAGGCAGAAGCTGCTGCTCCCTCAAAGTGAAGTGAGCCAGGCAGGGACGCGCTTCAATGTCCCATTGATTAATTCCCTCGTGCTTTACATTGGCATGCAGGTAGATTTCTTCATGAGGTTGAAATAATCTGAGTTAGTTAATATTTGTTGTGACACCTAGAAGTACTAGGAGTCTGGTTCATGCTCCTTATTACCAATTGAGACCAGCTAATCGTAGTTAGTTTTGTTTCTTTTACGGTAATGATTTTGCTTGTCTTGGAAAAATTGCCCAGATTTCAATCATTACAGGGTTCACCCTTTTTTTTGCTTGACATAGAGTGAACTCTCCATGAATTTTAAAACGAAAAAAGGGCGAGAGATGGACAAAATTCTTTTTGCGATAGTTAGCCCCCTCTTCATTTTATTTTTATTCTTTCTCTTTGTTGCTTAATTGCTCATGAATTGTAACTATGGCTAATCTTTGCGCTTCATTAAAGATTTTTTTTAGCAATAGTTGCACACATGCACCCTTAACTTCCCATTAATAGATGGGTTGGGATACCTTAACAGTGAATGTTCTGACAATTTTTACAATACATATCAAATGAACTATAAAAAATTTCAAAAAAAAAATTATAGACGTTGAACTTATGGATTGATCGTGTATCAACTTTGATATAATTTGTGCTATATAGACTATTGTCTTTGCACTTTAAGTCATTTGAGGAGTGGTAAAACTTGTGTCAAAGTCTATAATTTTTCATGTGCATAATATAAATATAGAATATGTCACATTTTAAAAGTCAGGTTCCAAATTACCAATTATTTTTTCCAATTCTCAAGATTGTCAACTCTTTGAGATGTTACTTCAAGAATATCATAGATGGCAATACTCAGCATCAGCCTCACACTTTCACATACCTAATAAGCATGTTTTTGACACTGATTTAATAACAAATCTGTGCAGGCAATACAACAACTGCAGAGTAAGAATACATCGGCCCAGCAGATGACTCACAGTCCAATGGACATATTTTTGGTGGGAGCCGCAATGGATATTTACCAGAGTCTGGTGAAGAACCTTGACACTGAGGGACGCTACTACTTGGTCAATGCCATTTGTAACCAACTGCGCTATCCCAACAATCACACCCATTACTTCTCTTTTGTACTTCTCTATCTTTGGGCTGAAGCAAGCAGTGTAAGCCTTCATATTTGAGTTGTTCCAGTCCTGGTTCACTATTATTTATTCTTTTTGGCAAATCTTCATGTCTGCTCCAACAAAAACTTACAACAACAACAGCCAAGCCTTTAGTCCCAAACAAGTTGGGATAGGTTAGAAATGAAAACCAATCGGAGTCACAAGGTCAAGATAGATAGTAATGAAATAAAAATAATAATACGATGGTTCTTAACTTTCTACTTAACAAATAACGGATAATATTCCTTTTTGTTGTCATCACACCAGGAATTAATTCAGGAACAGATAACAAGGGTGCTGTTGGAGCGTTTGATAGTTAATAGGCCTCATCCCTGGGGACTTCTCATCACCTTCATTGAAATGATCAAGGTATGTGTTATATTTTATTCTCTTGTTTTAGGTTTTGATAACTTGAATTGTCCAAAATTTTATATTTTTGTGCTGTTTGTGCAGAATCCTCGATACAATTTCTGGAACCGACCTTTCACTCGTGTTGCACCTGATATCGAGAAACTGTTTGAGTCGGTGTCAAGATCTTGTGGTGGGGGACCCATTGCTAAGGCTCTCGAGGATGCACATGCATCTGCTGGGGTCCCAGATGTTAACCATTGAATTTGTTTTCATTATTTATATCTTCATTTCTAACCTTCAATAGCGCTTCTGTGTATATATTTGTAGCATGAATTTTAAATTTATTAGATGATCCTTGATGTTTAGTTCTAAATTTATACTTGTAAATATTTGTCTCATGGTTCTTGAATAGATAGGACCCGTCCCAGCAAATATTTGTTATGTTTTGTTTTTTAGAATTTGATTAGTCTATCAAGCACGTTTAATATATTCTTAGTTATTAGGTAGTTTAACAGTTGTGTCCGGAGCTTGCAAGTTTACAGTTGTGTACGGTTAAGCTTTTCTGCATGCTTGAACGGACCAAGGTAATTGGTTTACGCTGCGTTCTGATCTTAGCAAAATTGTTTTTTAAAAGCCCACGTAATGTAAATATTGTGTGGTTCTAGGCTGGTCATTCTTAGGACACGAGCTAAAGCGTTTTACAGCTTTAAAGCAGTTTACTACACGTTTGCATGTAATAGTTTTATTTAATACTCTTTCCAATTGAGTTCCTTTTTCGTAGTTCCAATTATTTGGGTAACGACGATGTTGTCCATAATACAAGTAAAGAAACCAAATTAGAAAAATGATTTCTTAAATTATAAATTACGGTCTTATCAATTTTCATATTTTTCTATCTGGGAAATCATGATGGTTTTTCCCGATTAAATGTCGTGTTTCTTATAAGCAGCCGAAGTAATATGGGCTCTCCAAATTATATTAATACATGGGAAACTGACCGGGGCGAAGCTAGAAAATTCTGTCAACTAGGATTTGAACTCAAGTTAGAGAAATTATAATATAAAAGCGTATGTTATATATTTTTTATTGTTTTGGGTTCCAGACTAGCATCATGTGATGAGCCTGAACGATGATAGGGGTGAAATAAGTCGTTATTTTTCTTATGCCTAAATTATAACCATTTATAGAGTCACAATTGTTTATTTTATGAGGAATCAAATTTCTTTTCGTTTTCATTTGATTTTAGAGAATTGCATATTTTCAATGATATTGGAGCTAAAACAGCCACAAAACGATGTAATTTGACATTTAGCCTCAGCCGTACGGATCACTTCATCCGCATGCGACCTAGAAGAACTATCGTAAACGATTATGCCATTCGTGCGGTTTACACCCAAACCGCATGCAACTTAGGCATCCGCATCCAGAAATTGCCAAAACAACAGTTACAGATATAACTTTCCAATCAAGGCCTATATAAGCATATGGACGCCAGGAAAGATCTCTCTCTCGAATCTATGCATAATTGAAGACACATACACATTAGAGAGCACTTAGAATTAGGATTTTTCTCTTATGGAGGCTCTGCAAAGAAGAAATCAATAGAATAATGAAGTCTACATTAGAAGAGGAGGAAGAGATAAGACTTGAAGACGGCGTGCATGAGAGAAGAGACATCATAGGTGTTCCCCTTCCATCTCTATCTCTCTTGCTCTCTTTCTTTATGTCTTTTATTTCTTTTGTTGTTGACCCGCCATCAGCGGCTAAGCAACTCTTTTCTAGGGTGAAGACATGTAATCTTGAATTCTTATGAATTTAATCTAGTTGTTTATTTATATTATCATTGCACTATGATCTGAATTCTTAGTGAGATTTATCCCTTATGTTCTTACTTATTGTGTGCTTAGAGTGACCTCGTATGCATTGAGACATACGCTCCTTGCATACCCTGCGGGGTTAACCAATAACCATATAATATAAGTATCTTAGATACAAGTAGAATAAACTGACCGGTTGACCACTTGTATCCGAACTTCAGTTAAAAACCTATTAGGATATAGTTTAGTAGACAGAAGTCACACATTATGACTGATAGTGAAGTAATCTTAATTGTTATTATGAAAGGCTAGAGGAAGGACTGATCAAGTGAACTTGACTCTTTTGTAATTAATTAGGACTTATCATAAATCTTCTTGCAATTGTATTAAGTACCTAACCAGGACTTAGTCAATTAGGGTGTTGCATTATTATCTAAGAAATCAACACTAAAATAGGATTAGAAACTCTCAGATTGCAATTGATACCGGTACAGGCTGTACACAGTTCCGACTGAACCGTGTGTGATTCCAACTGGAGTGATAACCAATCTTTGTACAATTTGCGTACTATCATGCGGATAGTGATAGAACCGTATGCGACTAAATTACTTTATATTGGCAGGTATTGACAATAACATACAGTTAGTGCCAGACTGTACGCAATTGTCATGATAACCAGAATCGCCTGCAACCATTAGGTGTTGAGCCAGCACTACCTGCTCTTGTTCGTCTCCCATGTCTTCAAATCCAACAAAACTTTCACAGTAAATATAACGAAGCAAGGCCTTTCAAGCAGGAGCCTTGATGTCTTCAATCTTGATAGTATTATTGGAGTTATCATTGAATAGACTAGAGAATCGGGCAGCAAAAACATGACATCTTGTTTCAAGGATGTACTTTAATTAGAAGGAACATTTGAAGTAATTATGCAAGATGAAGGAAGATTTTATGCAAATATTAGAAAATAATTAAATGAGAATTGAAAAATAAAATATCTTGTTTCAAGGATGAACCTGTGAGCACCGTGTAATCCACTTGAAATGAAAGAAGACATCTGCTCCTTTTCCACTCTCCAACAGATTGCTGATGTTGTCTTGTAATGAACTTGGCGGCATAATAGTCGGCATAGTTGCTTCAACTTTCAGTACCTTCTGAACGAACTAGATTAGACAAGTTTGAAGGATAGAATGTCTGATTCCCTAGAAGCCCATCTTTTAAACACTAAATCAACTACCACTTCACTGTTGTAACTCAACATGACAATCAAACAACCAACAATCAATCAACCAAACACAATCAACCAATATAAAAGAACCGATAACCTAGACTTAACTCACACTTAGATCTCTTGATTCATCATCCATGCGGATCGACACCCTGATCTATACTATATGATAGATTCATACGCTTGTGAATAGACAGTAGAGTAGATATTAGGATTATAAATATTATTAGCATTGATTTCCACCCTATCAGACGATTTCTCTGATATACTGGATGTCATAAGGGGAGGAGTCAGAGAGCCACCATGTCTTATCCATAAGACGTGGGTGAGGATCACTAGGAGGACCCACATTAGAGAGTGCAAGAGAAACCACATCTGCCATGTCCTGCTTCGATACATTCACCGCGCCATCTCTAACTCAGTCTTCCCACGAGGCGAGACTGTCTTTTGTTCAGACCAGCAATATCTTCTTTCTCCAATGTATGCTGAGGCTGGTTGGGCATATGGAGGGGCCAATGCAGCCCAACATCACCCATTTTGTCGCTCAGAACCATAAATTGGGTTCTAAGCAATGAGCCCAGCACGGGTCCCTTCGACTGCACCGGTATGGTGGACTACATTGCCAAAAAGATGGATGTGAATTTCTCTCTCTTCTCAGTGATACCAGGCGCCAAGACACTCTTGGATATGATTACCCTCCACAGGATGCACATTCTCGGCCAAGCCGGCCCACCTCTCCACCATCTCTATGATGGTGTGCATACATGCCTTCCCCTTATGTCAATTATTATTGAGGAGCATCTCTCCTAGAGTTGGTGTCATGCGGATAGGGATGTCCCTTTGGTGGTAACTCTAGATATGACAGCAGTTGCACTAACCGACCATCAACACAGTTTTGACGAGGATGATATGAATGAGTGGAGCACTAACCGCACAACCCTAATACAACACTCTAATTGAAGGTGTTTAGAGCACTCTAGTAGAGACTCAAGATGGCAAGATAATAGAACATTTGCAACCGTAATACAACACTTGAATTGAAGGTGTTTGGAGCACGCTAATAGTGGCTCTATATAGCAAGATAATAGGACATTTACAACCCTAATACAACACTCCAATTCAAGGTGTTCGGAGCACTCCAGTAGTGTCTCCATATGACAAGATAATAGGGCATTTACAACCCTAATACAACACTACAATTGAAGGTGTTTGGAGCACTCGAGTAGTGTCTCTCGATAGCAAGATAGAAAGGGGTTTACAACCCTGATACAACACTCCAATTGAAAGTGTTTGGAGCACTATAGTTGTGTCTCTATATAGCAAGATAAAAGGGCACTTACAACCCTAATACAACACTCCAATTAATGGTGTTTAGAGCACTCTAGTAGTGACGCCAGATGGCAATTAAATAGGGCATTGACAACCCTTATAAAACACTCCAATTGAAGGTGTTTGGAGCACTCTAGTAGTGTCTCTATATGGCAAGATAATAGGGGATTTATGACTCTAATACAACACTCCAACTAAAGGTGTTTGGAGCACTCTAGTAGTGCTCCATATTGCAAGATAATAGGGCATTTACCACGCTACAACACTCCTATTGCAGGTGTCTGGAGCACTCGAGTCGTGTGTCCAGATGGAAAGATAAAAGGGCGCTTACAACCCAAACACAACACTTCAATTGAAGGAGTTTGGAGCACACTAGTTGTGTCTGTATATAGAAATAATGGGGCATTTACAACCCTAATACCACACTCCAATTAAAGGTGTTTGGAGCACTCAAGGAATATTGCAAGATGGCATGATAATGGGGCATTTACAACCCTGATACAACACTCCAATAGAAGGTATTTGGAACACTCTAGTAGTGTCTCTATATGGCAAAAGAATAGGGCATTTACAACTCTAATATAACACTTCAATTGAAGGTGTTTGGAGCTCTCTAGTAATATTTTCAGATGGCAAGCTAATAGGGCATTTGCAACCCTGAAACAACACTCCAATTAAAAGTATTTGGAGCACTTTAGTAATGTCTCTAGATGACAATTAAATAGGGCATTTACAACTCTAATATAACATTCCAATTTAAGGTGTTTGGAGCACTCTAGTAGTGTCTCTATATGGCAAGATAATAGGGCACTTACAACTCCGATACAACATTCCAATCGAAGGTGTTTGGAGCTCTCTAGTAATGTCTCTAAATGGCAAGCAAATAGAGCATTTACAACCCTAATACAACACTTCAATTAAAGGTGTTTGGAGCACTCCAATAATGTCTCTAGATGGCAAGCAAATAGAGCATTTAAAACCCTAATACAATACTCCAATTTTTTTTTTTTTGAAGCACTCTAGTAGTTTCTCCATATGACAAAATAATAGGGCATTTACAACCCTAATACAACACTCCAATAGAAGGTATTTGGAACACTCTAGTAGTGACTCTATATGGTAAGATAATAGGCTATTTACAACCCTAATATAACACTCCAATTGAAGATGTTTGGAGAACTCGTGTAATGTCTTTACATGGTAAGATAATAGGGCATATACAACCCTAATACAATACTCCAATTGAAGGTGTTTGGAGCAGTCTAGTTATGACTTCAAATGACAATTAAATAGGACATTTACAACCCTTATAAAACACTCCAATTGAAGGTGTTTTGGACCACTCTAGTAGTGTCTCTATATGGAAAGATAATAGGGCATTTACAACCCTAACACAACACTCCAATTGAAGGTATTTGGAGCACACTAGTAGTAGTGTCTCCATATTGCAAGATAATAGGGCATTTACCACGCTAATACAACACTCCAAGTGAAGGTGTCTGGAGCACTCGAGTCGTGTGTCCAGATGAAAAGATAAAAGGGCGTTTACAACTGTAATACAACACTCCAATTGAAGAAGTTTGGAACACACAAGTTGTGTCTCTATATAGCAAGATAATAGGGCATTTACCACCCTAATATAACACTCCAATTAAAATTGTTTGGAGCACTCTAGTAATGTCTCCAGATGACAATTAAATAGGGCATTTACAACCCTAATATAACACTCTAATTTAAGGTATTTGGACCACTCTAATAGTGTCTCTATATAGCAAGATAATAGGGCACTTACAACCCCGATACAACACTCCAATTGAAGGTGTTTATTGAAGATGTTTGGAGCACTCTAGTAATGTCTCCAGATGACAAGATAATAGGGCATTTATAACACTAATACAACACTCAAATTGAAGGTGTTTGGAGCACTCTAGTAGTGTCTCTATATGGAAATATTATAGGGCATTTACAACTCTAATACAACACTCCAACTGAAGGTATTTGGAGCACACTAGCGGTGTCTCCATATTGCAAGATAATAGGGCATTTACCACACTAATACAACACTCCAAGTGAAGGTGTTTGGAGCACTCGAGTTGTGTGTCCAGATGGAAAGATAAAAAGGTGTTTACAACCGTAATACAACACTCCAATTGAAGAAGTTTGGAACACACAAGTTGTGTAATAGGGCATTTACCACCCTAATATAACACTCCAATTAAAGGTGTTTGGAGCACTCTAGTAATGTCTTCAGATGACAATTAAATAGGGCATTTGCAACCCTAATATAACACTCCAATTTAAGGTATTTGGAGCACTCTAATAGTACCTCTATATGGCAAGATAATAGGGCACTTACAACCCCGATACAACACTTCAATTGAAGGTGTTTATTGAAGATGTTTGGAGCACTTTAGTAATGTCACAAGATGACAAGATAATAGGGCATTTACAACCCTAATACAACACTCGAATTGAAGGTGTTTGGAGCACTCTAGTAGTGTCTCTATATGGAAAGATTAGGGCATTTACAACCCTTATACAACGCACCAATTAAAGGTTTTTGGAGCACTTGAAGAGTGTCTCTAGATGGCAACATAAGAGCATTTACAACCCTAATACAACACAAAAATTGTGGGTGTTTGGAGCACTTGATCTCTCCAGATTGCAAGATAACAATTATTTTAGCACCCTAATACAACACCCAATTGGAGGTGTTTAGAGCACTCTAGTCATGTCTTTATATGGTAAGATAATATAGCATTTACAATGCTAATACAACATTCTAATTGATGGTCTTGGATGCACTCTAGTAGTGACTCTATATAGCAAGATAATAGGGCATTTACAATTGTAATTCATCACTCCAATTGAAGGTGTTTGTAGCACTATAGTTGTGTCTCTGTTTGGCAAGATAATTGGGCATGTACAACCCTAATACAACACTCCAATTAAAGGTGTTTGGAGCACTTGAGTAGTGTCTCCAGATGGCAAGATAATAGGGCATTTAGATCCCTAATATGACACTCCAATTGAAGGAGCTTGGAGCACTATAGGAATATGGCAAGATGGCTAGATGATAAGACATTTACAACCCTAACACAACACTCCAATTGAAGGTGTTTGAAGCAATCTAGTAGTGTTTCTATGTGGCATGATAATAGCATTTATATCCCTAATACAACACTCCAGTTGAAGGTGTTTGGAGCACTCGATCTCTCTAGATTGCAGGATAATAGCTCATTTACAACCCTAATACAACACCACAATTGAAGGTGTTTGGAGCACTCTAGTCATGTCTCTATATGGTAAGATAATAAAGCATGTACAACCCTAATACAATACTCTAATTAAAGGTCTTTGATGCACTCTAGTAGTGACTCTATATAGCAAGATAATAGGGCACTTACAACCCTTATACAACACTTCAATTTAAGGTGTTCAGAGCACTCTAGTAGTATGTCCATATGACAAGATAATAACTCATTTACAACCCTGATAGAACACTCGAATTGAAGGTGTTTGGAGCACTCTAGTAGTGACTCTATATAGTAAGATAATAGGGCATTTACAACCATAATATAACACTCCAATTGAAGGTGTTTGGAGCACTCTAGTAATGTCTCTAGATTGCAAGGTAATAAGGCATTTGCAACCCTAATACAATACTTCAATTAAAGGTTTTTGGAGCACTATAGTAGTGACTCTATATAGCAAGAAAATTGGTCATTTATAACCCTAATACAACACTCCAATTAAAGGTGTTTGGAGCACTAGAGTAGTGTGTCCATATGGAAAGATAATAGGACATTTACAACACTAATACAACACTCAAATTTGTGTTTGGAGCACTCTCGTGATGTCTCCAGATGGGAAGATAATAGGGGCATTTACAACCCTAATACAACCCTCCAATTGAAGGTCTTTGGAGCACTCTAGTAGTGTCTCTATATGGCAAGATAATAGGATATTTGTATGTCTAATACAACATTCCAATTGAAGGTGTTTGGAGCACTCGAGTAATGTGTCCAAATGACAAGATAATAGGACATTTACAACCCTAATACAATACTCCAATTGGAGGTGTTTGGAGCTTTCTAGTAGTGGCTCTATATACTAGATATTAGGGCATTTACAACTCTAATACAACACTCCAATTGAAGGTGTTTGGAGCAATCTAGTTGCGACTCTATATAGTTGGATAGATAGATAGATAGATAGATAGATAGATAGATAGACAGATAGATAGATAGATAATATGACATTTACAATCCTAACACAATACTTCAATTGAAGGTTTTTGGAGCACTCTAGTAGTGACTCTATATAGCGAGATAATAGGGCATTTACAACCCTAATACAACACTCTAATTGAAGGTCTGTGGAGCACTTTAATAGTGACTCTATATAACAAGATAATAGGGCATTTACAACCATAATACAACACTCCAATAGAAGGTATTTGGAGCACTCTAGTAGTGTCTCTATATGGAAAGATAATAATATATTTTCAACCCTAATAGAACACTTCATTTGAAGGTGTTTGGAGTATTCTAATAATGTCTGCAGATGGTAAAATAATAGGGCATTTACAACTAGGCCTGCTAATGGTCGTTTGCCCAACCAATAACCGGTTTAATAAATTGTATAACATAACTGGGCCATGTAAATTGAATGGGAGTAGATGATGTCCGAGCTCTGTTCAAACCAAACCAAATTCTAGAAGCTCGGGTCATGTTTGTTTTATGTTCAGACAGTGTCTGTTTCATCCAAATGTCCATCCCGTCCATTTCATTCCGAGCCCTGTCCAATAAAAATCATTTAATCCTTTTACGGGCTTTTAGACGTAATTTCTGCTGTTTGTTTATTCTCAATCCCATATTTTATATTCATTTAGACAAACCAAATTTATGCGTTGTTCAATTAAATGTCAATGTAATTATTTTGTGGAATTATGACCTACAACTATTTGTAATCTACATTCTGATAATTATTTTTTCAGATAAATAGGTGTAAATCAACTCCTAAATCACACTCCTCACAAGTTACAAAAATTAATAAAAGCTAATTGATTCAAATTAATTCAAGTAATTGATTAACAATTTAACACTAATTAATGTAAAATATGCTAACAAAACCCAAAATAAAAGTACTCAACGGTCTTTCATCACAAAAAATTAAACTCTACAAACAAAAATATTGTTGTGCTGTCTCTAACAATATAGGAAATTATAAAAGATAATTAAGCAATTGATTAACTTTTCCATGACTATATCTTTACCAATGTGCTTCCTCCCTGCACAACACATTCAAAAAATACATTTGATTAAGCTACTCATACAAACCTATTCTTCATATTAAAAAGTTAATTAGTTCAATAATTTCAAACATATATTACCAGTACAAATATCAAACATTCATATTTATTATGACTTTGAAAATCATTAAATATGAAATCAATCCCTATTATGACCTGGACCTAACAAGGATGACTGACAATGAGGTAATGTAAAAATTACCAACCAATCCTTATTTTGACCTTCAACCTAAATACATTAACACATCCTAGAAAGATCACAGCCTATGCTCTACCCAATTTTTCTACCTAGAAATCAATCAACTCAATCTCTTTAATATAAACATATGGTTTTTACACTACTCTAGTAAATACTTCCAATAGAAATTAAGGCAGATTAATTAATCAATTGATCAATTAAGACAAAATAGTAAGCTTTAGTGAAATAATCAAGCCAGATTTATGTACCTTAGAATTAGCAGCAGCCTCAAAAATTCTAATACATGAACATAAGAAACAATAACAGATGTATAAAATCAAGCTGCACACAAAATTATAGAAAAGATCAAGTTCATATAATTTATACCTTAAAAAAGAAAGAGCCAACAATATTTACCTCTGAGAGATGGCCTCCCCAAAGGTAAGATGTCCATTATAGCCTTAGTTATCTAACACCCCTACTGAATTTAATTGTTGTTTCAACACTACTAAATTAATAAAGAGTCTAGCAAATAATTGTACATGCTAGCATGATCTCCTCTCAAGTTTTTGCCCAATTGCATATCCCACTGTATGGAAGCAGTATGTACATAACATGCTTCTCCACTGTACCACCATATGCAAAGCAAGGTGTTTAATGATAAGGGGTGAATAATACAAAATTATAAATAATAAAAAGGTTGCTATAGCATGGACTTAATTACACCCAACATGGTCTTCTCTGCCAGTCATCCATCAGATGGATCTATTAAGCACCTTAATATGAAACTAAAAATAAACTGGTAAACATCATCAATATATATCATACATCCAATAGCTCTAATGTTTTTTTATAAGAGACTACAAAATTCATATGGACTGTGTATGTGTGCAAAAAAAAAAAAGAAATTGGAGGTTGCTTTTGTCATAAATTGGGAGTTTCTTTCTCCACTGTACAAAACTTTTTCATTCTTTATCAATGTCCAAGGTTTTATCTATATCGATGTCCATATTCAAAATTCAAAAGCACATGGCCAATTGCTTTGAGCAAATTCTCAATTTGAGTACCATAAATTTCAAGTAAGACCAATACGACTAACATTGAGTAATGAAAATTCTCAATTTGACCATTGTCAAGAGACAGAAAAGAGAGAGAAGAGAAGAGAACTAATTGAGGGAAATTGAGTGGAACCAACCTTTTAGAAGAAGCGGTCGAAGAGGGAACAAGCAAGGAAGACGCGCCTCTAGGTTAGTAATCTAGAGATATGGGATGCGGCGCGATGGAGAAGAGGCGATGCCATGGAGTCCTAGAGAGGGGCGGTGTTATTTTCTCTGAGAACTTAGAGAGAGAGCGAGTTAGAAGTCAGAAGTCAGAAGTCAGAAGTCAGAACTTGATCGATCAATTGTTGCTCAACCGGGCTTTCAATTAGATTACTCAAACTGAGAGAGATCGATCAGTTGTTTGATTATTGTCATGTTCGGTTCGTGACCTGTCCGGACCTTTTCTTTTCAATTAAATCCAAACTAGATTTTAGGACCATTTATATTATAGCCCGTCTAGACTTTGACTCTTCTTTGTTCAGCCTGGTTGTCCATGGACAAATCGGTCCAATTAGCAAGCCTATTTACAATCCTAATACAACTCTCTAATTGAAGGTCTTTGGAGCACTCTGGTAATGTCTCCAGATGACAAGATAATAAGACATTTACAACCCTAATACAACACTCCAATTGAAAGTGTTTGGAGCACTCGAGTAGTGTCCCTAGATGATAAGATAATAGAGCATTTACAACTCTAATACAACATTCCAATTGAAGGTGTTTAGAGCACTCTAGTAGTGACTCTATATAGCAAGATAATAAGACATTTACAACCCTAATACAATACTCCAATTTAAGGTGTTTGGAGCACTCTAGTAGTGACTCTATAAGAAATAAAAAATACACAAAGAAAACAAAGTAGAATACATGACAGTACAAGAAAAAGAAGAGAAAACATCGAAAGAGCTTCATTGATCAATCCATATGTACAAAGCATTAGCCAATAGTGGCCTTACATCTTTCTTATCTTCAATTTACCTATTTTAGGCTTTGCTACATAAATGGGGAAGAGCTTGTGCCTCTGGTGAACCTATTTGCTATGGTTTCAAGGCTTTTAGTATATTATCTAGCCTAGCAGAGAGTATATGTCTATGTAGGAGATGGTTTAACATGGTATAAGGTGTCATTATATAGGCAAATGTTAGGGTTTCATAAACTGCAGCTGTTGACTTGGTTTCATCACATCCACCAGCTATTTGATCAAGGGCAGGGATGCTTTAGCTTGATTTGAAGTGCCATCAAGGCAGGAGTGCACCCAATCATCTTCTTACATGTCATCTAAGTTTACTAGGTCAATTTGAGCCTTCAGATTGGCTTTTAGAGCATTGAGCTGCATAATTGATAAGCTGAAATTGTATCTATTGAAACCTAGGGTTTGTTATGTAAATTAAGCCAAGTTTTGATTAAATTAGGTTTAGTTAGGTTAGAAATGTCCAAAAGTTAAAGCTACTGTCCTAGTTATGTTTGTTCTACAGGTAATCAAGTGTTTGGAGCTTAACAAAGCAAAACGGGTGAGTTAGCACGAAGATTGGAGCAACTGCCAACATCCATTGCGGCCTGTCACCAAACTCATTGCGGCCCGCAATAACTTCTCAGCACAGCATCTTCATTCCAGCACTTTCATTGCGGTCCACAACCACCCCATTACGGTCCGCAGTAAGTCAGTTTTAGTTTTAAGAAAAAAAATATTATTGCGGCCCGCAAGGACTTTTATTGCGGACCGCAATGACTCTTCAGTTTTTTTTTCTGCGCAATCTGTTAACTTCCTCCATGCACTGCGGCCCGCAATGAATGTATTGCGGCCCGCAATTAGGGTCGGTTCAGAGCTCGAATTTGCTATTTTTGGTTGGTTATTTCTAGGTTTTAGAGGGGGTTATAAATAGGGACCTGTAGAACAGATTAATGACGTTTTTTAGGCAGAATTTCTAGGGTTTAAACAAGGAAGAGCAAGGAAGAGATCATTGATCAACCAGTTTTATTATTTTCTTTCTTTCCTTTGGAACTCTTTTATTCATTTGATTTGATTTGTATCTTAGCCATGACTGGCTAAAGGCTTTTCTAGGGTTGATTAGGGCTGTACTTGAAACTTTTGTTATGATTTAGTTAGTTTTATTTTATATGTTCTTGTTCTTTATTATGATCTATTCTTTATTTTAATTGATTGTGAAGACTTAATCGAAATCACATGAAACCGTAGGATTTGATATTTGCAATTGAGAAATTAAATATTAGGTCCAGACCATAAGGAATAGGGTATTTGATAGGCTAAGTACCGAGGTGACGCTTGTCTTATACGGGCTTCACCTAATAGTTTAGAAAATTGTGCCAAGTACTGAGAGGTGAAAGATAGTTTTCTAGATTTATTGGGACAGTAAGAACTTAATGACTTTAGATTAGGTAGCCAAGTATCGAGAGGTGACGTTTATTCTAATTTAAAGATGGTATTAATATAGAGATATCCCTTTGTACCTACAATATCAAATTGTGCCTTCATAATTAAAAGAACAAATTTAACAAACCAATTAGTCGTAACACTAGTGGATAAGAATCCTAAGAAACCCTAATTTCTCATTCTTGTTAAAAACCTAATTTTGCTTTAAAGACTTTAGTTTAATTCATTTTATTCAAAACCAAACCACTTGATAATAGGGCATTTACAACCCTAATACAACACTCCATTTGAAGGTGTTTGGAGCACTCTAGTAGTGTCTCTATATGGATTGATAATATGACATTTACAACCCTAATAAAATACTCCAAATGAAGGTATTTGGAGCACTCTAGTAATGTCTCAAGATGGTCAGCTAATAGGGCATTTACAACCCTAATAAAACACTCCAGTTAAAGGTGTTTGGAGCACTCTCATAGTGACTTTATATAGCAAGATAATAGGACATTTACAACAATAATACAACACTACAATTGAAGCAATTTGGAGCACTCTAGTAGTGTGGCAAAATAATAAGACATTTACAACCCTAATAAAACACTCTAATTGAAGGTGTCTGGAGCACTCAAGTAGTGTGTCCAGATTGGAAGATAAAATGGCGTTTACAACCCTAATAAAACACTCCAATTGAAGGTGCTTTGAGCACTCTTGTTGTGTCTCTATATCGCAAGATAATAGGGCATTTTACAACACTCATATAATACTCCAATTAAAGATGTTTGGAACACTTAGGAATATCTCAAGATGGTAAGATAATAGAGCATTTACAACCCT
This sequence comes from Carex pumila, assembly GCA_033356055.1. Taxonomy (NCBI): domain Eukaryota; kingdom Viridiplantae; phylum Streptophyta; class Magnoliopsida; order Poales; family Cyperaceae; genus Carex; species Carex pumila. Next base: position 329,866 of record JARJHM010000117.1, on the reverse strand, counting down.
AATACACTCCAAATAAAGGTGTTTGTAGCACTTTAGGAATTTCACAAGATCGAAAGATAATAGGGCATTTACAACCCTAATACGATACTCCAATTGAAGGTGTTTGCAGCACTCTAATAGTATTTCTATATGGCATGATAATAGGGCATTTACAACCCTAATACAACACTCCAATTGAAGGTCTTTGGATCTCTCTAGTAATGTCTCCAAATGGCAAGCTAATAGGGCATTTACAACCCTAATACAACACTCCAATTGAAGGTGCTTGCAGCACTATAGTAATGTCTCAATATGGCAAGATAATAGGGCATTTACAACCCTAACAAAACACTCCAATTGAAGGTGCTTGCAGCACTCTTGTTGTGTCTCTATATAGCAAGCTAATTGGGCATTGCAACCCTAATACAAAACTCCAATTGAAGGTGTTTGGAGCACGCTAGTAGTGACTCTATATAGCAAGATAATAGGGCATTTACAACCCAAATACAACACTCCAATTAAAGGTGTCTTGAGCACTCGAGTAGTGTATCTATATGGCAAGATAATAAGGCATTTACAACCCAAATACAACACTCCAATTGAAGGTGTCTGGAGCACTCGAGTAGTGTTTCTAGATAACTAGATAAAAGGACGTTTACAACCTTAAGACAACACTCGAATTGAAGGTGTTTGGAGCACTCTAGTTGTGTCTCTATATAACAAGATAACAGGGCATTTACAACCCTAATACAACACTCTAATTAAAGGTGTTTGTAGCAGTCTAGGAATATTGCAAGATGGCAAGATAATAGGGCATTTACAACCCTAACACAACACTCCAAATTGGTGGATGACATGGCTCTCAACCAAAGCCAATGGCACAACCCTAGGGAGACACCGATCATCATGCAGCAGGGAATGAAGGAGGTGAATTCGAACCCAAACTTGGCTGCAGAAATTGCCGCTTTGAATCGCAAAATTGATCAACTGAGTGTAAATTCGGTAAACAATTCTTCTCCTCTTCCTTGTTCAATTTGTGGTAGTACCAACCATCTGACAATTAATTGTGGTGTAAATAATGAGGTTAGTTATAAGGAAGTCAATGCAATTAACCAAGGCAATTTCAACCCAAGTAACAATCCTTACTCCAACACTTACAACCCCGGTTGGAGAAATCATCCAAACTTTTTGCGGAGACAAAATGACCAACAGACCCAAGGTAATCAAAACAACCAAGGTTATGGTAACCAAGGGTATGGTTCTAATGCACAACCAAAATCCAATCTTGAATTGATGGTGGAAGCTTTCATGACAAGTCAAAACCAAAAATTTGATGAATTGACCAAAAAGGTAGATATGTTGGCAACCCAAAGTAAAATGCTTGAAAACCAAGTTGCACAACAAGCATCTTCATCCTTCCGACAACAAGGCACACTACCGGGCAAGCCGGACATCAACCCTAGGGAGTACGCGAATGCAATAACCCTGAGGAGAGGCACGGAATATCAAGGACCAAAGATGCTAGAGACACAACCGCCTTCGGCTCGCCTCAATGCAAACACACTGGCATCGGATCTATCTCAAGAACCGGGTACCTCCAACCCGGCCAAGGCAAAATCTATTGAAACTCCTAAGTATATTCCTCCACTCAGGTTTGTACCCTTTCCTCAAATGTTAGTAAAGAATAAACTGGACCAACAAGAAATTTTGACCAAAAAGCGCACAATGGAGGAAAGTAAACATGTGATATTAGATGAAAAATATAGCGCAATATTTTCTACCGATTTACCTCCTAAAATGAAAGATCCAGGTAGTTTCTCGATACCTTGCTCTATAGACACAACTAGAATTGAAAATGCAATGTGTGATTTAGGGACAAGTGTTAGTCTCATGCCTAAATCGGTTTATGACAAACTTGAGTCGGGTAATTTAGAACCAACCAATATGACACTAACTCTTGCTGACGGGACGACACGATCTCCACATGGTATCTTGAAAAATGTGGTTGTCAAAATTAGTAAGATTAAAATTCCTGTCGATTTTGTTGTCATTGAAACAGATGATAATTCGGCCGTTCTCTTAGGTCGAGCTTTCTTAGCAACGGCAGGTGTAAACATCAAAGTCAAAGAGGGGGAGCTTTCTTTTTCTGTTGGGAAGAAGAAAGAAACATTTTATTTTCATAAGCCATTGATACCTCCTAATAAAAATTCAGTTTGCATGATAGAAATTTCACAGGTTAATAGAGAATTTGTGCAAAAGAAGTCAGTGGCAACATCTGAAACCAACAAACCACGAGAAAATCAACACAAAATGGAGCAATGGGGAGGCCGTCCTCCCGATCCTCCACCCAAGAATTAAAGCGCACCACCACCACCTTCCGCCAATAGAGTAGTCCATGCTTCTTCTCTCTTTTTAGTTTATTTTTACGCATTGGGGACAGTGTTTAATTTAAGCTTGGGGGATGGGAAGAAATTGTATCTTTGCATGTATGTTTTTCAAAAAATTTAGGATTTATAACCTTGTTTTTTACTTGACCATGAATAGGATTTGTGATTTTGAACTTAATTGCTTGAAATTGCAAATTTGTCAAGATGTTTTACGAGGTTATGAAAAAATAGAGTCTTGCATAATTAGACTTAATTGTTTGAAAATGCATAAAGTATAAAATCATGTTTAATTTTAACGAGTTTTTAAGAATACCTTTGGAATAATTTGAAATAACCACATAATTTGGCGAAAAACTTTGTGGAAATAAAAGTTTAAGAAATTGGAAATTTAGGGATTTAAATTTTTTTTTTTAAATGCAACTTGTTTGTGAAAAATGAATTTAGAAAGATCAGGATATCCATAGGTATTAATTAATGCCTAAGGATGTGTGTATTCATGATATTTTTGCAAAAATATTGAAAAATAGTCAAGTTGAAAATTTTTAGAAAAGAAAGACTTCACTTGCTTATGTTACGGCGACATGACGTACTTATAGCAATGAGTCATAGACACTTTGCTCCGCTAGTTTGCCCGATAAAGTGACCAGGTTTGCACTAACCATGTAGGTTCGTGTCATGGAAGGATTGAACCAAGAGCATGCAAATGCACTTTTGAATTAAAACGGTTGGGTATGGATTAGCTACCTATAACTAGCCGGTTTTGTTCTAAGGATAAAGATTTATAGTGTCAACAAAAGAAAAATAAAATTTTGCATATATCAACACATGAAGTCCGCGACTTTCTAACCTAAGTTTGATTCAAGCTTGGGGGATTTTTAAAAGAATTTCCGCAAATAAGAATGCATTTTTTGTAACAAATTTAGATATCCGAAGTTTACAAATTTTAAACCTTTAGGGAAATAAAAGTTAGAATAATTGAATTGTGGGGTGAAGCATGATTAGCCAAGGGTTGCACTTTAAATTTGTACAAAATTTACGTTGAGATTTTTAAAAATTTTGGCAAGATCATAGTCCAAGTTTAGATATTGCTTGGGACAAGCAATGTTCAAGCTTGGGGGAATTGCATAATAGCCTTTAATTTACTGCCATTTGAAAGAGGTAGGGTGAATTGCATGCTCCTATTGTGCAAAAATAGATTCCTCTATTTTGGCATGACCTCAAGGTCTCTGGACACATGTCCCTTAGGGACCATGAGGCTGTTGATAGCTAACAAGATGTAATTACATTGAACCCAAGCTCACACAAGGCTTAACATGTGCCTTTCTTATCTTTTATGTTTCAGAGCATAGGGAAATGACTAGAGGTGCTATCGGGTCGGGTCGGGTCTGGATACTATTATATTTGGACCCATACCCTAAAAGTGTTCGGATCTGAATTTCAATCCATATACTTATTTGTTTCAAATCGGGTCGGGTCCGGATCCAGATACTTATCTACCCGTAGATATTTCAAGTCTAGTCTTTCAATTCTGGATAGATAGATACCCATAACTTGTTTGTAGATTATCGGGTTCAGTTCGGATACGGGGCGGTTCCGAATCCGGAGCGGGTATATATCACAACTCCCAAGCATTTGAAAAATAATTTACATTTAAATATAATAATTTCTTAAACATCTCATTTCATAAATCATTGTAATATAAATTAAAAATTACTGCAAAATAAAAATTATACTATTGATCTTGTTCATAAATAATAAAATATATCATGCTACATAACATAATAAAAATAATAACTCTAAATTATTAGTTATCTATCTAAATTAAAAAATATTATCCTATTGATTCAACATTTGCAAGTACTCCTTCTGTACTACAAAATTTTTACTTTTTTCTCATTAGAGTCTTTAATAATATTTTGTGGAACTTGGGTAGTACTATTTTCAGAATTTGATTGTTGATTGTTTGGAGTACTCATGGTGTAACAAAAAAATATAGAAAAGTTTTTATTTTTGTTAATAGCTTTTGAATTCATGAGGATAGAGAGAAATAACTTTTGAAAATAAAAATATTGAAGAATGGATATGATTTTTAAAAAGTAAAATATTGGAGATGATGATTTCATAGAACTTTTCTATGGTTGAAAAAAAAATCTATGAATGGAATACTAATAATTTGTAAAAATGCAATATCAATGAGAGCAATAAATTTTCATTATTATGTAGATGATATTAAGGCAAATATTGAAGGATATATTCATAGTAATAAATTTTATTTAAAAAATTAATGTGGCTATTATGGAAGGAATAAATTTGGCATCCATCTGTGTATAAACATAGTGAATATTATTGTATTATATTTTTTCACATTCAAGTTGTGAAAAAGTACTGGGCTCACCACGACTTATGCAAAAATTAATATGCAAAGTTATATTTTTATATATGAATAGTTATTAATATATGTTTTATCGGGTATTTATATGGGTATCGAGTCGGGTTCGATTATGGGTCGGATAATTAAATGAAACCCATATCCTATACATTACAGTATTAGTTCCGGTTCAAATCTAAATCGGATATTAAATTATTAATTTTGTAACTGTACCCATAATTTAACCGATTATATTTTTTAAACTATACCCTATCCAAATTAATCGGATCCGATTCGGTTTTGGATCAAATCTGAGTAATCAGGTAAAAGTAGCACCTCTAGAAATGACATAAGGCATCATAATACACTCCTTATTATGTATTGCGATCCAATTTAACTCTTGCACAACGAATTCAATGCTTTCAGTCATGGCATGAACCAGACTAGTACTCTTTGTATAATTCATCTTGTCAGGTCCATTATACTTCAAATCGAGAGCATAGGTAGCATCGCCTATGCTTATTTAACATCCGTGTCGAGTCTCAAAGCTCAATTTGGTTTAAAACCAAGTTCACAATTTCCCTCCTTCCTTCTTCTCGGTAAAAATTGCAACTTGTGAGAGAGAGAGAAAAGGGTTAATTCTTAGACATAGTGTAGAGGGTATGAGTCCCTTCTAAACTAAGGTGAGAGTTTTCATTGAGCTTCTCCTGTTTCTTTGAATTTGATTTCTTTAACTTCAGCCATGGCGTAGCACAGTAGAGAAGAAAGGGTTGGTCAAGATGTGGAGCCCGCATGTTAGTCACTCTCTGAGCCGACGTATCCCTTTTAACTCATGTTACTCTTGTGTGTGCTTGGTGCTTGGTGAGGCATGTGTTGGCTTAGGCGCGGTGCATGAAGCATTGGGTGCACGTAGGTCGAAGGGGTCGAAATGCTAAAGCGCTGGTTTTGATTAAAAACCCCTTCATTTGAATGAGTGCAGTCTATCACACACCAAATCTGTGTTAGTTTGATTTACATGTTGTGTTATGATGATCCATGTTCACCTATCTCAGCTCATCAAAGAATTTTGGCTTGAATGGCTGACCTGTGGGCCCAGGGTGCTGGGTCATGCTTTATAAATCCCAATTTGTACCCAGGATGGTTTGGTTATTACTAAGGGTACCCAAACACATGTGGAACCAATCAGAAGTTGCCATGTCAGTTATTTCTAAAAAAATTCATAACTTTTCAACCATCTTGAGTTAGAAGATGCATAAGATATCAAAATTCATGGTTTTACATATAGAATATTATCATGAATTCTAACATGCCATTATCAATTTTTTTTGGGGAGCCTTCATACATCTTGGGCATTTTCCAATCGTTTTAATATTGCCAATTTTCATTTATTCAATCTGGCAACAATTTAGGGTACAACAGACATATCTATCATTTTTGGTTGGGTTTAGATTTGACAGCAATTGTTTATTACCAAACATATAGTCTGTTGCACCACTACCTATAATAATCTGATTAAAAATTAAATCTTTTGAGTAAGAAACAATACCACATATACTAGGAGTGTTTTAACTACCAAGCATCGCATAGAGCTATTCCAGAACATGCTACACTTGATCCCTAGAGCTAAAATCACGTCCTGACCCATTTTCTAACCCAGTAGTGCCAGCGACCAATCCTCCTCTCGTAGTGGGTCCACCAAAGCTTCCCATATTGGGTGTGCTATTGGGCCCGAAAAAACTTGGAGATATACTAGAATTTGCGATTTTGAAATTTGGGTTACTGAACCCGTCAAGGAGGTTATTGTGTCCGCCATGATGCATGTAAGGTCCCAATCCAAATTGATTCGGACCCGTTAATATATTGAACTCTTCATCTTCATTTGAAACAGCATAAGATTTATTTTTTTACCAGTTCTTCTCCAATTTTGCCCATCTCCTCCCTTCTCCACCCCTCTAAATTTTTTAGGTTTGAGATGTGGATAGAGAAACCAACACCAATCTTGAGTGTGACATTCCTTTTTATAGTGATTGTGTTTTTCGATTTTGTTTTGATTTGATCGATTTTGATTGAAATTGGGGATTTTTACGGCTAGACCACAAGCCTCGTCTTGCTCAAATCTTTTGATCTGTGGACCACCCATGATAAATCTCCTATTTTTCTCTTGTTGAATTAAATTTTGAATTTGAGAGTAAGAGTGAAGAGGTATCGTAATCATGATTTGAGACCTTACCGCTTCATAGCTTGGATTTAGCCCAGCGAGATATTGAAAGATATCATCCTCTTCATCTCATTTCTGAAGTGTGGTTGTTCGCTTGAAAGCACAACGCAAGTTTCGGTACGCTTGGGAGCGTACCTTTTAAAACCGCGGTTACACCTTCCGATTAGGGTTGCAAGTGCACAACCCTATCGAGGAGTATAATCGGGTATCGATCCATAGGGACGGTTTCCTTGTCTATAATCTACTTATCTTGACTAAAGACTAGAAGTGAGAAAGAAGGAGTTTTGGTATTTAATCTTCTTAAAGAATCAATTCAAGCAATCAAATAATGCAATAGAATAGTGACTGTGCAAGGAAAGGTATAAACTGTGTTTTGATTTAGGATAAAAGATGTTTCAAGGGTTTCAGACTTCATCTCTGATTTGCCTCTAGTGGTATGGGCTTTACCAAGTTGGTACGGCTAGGCCGCACCAACCTGGTCTGACCAAGCCGTGTGGGGCTTGGTACGGGTAGGCCGCATCACTCTTGTAAGACCCGTATTGATTTACCAGAATAGAGCTTACAAGTTCGAGTTGATGCATTTCTTGCTGGTACCTCGTATTAAACTCTTGAGAAAGGTTCAATTGACCATACCTAAGGTTCCTAAACCTCAACTCTCGTTTGTTGGTTCAAGATCTAGGTTTGGGAGTCAATTCTTCACCTTCTAGGGTTTCTAAACCTCAACTCTCGTGTTTCGGTCCAGATCCTCTAGTTGATTGATTGGAGATCTAAGGTATCCTCTAATCTGTCAATTAGGAGAGAATTCAATCTTTCGGCTTCAATTCGAACAAGTCTACCTAAAGGGATTGGTTAGGTTGAGAGAAGGCAATGGTCATATGACCTTGTTAGGGTTGATCTACCACTATAGGCACACCACATGCAATCACAGCAAGACAAAGCAATCAAGACAAGCAAATACACAATCAATACAATCAAAAGAGTTCATACAAGATCCAAATCAAGAAAAGCAACACAAATCAAGAAAATCCATCTATAAACATTAGAAACAACGATCAACTACTCACAAGTCATAGATCTGTCCAGAAATACAAATAAAGAGATAAAGAGAGGCATGATAGAACTAGATCGAAGATCGGGAGTGGAGAAGGGGTTGATCCGTCGATTTTCGCCTCCTCCTCTTCCTTCTTCTTCTCTCCTTGCTCCTTTGCTCTCTTTCTCTCTTTCTCTGAGCTCTCAATCTGGAATGGAATGGAGATCCTCCAAAATGGAGAGATCCCTCGCTTTAAATAGCCTCTACCAAGATTTGAATTCTGTCAGGCGGCATCTATGTACGGCCTGTATCAAGGTGGTACGGCTAGGCCGTATAAGATGGGAAAGAGCTGGATCGGCTAAGTCTGGTACGGCCCGTACCAAGCCTGGTAAGGGTCGTACCAGGGAGTCCAAAAGCGCCGTTTCTTCATGTATTTTGCTCCAATCCTGTAGAAAACAAACAAACTCTCAGCAGTACCAAATTCTAAAGATATATCAATGAAATGCACATGATTTTGACAATTTAGAACGTGAATTTGGTACGAAATCAAGTCAATATATAGGCTAAATATGCGAGGTATCAGTGGTCATCTGTGGTTAAAGGTCAGTAAGTCCGGAGGTCAGCCTTTTTCTTCTTAAGAGCACCAAGGTACTGAGTATTACTTCTTAATCCTTGCTTTTCTTGTTGGATTTCTTGCATGAGTTGATAGATGTGGAAAAAATTGTTTTATTTCCCCTACATGGCTTTTACGACTTCCCACAACTCATACGACGTGTCGGCTGTCTCAAAGAGGTCGGTTGCGGTTGGCTCCATTGACAATATGAGCAAGGTTATGATTATATCATTCTTGTTCTCTAATTTTTTTGTTGCCTTTGTTTTGATTTCTATTTTATTTTTCGGATATGTTGCTTTTGGCTTTTTTATCTCGCTGGTGATGTATTCTAATACTTCTCGACCACTTAGAGCCCTAGATGCTGCCTATGCCCATGATAAATAATTTTGGCCGTTGAGCAAAGTGTTTGTTAGCTTGCAAGAGTTGGTAACTTGCCCCTCTTGGGCCATTTTGATTTTTTGCTGATTTTTTGTGTTGTGGTTCTCGCTAGTACTGACTAGCTTTGCTAGTTTATGTGGTACTTGGGTGGTATATTTTCATATCTATTGTAAAGTTGTATTTATCTTATTACAAGATTTCCTATTTATAACTCCAAGACTTAAAACTAGCTGTTGGTACTATTTTCTATTATAGTAATGACGGTACATGTTACCGTTATCTTTCTATATTTATAAATAACTAAATTTCTATTTGTATATTAACTAAATAATTAGGTTTATATTTTAACAAATATCCATATTACACCATAGGCAGCGCTATGGACTTATATATTTGTTTTTAAGGTTTAGACAGTTGATGTGAACTGTTTGACATGAGTTTCATATGAAAATGTGCCTACATATCAAATTTTACATTTTTTAGAATTTTTGTAAGATGTTTTTGGATAGATACAAAATCACTTGATTTGAAAATTCTGACCTATCCGAAAAAAATAAAAACATATAAAAAAATTGGGTCTTCAAATAAGGATATTATGTTTACTCGTTCGTATAGACTTTTTGAACTTTATAAATAAAAATATAAATTTACAATACAAATTGATCCGTAATTTGCATATTACAATGGCCTCACTCTGAAGAGTATAACCTAAGTAAAAATAAATTTTGAATTATCTCAATTAATTAGCTAATTATTAAAGACTGCATCTTCTTGTTCTCACTTGTAATGTACTCTCACAGCATATTTCTCCAATAGATATTGAAATATAGAAGAAAAAAACTATAGACTGATCTGATGACGTGTGATGCGCGCAAAAGCGTATGCACAAAGTTTCAGTACAATAAGATGTACCTTTTAAACCTTTAACACGCGTTTGAGTTAAATTGCAAGTGCACAATTCTATCAAAGTAGTATTTTAGGTATCGATCCACAGGGAGTACGATAAAAACTTAGTTCAAACTTTAGTAATAAATTTCAGAAAATAAAATAAAGTAAAGTGCAATAAAAGTAAATTGGGGGGTTTGTTCTAACAATTCCTAAGGTTGGGTTCAATACCCAAGAGAAAGGAGTTTGAAACAATAATTGTAAATAAAAGTAAAAGAAAGAAATTGGTTTGCTTTCAAGATTTAGAGATCTAGGGGTCTTTGGTCTACAATTTCTTGCTAACTCTATTAATTCGGTATTTGTTTGAATTCATGTATGATTTGATGAGGTTTCTAACCTAATATGTTATTAAGGGTTACTTTCGTAAATTAATAACATTCATAGGCAACTCGAACTTCTCAATGAAGCCCCCCACCATAGTTACCTAGACCTATAAGCTCTTGTTAGTCTCTCATCTCCTCAAATATTGGTACTTCGCAATTAAGTCCATCATACCAATACCCGATTTGAATTGAGATGTCCTAATTAGGGTTTGACTTCACGATTAGGTTCTTCACCAAATTCCTAACCTTAATTTCTATAGTTCCGGCTTAGATTAAATTGGTTACAATCTTAACCTAAACCTAAGGTATTTGCATTCATAATTTGGTACTATCCTATTGATCGCAGTCAATTTTGGTTCTTTCGAATTCAAAACGGGATACTACAATTCAAGTACTAATTATGTAATTAACACAAATTATTAAATCACAGAAATTAACATCAAATCTCATAAAACAATCATAATAAAAACAAATAACCGAATAAAATAGAATTAAACAAGTTTATGCATTGACCTAAACCCCTAGAGAGAGAACTACTCCCTCATGGAGAGATCCATTACAAAAGTTGGCAAAAGTAAGAAGAAATGAAATAAAGAAATAATTACACCCTTTATTTGATCAAAGCCCTCAATCTTGCTGACTTCTTGCTCAGGAAACCCTTCTTCTCCTTACTTGAAAGCTTTCCTTCCTTCAGAATTTATCGCTAAGTATTGTGTGTGTGTGTAGAGAGAGAATGAAAGAATGAATGGGAAGAGATAGAGAGATGAGATGGGAAGAGATGATCTAGAGAGGGATGTGAGATCCCATCTTTTATAGCCAAGGATCATGTCCAATTAAGAGCCTAGGAAGTGGAGTTAGTGGGTGTTATATTTGGATTGTTTTTCAGGATTGTCTTGTCCACATGTGGCTGTCAAAACGCGTCCATGATGCACCAAAAATAGAAAAACTGTCAAAAACGTGCAATTTTGGCTTTCTGCGGGTTCAGTGCGGGTTCTCCGAGCCGCACTGCGGGTGGGCTGATCCGCACTGAGAAAAATTTTAGTTTTTAGTTTCTCATGTTGTAGATCTTCTCGCTAGCTTTCCAAAAAGTGGTCATAAGCCTTAATCGGAGTTACGAGTCAAAAGTTATGACCATTTTAAGTTCAGACTCTATTTTTGGCTGACTGCTACAGTGCGTCCGCACTGGGATCCGCACTGCTACAGTATCATCCGCGCTGGGATCCGCACTGCGTCCTCACAATCCGCACTGGGATCCGCACTGCGTTCTCAAAATCCGCACTGGGATCCGCACTGCGTCTTCACTATCCGCACTGCGGATGCATCGAGATCCGCACTAGGCTCGGACTTTTTCTGTGCGACCAGAGTGCAGCTGCATCGAGATCCGTGCATTCGCACGGATTTTGATGTATAGCTTATTATACCTTTTTAAAATTGGCGCGCGTCCAGAAATCCATCTAAGTACTTATTTTGGCCATATTCCAAACCGTGTGTTCGCAGTTGGCATTTTTTTCGGTTTTGCACGGATTTTGATGTATAGCTTATTATATCTTTTTAAAATTGGCGCGCGTCCAGAAATCCATCTAAGTACTTATTTTGCCCATATTCCAAACCGTGTGTTCGCAGTGGGCATTTTTCTTCGATTTTTTTTCATTTTTCTTCATTTCCTGTAAGTTAAAACCAAGCAAACGCAGTAACTTGATCCTAGGTGTAATCTATTCACTTTATATTCAAAATACAAGATATTTGGTGTTATTTCGTGATAAAAATCAGATCGAATATGTATATAATTTAGACCTATCAACGTGTCATTGATCTTAGCCACCTCATAATGTACGGATAAACTATGCTATCAAAAAAATTACGTGAAAGAGGCTTGGGTGGTTGGTTGTGAATTTGTATGAATTTGTGTGCATTTTATATTGCCTAGTTCAATTCAGCTTGGTTCAGTTCGATTTAAAAAGTTTGTAAAATTTATTTTCTTCTTAAAATAAAATCTAGCCTGACCCAGCCAACTCGTAAGCTAGCGAGCTAGCTTGGACTGGCTTGTCACGATTTCAAGCTGAGATTTTAACTCAGATGTCCTAAATCCAACTCGCTTGACTGTAACTTGGTCCAGAATTAACAAGTTGAGATAGAATCTAACTTGAACCGAACCAGCTCATTGACACCCCTACATCGGATCACCCCACTCCCTTTCTAATCCCTTGTTTACTCACCTCGCAACCGCATTAATAATGGACCACACATCCTAACTCGTAGATTAAAAATTGAATACTTATTTTTTTTCAAACAAAAAGGAAAAAAAGATCCTGAATTGAAGGTTGAAGAGCTTTCACAAATTTATTGTAAAGTAGTTATGCTGTAAATGAATTACCCTATTTTATATCAAAACCTAACAACTAGCTTCTTAGAAGAGAAAAGGGAAAATTTCGAGTGTACCCATCTAAACTTTTGAAATAGTCAATTTTCTCATCAAAACACAACAATATCCAATATCTCCATACAAATTTAACATTATTTCTTTGATCCCTTTTAATTACTATTTAACATTTAATTTAATTATTTTAGAAATTAAATTGACTAATATTTCCTTCCATTCCAATCCCACCTTCTCTCCCAATTCTACCTATCCCTCTTAATACAAATATAACTTTGTATCTTCTTGTTCTCTTCTATTTCTCCTTTCATGCTCTTCATCTTGCAATGCTCCAAGCGTCTTCATAATAGATAACTCTAGATCTTGAAACATAATGAAAAGATAAAAGATATATTGTGGCTTTTCTCGTCTCGAGTATGGAAAAATTATCCCTTTTGTTTCGCATCGCACTTGATGAAAATATGTTGGAAATTGGTTTATTAATTAAAAGACTTGAAAATATATCATTGGAAATAGAGGAGGGATCGGATTACACCACTATTTTGATGACATTGTGTGACAATGTCCATTTTCAAAATTTCAAAATCCAAATAGTCGATCCAAACCGTTCAATATGATGAATATATTAAGAGTAACTTGGAAATCAAATTTTACATTTTTCTGAATTTTTTTACTATTTATTAAGTATTTAACAAAATCGCTATATTCAGACCGTTGAATTTTTGAACCCCTCTAAATAAATCCAAAAAAAATTCAGAAAAATGTAAAATTTGATCTGCAAGCACATTTTAACATATCCATCAAGTTGAACGGTTTGGATCGACTGTTTGGACTTTGAAAATAGATGGTGTCATCCGATGTCACCAAAAAATTGTGTCATTTGATCCCTCCTCTTGGAAATAACACTTTATGAAAATATGATGATTATTCAAAAATAAATCAGTCTCGCACGGGATGTCGTCTCAGCACTATATTTGATTTAAAACAAAACTCCTGTGAAAGATAAGTATTTAGGACCTGTTCGGATGTCAGGGGATTACACGGGATGAGATTTGATGGAGAAGGGAACTCACTTTTGAAAAAGTAAGAACCCACGAGTACGGGTATGCACAGGATTAATTATGGGAATGTGTTGAATTGAGTGTTCGGTTGTACCGTGGAATCAGTTATGAAAAATTATATTTTTCTTTCTAAAATATTTGATATTATACAATTTTCTTTATTAATATATTATCAATAATGTAATTTAATAAATATATTAAATAATAACATAATATTTTTTTTAATTATTAATTTATAAAATATAAACATTTTTATAGTTATTCTATACTCTTAGCCGTTACAGTATTAAGTTGAGTAGTTGAAAAAAAATATTAAATGATGTAACCGTTGCATTTATGAAAAATTGGTAGTTGGACATATATTTATAGTTCTAAACGTTGGATGTATAACAACTTTATAAAATTGAAGTGAAAAGGAGCTACATTGCATTTATGATTTTAAACGTTGGACAAAATATCTATATGTATGTATGTTGCAAAAAGGTTCTCATTTTTCTTCCACACACATCTATATCCATAAAAATATGGATCCTTTCCACTTGTAAAGAATTGACAATGATGACGATGAATACAAAAATGTGATCTACATGGATAGAAACTTGTTCGAGCCAATTCCTTGTCATACTTCAATTTTAACAGAACTGAAGTATGTCAATGAAGTTCTAGATGGTCATGAGTGTCGTTGCAGATGAGAATTTCGTATGGAGACTTGTGTCTTTCGAGCTTTAGTCAGATTGTTAAGAGTACAAAAGCAGTTACTTTTTGATGAATTGCTAACGGTGGAAGAGCAAGTAGCAATGTTTTTGTATTCTCTTGCGAATAATGTAAGCAATCGTAGTGTGCAAGAATGATTTTAACATTCAGGCAACACTGTGAGTCGTCATTTTCACAATATATTGAATGTTATCAATCAACTGTCCCCTGAGATTATCATTCCACCTCATTTACATACGTCTCAGTTTATTGCCTCTCGTTCGAAGTTTTATCCTTTCTTTAAGATATTTTTTTATTTGAATTATTTTAAATTAATTTTGTAGTACATAATACAAGAACATTAAATAATAATATCAATTTTTACATATATTTATATATGGGATTGCATTGGTGCTATTAATGGAACTCATATTCCAATTACCATTGCTGAAGATCTAAGATCCTTACCAAAATAGAAAACAAACACTATCACAAAATGTTATGGTCATATGTGATTTTGAATGTTGATTTACTTATGTAATGGCCAGATGGAAATGATCAGCATCTGATGCAACTGTATTGAAGAGTGCACTAGATGATGGATTTGCAGTACCACAAGGTAAATATTATTTAGTTGATGTTGGTTATGCAAATACTCCAAAATTTCTTGCACCATATCGAAGTATTTGGTATCATGTGCGGGAGCAAGGTCTAGTAAATAAACAAACACGCAATTATAAAAAGCTTTTAATCTTCGGCATGCAAAATTAAGAAATTATATTGAACGTATTATTGGCATATTAAAGATGCAATTTTCTATTTTTAAAGTAGCAACATACCATATAATTGAAACACAAAGTAATTTTGTCCATGCAACATGTATTCTCCATAATTTCATTGTTAATCATAGTGAAGATACAAATTGGACTAGAAATGCAACATATCATGCAGTAAATCCAGATGAAATTGTAGATATACCAGATGGGGATGATGAGTACAGAGAAGATGTAGAGGCACTAAACAATCAGTATCGTGCAGGACATGAAACTAGTGAAGAAATTGCTATTAATATGTGGAATGATTATGTTAGATATAGAAGTAGAGACTCTAATTAATATTTATTATGTTTATTGAAGAATATTTCACATATTTATTGCAGAATGTTTAATATATTTATGTTTTCAATTTTTTTTGTGTGCGTATGTTTTATTGAATCAACCTCTTTGATGTCCCTCTACTGTCATGAAAATGTCCTCACATGCCCTTCTGTCAAGAACTGACAAATCAAAGGACATAGATTCTGATTTTGTCAAAATAAAAATAACAGTAATGTATTTTGGAAGTTCAGCTTTGCAAAATTCTAAACTAACAGCCCCCCACATATTGACAAAAATTAAAAATTGAAAATTGGTTAAAGCCATAATGTGACAAAAAATGTAAAATTAAAATATATGCAATTGAACTTAATTAACGAGCAATTAAAATCCACAAGCTCATTCAAACAATATATGCAAGTTCGATCCTTGTCAGATTTGGCGTGTCATTATGCAGCTTAGTCCTTGCCAATATTTTTATTTACATTTGTATGCATTAGTCACATATCTGACAATAGGCTCACAACATAAAATCAAGTTCATTTGATTACAAAGCACACTCTCAAGTTCCAAAATAAATTATAATATCATGGCATCTCATCTCATAGTTAGCACCATACTATAATTCATTAGTGCAATTGTCTAAGTTTCAAAATATACATCATGTTTTCAAAATATAACATCCATTTCGTACTACTACACTAAGATTTCACAAAAAGTACAAACCTAAGTAAACACCAATATTTCCAAAATAACACATACCATACTAGTTGGACTTCCACAACTCAAGTATCATCTTGATCTATTCTGACTGACGTTCTTCACTTACAGATAGGAATGTCTCACGGGTCTCAGTCTTCTTGATAAACATATCACTTGCATTAACAAAGTCAAGCATGTCAAAATTTGGCAATTGTTCGTATGCCTCCATTGCAGCAGCAACTGAAAACTTGTTAGCACGCTCAACACTCTTGTTTGCATTCTTCTCCATGACAGCATAATATTTAGTCAACTTTTCTCTCTTATATTCCATGTAATTCTCATGAAATATATGCATTGTCTTTCTTTTCTTCTTCTAAATTGTCTTATTGATGGAAGAAGCTCCCAACCGAGTGAGGAGTGTGAACATTAGGTGTTGCTTGGGTGGAGGGCGTTACTTGAGCTTCAGTACCAAGGTAATCATCATCAAACTCAAAATCATTTAAACCTCTTGGAGTAGGGATTGTGGGACTAGGGAAATTCATTTCAACTTGATTCTCAGGATTTACAAAATAATTACTTCCACGACGACGCGAACCATTCACAATACATCCTGAGAATTAGACATCTAAGACTAAACTATTTAAAACCGAATATGTAATATATAAACAATGAACGTATATGTATTAAAAAAATGCTCATACCAGAATACAAGCTGTGCGAGTCATCATAATATGGGAAAGGTTTGTTATACCACTTTTTAGCATCCTTGTCTATTTGCAGAATAGGAGCCCACACTTCTTTGGGAGCATCAACCATTTTTCTTGTAGGGTCCTATCCAAAATTGCTTTGATCTCTCAATCAGTTTACAGTTTTATACTGCTTCTTTAGAGTACATTCTTGTTCTTTAAGTTGCTTCACCGAGAAATTTGAATCGATAAACTTTGTTTTGAATCTTCGTGCCATGTCATTCCATGCAACTCTACTCCATGCATTTTGTAAGCGTGTACCAGGCCTATTAAACTCAACAAGCAATTCAACTAGAAAGGCCTTATGCAACTCATTCCAAGCAACCCTATTATTGATCTTATTTTCATTACCTACATATCATATAAGAAAATTACAAAGAACAAATCTTACATGTCGGTACTTCAAATTTCCTAAACATACAAGTTACAAATTATTTAAAAGAAAAAGTAACACCAGTCTCAAGTAATTCGCTGCAGGAATTAGAATTCAAGTTGATATTTTATAATCATTAATGTATGAGGTGGTATCACTGGTACCGTTGCCACTAATGCAAATGAGATACTCCTGTTACAACCTTCATAAGAAAAATGTGGAGATTTGGAACTCAAAATATTTGGCTATGCATCTGAAAGAAAACTCAAAACAAATGGCCAAAATCAAAGTAATAACATTGGTTGTTACCTTCCTCATCTCCAAAATGGATACATTACAGATTATCAAAGGAGATATGACATAGTTTTTTTTATCATCAATCTAGCAACTTGGACTGCTTAGGAAAATACATGCATTGCATATCTTTACATCAGAGATCCATAAATTATAAAAATCATAAAATACTTGACCATATCAACGATTAGAAAAATCGAACAATCTCGTACCAGTAAATCCACTAAAAGTACTAGCACAATACTAACAATTTTACTTTTGCTCTCAAATAGCAACAATTTTATTAGTGAGTTGGCTCATCGTAAGTGGTATTTTGCTAAAATTATATCCAATTTAACCCAAAAATTACTCAATTTCAGGTCCGAATAACACAACCCAAAGTAAGATTTATGCTTTTGGAGAAGCACAACAAAGACATCAGTAAAGAACAAAGCATAAGATTAACGATAAAAAAATTAGTCTAAATTTAAGAGGAAACCGTGAGATGAACTCGTTTCGGCGACAACCGTACCTTCTCTAGTCATGGCCGAGAAAACCGGTGGTAGTAGTTCCTTCTTTCGCTCGAGTTTTCTGCGCTCCTTTACACGCAAGTTTCCCGCGCAGATCTCCTGCCAAAGTTGCGATTGAGGAAAGAGAGAGAGGCGAGAGAACTTATTAGCGTAGGAAAAAAAATTGAGTCTAACTCAATAAAAAAGTTCCTACAAATTTACACGTTCCGGAAAGATTTTGGGAAGATACGGTAGGAATAGATGGGGAGAAAACTAAGCTACCAAACGTGTTACGGAAATAAAATCGAACCCAGCCCAAATCTCATCTATTTCTGCACATCCGAACAGACCCTTAATGTATTACTCAACTAACATCTTGAAGGAAGGCTTTGAGGCAACTAACAACATACGACAAATATCAAGTATTATCACTTACATGGTTGAATATTATATTAAAAAAATATGATACGTCTCCAATATACCATCCTCAGGAGTCAGGCCAACCAGAAACCCCAACCTAGATATCAAAAACAAAAATCAATTTACAATCTAATAAATTGAAACATAAATCTATAACTGCATCTATCAAGTCTCTCATGCCAGCAATACTTGATTGTGCGTACTTTACCTCAAACAACAAATTGATGACCACGTGACCATGGCGAGCAGGATCGGTGAGGAGATTCAATAGGAGAAATAAAAAGAAAACAAGAAGAAAAGAGAAATAACAAAGAACAAGAAGAGACATGAAAAGCAAAAGAGAAATAACACAGAACGAGAAGAGATTGTGTTAAATTTGTATTAAGAGGGATCGAGAAGAGACTGTTAAATTTGTATTAAGAGGGATCGGTAGAATTGGGAGAGAAGATGGGATTGGGAAGGAAGGGCATATTAGTCAATTTAATTTTTAAAATAATTAAATTAAATGTTAAATTGTTAAAAGGGGATAAAAAAATATTAAATTTGTATAGGGATATATAGGGTATTTTTGTATTTTGATGGAAAAATTGATTATTTCAAAAATTATTTTCCCAAAAAGGTACATTTCAAAAGTTATTTTCCCAAAAAGGTACATGGAGGTTATGATCATTGGAATAAAATTCAATTTTTACGACTGTACAATAAAATTTATGATCAGTGTAATAAAATTCGATTCGATTTATAATAAAATTTATGATCAGTGTAATAAAATTCAATTCGGTTTATATATACGTATGCGGCGAGCAACCACATAAGATATTGCTATTCAGTCCGCATGTGTTTACTGTTACGCAATCCATTTAAAAATATTTATTATTTTTATTTTTATTTTAATTATTAAATAAAATTTTAGATCCCAATCAGACCAACCTGTCGGATCTGATCCAAAACCCATCTTAAGTACTCATCCAAACTTGGTCCGGTCAAGTAATTTCTTCATTACTTCCCAGCGCCTTTTATAGGCTCTCAAACGGTTCCATTTTGTTATTTTAGAGCTGGTCTGATTGGGATCTAGGAAACTTTAATTCCACATCATCAGCTCACCGAGCTGTAACGCACTATCAAATGCAAAGTATTTTGGGCCTATTTTGTACATGTAATTTTGGGCCCTATGAGGCTAAACCGCTAAAGTTTAAAGTCCCAAAAGGCCTAAACAAAGGACCTTAGAAATAAATTGGTTGCACTTTATATTCATTTAAAACGTATATAATATTGTGAAGTCAGTCACTAACCGATATATATTTCATACACACACATTCTTGTTTTGTGGTGCATGGATTTATATGAAAATAAATTCAAATACATATATATATATATATATATGAATTCTCATTTTAAATTTTGTATATATAAGTCCGCATAAAAATCAGTATATACAGTTGCATACAGTTGCATACCGAATATGCTGTATGCAGTGACTTTTTACATACTGCATAAGAACCGTATTTAATAACATTTGTTATGATGTAACAAACAATAACAGCTTTCCTTAAGATAATAAACAGTAACAGTTACTATTAATAAAAATCAAATCTATACTATCTAAAAATATTAACAGTTTACTGATAATATAAAAATTTAAAGGTTTTTTATCACGTCACGTTCGCGTCGAATAGGAACTGTTCAATATAAATATATATATTCCTATTTCATCTTCTTTGAATAAAAACAGAATTGCAACTGTAATATGAGATGCTGTAAAGTGAAATGACGTGCTTTACAATTTTACATTGAAAAATATTCATGAATTAAATGATGACCATGATAGAAGGTAGCTAAATTATTGTTACCATTCTTTACCAATTTTTTTACCAAGCTTGGGGCCATTGTTGAAAATAACAAGCATAGTATCTTACTATTTATAATTGCAACGTGCGTTCCTTCCACACCACAGGTAATATATTTTTCGGAGCAATTGATTGTTCTGCTCCAATAAAATACTTCTAGAAGAATTAACAAACATTTTATGACCTTATGGTTGCGTCATTATGCAAACCTAATTAAATTACCTAGCGGTATACTAATTTTCAGTTGTTTTTTTTTTTTTTTCATAGCAGTATACTCTATACTGTCCTCAATAAACTAAAATTCAGAATCTAGAACAAGATAAATGCCATATTTTCTATCTTGTTCATCCATAATGGTGAAATATAGGAATAAAATATGACATTTTTAATTCGATCATTTTTATTAATACACCCCTCCCCCCCAAAAAAAATTAAAAATTAAAAAATGCCCCTACCATCTGTTTTTTTTTTTTTTTAACTCACTAGACCATCTCATGCAGAGGCGGGCCAGTCCACTAGCGGACCGCCCCCTGCAGAGGCGGTCTGCTAGAGGATCTGGACCGCCTGTGGACCTGGCGGTTGGGATAGTTTTAAAATAAAAAGGATGTAGGGGTATTTTAAAAATTAAGTTTTTTTAAGGGTATTAATATAAGGGCGGTGCTATTCTAAGTGCACTGATTCTAATAATAAGAGCTCATAGAATTTTTGTTTTGTTTAAACCAATTTTACCCTTAATAAATACTTTCTTCTTTTGTTTTTGAATTAAATATACTATTAATAGAGGACGTCTTTTTTAGTAAGTATTCTCTGAAAGAAAACAAGAAAGAATATTTTTAAGCAGTTACTATATTATAATTTAACATTCTTATTTTATATGTGACCTTTCAATATAGATTTGTTGGCAAGCAAGAGAACATTGCCTCACCTTTATCAAGAGCTTAAACTAATTAATCAGAGTACAAATTCATTTTATTGAAAACCTACTAAAATTAATTCCAAGAAAGCTTCGTCAATGATTTTTTTTAATGGGAAGAGGAAATAAACTAGGAAATTACGTTGTTCAGTAGCTAGGAGTATTGAAACACGAGCGTGATAATGAGCTTCTAGATTCTTTTGATGCTTATAGTGTGGTGAATTTTTAGGTTCTATTTATTATTATTTTTATATAGATTGATATATAAAAACTTTTATGTAATAATATTTGGTGAAACATTATATATTTTTCTGTAAGTCCCATGCTTCTCAATTCGTTCTTTCTAACAATTTATTTTCCTTACTAGTTCGTAGCGACTTCAAAATTATTCTTTTTAAGATGAAATCAGTTTCAATTAAATAATAAACTAGCATCTCACAAAACGTTTTTTTTTTCATTCAAGAGATGCAAGTACCAACAAATAAAAGAAAATAGCTAGGACCAAACAAAGCAGCTTCATCCATCCGCCATAATAGCTAAACTGATCTTTTCACACTCCATTCGCAATATCCTACACGAGTGTCAATAAGTAAAATAAGGAGCCAATATCAAATCAGATTGCAGAACTAATGAATAATTTGAATATCGTAACTCGAAATTTAGCTTTAATGAGATTAGACTAACTTTTAGCAGTTCAAGAGATCAATCGCAATCGGATATAATTTAAGCGATTTCAGAAACAACAAGATTAGAGAGACCAAAGCTAGTGATAGATAGGGAGAAGAGAGCTCCAACCAGAACAGAGAGAAGGGAGTGTCGACCGAGACAGAGGATGGGGAGGTGAGAGATAAAGGGGCTGGGACGGTGGGGTTAGGGAGGGGGACACAAAGGAGAATAAATGATAAAGATTTTAACGAAGGATATTTAGGGTATAATCACAAAAAAATTCTCTCAGCTCTTGATATTAGAATTCGTGCGCTGAGTATAGCACCGCCCTTAATATAAATGGCCATTTTTAATTGGTTGAGAAAAGTAAAATATGGATCACTACGTCTTTGATCCGTTAGATTTGGGTTATCAACTTAGTGCATTAACTTTTTATTAGACGAAGGCACCCAAAAAATATATATTCAACTTATTCTTTTATATATATTCTAAAATAAAGGGAACGATTTTTTACAACAAAAGTACAATGCACATTAAAATTTGATGTAATACAAAATACGGATGTAAGTTATTTTTTCTCAAGGAAATTTTGAACATGGCTATCTTTTAAAATACAATAGAAACTATAAATAATTATATTTGTATATTAATAAAGGATATGATAAGTGATACACATAGGAAAAATAGTGTCTTTTTATTTAATTATGATATTATATTTTGAATGTAATTTGTACTCATTTTCAACAATAGATATAAATTTTGTACGAACACTACATAATAAATAAAAGTAAAAAATAAATAAAAATAAACAACATATGATGCAAGAAATAAATTAATGATGCATCCAATGCTACAAATTTGACTAAGTTGACTAAAGTCTCTAAAAGAAGTAAATTTGTTTTTCTCTATTTTTTATTTGTGGCAAGAAATGATGGCTCAAATGGCTTAAATTTTTGTAACTGTACTTTTCAAATTTTGAAATAAAAATGAAATATTCTATTCTTGAAAATTTTACTAGAAGTTTTGGTTATGAAAATAAAAATAAATAATCAATGACCATTAATATAAAGAAAGTATGTTTAAAAATATATATTTTATATTTGCTTTTTATAGAGAATTTAAGCAACGACAAATTTGTTCATACAAGGAAAAAGTTTGAATTTCTTGTGTTAATAAAAAAATTGCTTATGTCAGTATTATGACCCGTTATATTTAGTGACAAATAAGTGTAAAATATAGTCGTTCCAACAATTACATTATAATCAAGCTGGTTCAAAACATCGGAATATAAGTTATGAATTATGGTGTGAATTTAGTAATATTTATTAAATTCAAGAATATTTATATATAAGGACGAGAACAAATTAAGCTATGAATTCTATCACTGTAATATTGTATCAGAATATAAGTCATTAATGTTTAAATCTAGACCTAGTCAGAGAAGTTACAGCTGGCTATCCTTTTTTAACTTTTTGGATAAATATTGGCTCTACGTCATCAAGCTCCACAGAACTGGACCCCTCCCTTTTCGGTCTTATAAATGCCAACCCCTCGACTCTCGTTCTCTCTCCAAATCAAAATAGACGGACGAGAGAGAGAGAGAGAGAGAGAGAGAGAGCACTCTCTCTTGAGTCTCTTCTTTTGTGAAAGAGCTCTTCTAAATTGTGCACAGAAAAATAAATCTTTTTTGTTAAGATGCAGAGGTTTCTCTTTCGGAGGGCATTATCGTCCTTGGCGTCCAAGCGGGGTCATTCTGGAATTGCTGCCGCGGAGGTGGTCGCATCTCACAACGATGAAAATGCGGGGGCGATCCCCAAAATGCCCCCGTTCGACTACACTCCTCTAGCGTACGATGGGCCACGAGCGGCTGATGTCCTTCGCAAGAGACTCCAATATCTCAGCCCCTCTCTCTTCCATTTCTATAACAGACCTGTACAAATTCCACTTCCTCATTTTTATTTGTTTTTGGTATTTTTCATTGATTTTTTTATTTTTATTTTTTCGATTGCCCCTTAGATTTTAATACTAAATTTAACGACCTCGTTTATTTCAGTTCCTTCCTCTCCAGTTCTGTTCAATTCTCTCTATTTCTCTGGTGAAATTCTTCTCCATTTCATCTCACTGGTGGGGATGTATCTGTATTGCTGGTGGTCCCCCCCTCAGAGTAACTAACCTCCCTGTTCACGCATTAAAGGAGGGGGCTCTGTACGTGTGGGTCCCTTATGTCAGTTCACCTATCTTCCCTTTCACTTGCTCTTAGGCCTGAAATTCCTTTTCATCGTATTTAATCATTTCTTCAGATGGGCCCCTTTTTAGCCCAACGGCCCCTTCATCTACACCTTTCATCTCTCTCAACTCGTTCCCTCCTGTCTTCTTCTTGAAATTAAACGGTAACCCACAAATCCTTTCTAGTAATTAAAGATAACTGTCTCAAGTCCCTTCTTTCATTTGATTTGGCTACGGGAGGTTGATTGGCGGATAGGTGATTGCTGTGGGGCCAGACTGCCAGTGGTGGTGGTGCTAGGAGGAGGAGAAAGGAGGCGAATCTCAGTTCCTATATTGAACTATAGCCTTGTATACAAAAGGAATGAGACCATCCACTGAGGAGCTACAATGGTTAGATTAGGTCCCTTGGAGGAGAAGGTATGGTTGGAATGGAAAAAATATAAATATATACATGTATATAATTGGAAAATGGATTGGAGAGAAGCTTATGCTTGAAATGGCTCGCCAAACAGCCTTCTTGTAGCACAGGTTTTGGGACTGCTTCAAACATTCAAACACTTGTTGCCGCAGTTGAACAAAGAGAAACACAAATAGAGGTTGCCTTTATATGTCTCTTTCTCTCTTTTCTGATTGGACTCCACTACTTTTAGTACCCTTCTGTAAATGAGCATATGAAGTACTTGGTTCTTATTTTGACACCATATGTATCATGTAGACTCCTTCAACTGAAGCCCAAGATAACATCTTGCTCATTGTCAACAACATTTCAACTTCAAATTTGGAGGCTAAGGCAAAGGACTTTAATGAGGTCTTGCATGAGCAGTACTTCCCTTGGTTTGCACAATATATGGTCATGCAAAGGTGAGTAAAAAAGAAGTATATAAATTCTTAGGGATGGTAGTCTAATCTGCAGCATCAAATGTTACTAATTCTTTGGATGTTATTTTTTCAGAGTGAGCATTGAACCAAACTTTCATGACTTGTACTTAAGGTTCCTTGACAAGGTGAATTCCAAAGCACTGAACAAGGAAATATTGAAAGTCACATTCATGAATTGCAAGGTAGATTATTGTTCGTACCTTGTATTGTTTTGTTTGTCATCAATTTAATACTGTTGGCTATAGTATTGTGGTGCACCAAATGTTTAATTTTTTTCACCTCCTGTTGTTACATCATTCAAACTTTTGCTTGTAGGTTGTGTTAAAATCTAACCTGATAAAATCAAATTCGGAGGAAAGGTCCTTGCTGAAAAATCTTGGGAGCTGGCTGGGGAAGTTCACGATTGGCAGGAACCAGGCATTAAGAGCCAAAGAAATTGATCCAAAATCTTTGATCATAGAGGTAGTGTGTTTGGGTCTGTACTGTTTATGTTGTCCATTTTTTATGGTTCTTGGATCTTGTTGTCATACCCTCTTTTGTTGATGCCGGGTGCTCTGTTTTCTAATATTTTAATGACACTTTTTTTTCCTTCTTTGACAGGCATATGAAAGAGGACTGATGATTGCTGTGATACCTTTTACATCAAAGGTTTGCCAATTATTCTGAAGTTGTGATGATGCATGTTATCCATGTACATGGCATGTGCTAAATTTTTCTCTATTTACTTTATGTGCAGATTTTGAAACCCTGCCTGTCAAGTATTGCATATCGACCTCCAAACCCGTGGACCATGGGTATCCTGAGCTTGCTTGCTGAGATATATAATCTTCCGAATCTCAAAACAAGCTTGATTTTTGAAATTGAGGTGCATAAGTTATCTAAAAAACTGTTTTCTTTATCTGGCTTCTTTCAAATTAGAATTTACATAAAGAGCATAAAAAAGAAACTAATTTGGATAAATTGGCACTAAATTAAAACTGTTAGAATTTTAGATGTTTGCATATCATAATCCAATTGGTGACAGTGCCCTTGTTGTTTCTCAAATTTATGTCGCTTAGCTTGTTGAGCCTTTTATGACTGTCATAGCAAAGATCAGAGTTTAAATTTATGCTTGATTTTGTTCAGAGGCTGTTTAGGGATCTTGTAGTGGATCTAAAAGAAGTGAAACCCTCCTCTCTGATCAAGGACCGGGTGCGTGAGGTGGAAGGCAACCCTGACTTTTCTAACAATGGCATTACTACTGTGTCTCCATCACCTATTGTCACAGAAGCTTCCATACCGGTTCCTGGAAACCAGGTGGAACTGCCACTTGACGTCAGTACTAATCCCAGCCATCATTCTACTGGCACAATGGTGAAGATCTGATCTTTCCCGAGCAATTTTTTAACTGCTTTTTTTATTAGTAGATACAATACAATATTCCATATAACATAATTTTGCAGCATATCCAGGTTGCATGACTAAAAAAATTGAAAGATCAAAAGACAAAGTGCATCGGTACTGATAAAAGTTGTTCTTTTTAGCTACTAGACATGAAGACTTGCAAGGATCATAAAATATGACAAAAAATATAGTGCTTAGAACAACATTGGTACTATCACCTGTTTGCAGTATAATACCATGGCATATTATGAACATTGAGATATGTTATTTTTGTTTACTTTAGTTTTTTGCGTCTTTTACAGTATGCATTGGTCGAATAAGACAACGTTGACCCTCTTATCATGCCTGAACAGATTCCCTCCCCTCATGGTATCCCTCAGATGGTCCCACCTGCTCAAGCTCCCTCCCCATCTCTATCGCCTTTCTTGCTTGATCAGGTTTTGTTTCTTTTACAATTTTTCAATTTTTGTCCTTTTATCAGTGGAACAAAGATCTGACATTTTATTTTTTATGACCTGTGCATATGAATTGAGAAATCAACATTTGATTTGCCCGACTTATTTCTTTAGACTGGGTATCAGTGATGCTGATGTAGATTAAATTGTCAACTCTTGACAGAATGGTACTATTTTTTTGCAAAAATAACCATAATTATGCTGGTTGTATGTTACAAACCTGAGAAATGTATTTTTATATCGAGAAATATGGTTCATGCTTGCTACTAGTTCTTATTTTTACTTTTTAAATCCTATCAACAGCAATTGCTCTTTATATGTAATTGATGTGCTTTGCTTTTTTGCAGCTCTTGCAAATTATTCCTGCCAATTATTTCAGAATCAACCCTATGATTAATGCCATGGGCGATCCTCAAGTGCCTTATTTCAGGTTAAATTTATTACTTAATATTATAGATGCTGTTCTTCTTTATTGTGTTCTAATATGGTTGAAATATTCAGGATTATTGAAGCTGCCATGGATAAGTCTGTCAAAGAGATCATATCTCCTGTTATTCAGAGGAGTGTCACAATTGCTAGCCGGACAACAAAGGAACTTATTCTCAAGGTTCTAGTTAGTTGGAATGATACCATATGATGTCCACAACTTTTCTTTGGTCAAAATACTATAATTTATTTTTGTTCTCTCTTCTTTCAGGATTATTCAGTGGAACCTGATGATGGTGTAATATTTCGTGCTGCGCATCTGATGGTTGGCATACTTGCAGGGAGCTTAGCCCATGTCACTTGCAAGGTCTTGCAAACTCTTATGTTGTTTTTCTAATTTTTACCTTTAGTTGGTAAATTTACATGAAGTAAAATCCTAATTAATTATATGTGCCAAAATGAGCTGGAGCTATGAGATGTAAATGACACCTGATAATTAATAGTCCATGTATTGGATTCTTAACTCCCTCCCTCTTCCTCTCTCTTTCACACACACACACACAATGGGCGCACAAGCAGACCAGCTTGAATTTATTTATTTGTCATGTGTGGTATTTGACTGATAAAGCATTCTTTCAGAAACCGCTTGGTGAGGCTTTAACCAGCAATCTAAGGACAATGCTTCAGGAATTGGACAGCAATAATGACAACAATGAAAAGATAATTGAAATACTTATCACTGATCATCTTGATCTTGGCTGTGCATTAATTGAGAGCGTGGCAAAATGCAAGGTATTAACCTGCTAATTTTTACCTTGGATTTCTAGAATCTGTTACTATTGGTTAGATTTAATAAAGTGCAAATTTCATATCAATTTATTGCTCTCTCTCTCTCATTGTCTAGGCGGTGGAAATAATAGATATAGATATAGCGCAATCACTTGCACAACTCAGGGAACAAAGAGATGCTGCTGGCTCTGCATTTGCTCAAGGCTTGTATTCACATGTTCCAGATGCACTTCGCCCCAAACCTGCTGGTCAACTCGCCAATACTCAATTGCGTGTCTATGAGGTATATTTTTTGCAGTAGTATATTATGCAGTTAAGGTTGCATTTTATTTCAGCAACATGCAAGAAATTGCTTATTCTGGCAGACTCTAGTCACCTTATGTTAACAATGGGGTACCTCCACTCTACTTTCGGATAAATTACTGTTTGTAAATTTATAAAAGGTGGGTCTGCATTGTTTCCTTACCTAGCTGAAGTTGGTTTTCTTAAATATTGTTTTCCACTTTTTCCAGGAATTTAACAATGTATGGCGGACTCCAGAGGCAGAGGTAAAGAGAGTATGGGGGTCAATTTTTTAATTTTTAATTTTTATATTATGTGTGATTTCTATGTAATTTAGAATAAAATGTCAAAAAATTGTAAAATTAACCTCCATTCTCCACACTTGTCATAGCAGATTTTATCTGGTCGGCCTGTTGGAACTAAGGAGGATGTTACTTTAAGTGATACTGTGCCACTATCCCCAGATCCAGCTGGTTTTCAAGATCAGGTTTTATAACGGCTATAAATTGACAGTTCCCTCCTCTCACTCTCTCTCTCTCTCTCTCTCTCTCTATCTCTCACCCTTGCTATGGCTAACAATTATTTTCTGCCCTTTGATCCTAGGTTGCTGTTCTATTCTCTGAGTGGTGTCAGTTATGCGATCTCCCAGTTGTGAATGATATGACCTATAGCCATTACATCTCTCAACTGCAACAAAATGGCCTCCTGAAGGGTGATGAAATCACCGATCGCTTCTTCCGTGTTCTTACAGTAACTTTTCAATTTTATAACCTATATTTTCCTTTGTAAATATTTTGTACCAAATTATTTGCTTTTTAAGGAAGTAATGCATTTCCTGCTTGGCATCTATTTCAGGAACTGTCTGTTGCGCATTCCCTTGTTAAGGAACCAGCTGTTCTTGGTACAGTGCAAAATCACACAAACGAGCAAATTTCCTTTTTCCCAATTGATTCTTATGCAAAGCTCACTGTTGTAATTCTTAAGGTATGCTGGATTTTTGCACATATGTTAAGGACCTTATTCTTAGGAGGTTAGAATGTGAACGATTTCTATCAGGATACAACATTAGTGTTTACTTTTGAATCATGTCTACTAAACATAAATAATTGATGATGAACTTTGAATAGTGAATCTTAGCTATATATGTGATATTATTTTTGCGTAAGCCTATTAAGAATTTTTGTCAGCTCATTAATACTTCGGAACTATTCTAGAATTCATGCCTTAGGTATATAGGAGATATGTTGAATTTTCAATCTATAGTGTGTACAGGTTTAATCTCATTATCTAACTTACTTTTTCCATGGTCTACAGTATGCATCCGTTGAACAAGTGCCAAGTAAAGCTCTGCTATTCATGAAGGTTTGTTCCTCATCTGATGACATGAAATTTGTTAGTTTATGGTAGACAATGCTAATAACTATTCTTTGTTGCATGTCCAGCTTCTATTGGTGACAGTTAAAGTAATTGTAAAGGATGCAGAAAAAAAGAAAACAGACTTTAATGCCAGGCCATATTTTAGACTATTTGTTAATTGGCTTTTGGATATTGTTTCTCCAGATCTTGATAGCACTAATTATGAGGTATGTTTATTATATGGACCATAGCATTGTAATAAACTATACCTTAACTTACTAGCAGTATTACGTAGATATTATAATTTCTTGTATTTGTCAATGTAATTATGAAAATGTAGATGTTTTTCTGGTATATAATGCCATCAACCTGAGATTTATTGAATTCAATTTAGATATATGATCAATGAATATGAAGCCATAGCTTCTATGTAAAATCTTCTTGGTTGATACTCCTGTTCTTTTATAATATGAGGTTGTTATTTCAGATCTTGACTTGTTTTGCAAGTGCATTCCTTGCGTTACAACCACTGATAGTGCCAAGCTTTAGGTTTATCTCTCTCTTCTCTTTCCATTCTATTGGTACATTAGTTTCTTTTCAAAGCTTGCTGCTCTTATTTAGAATTTTCAAGTTTGTCTGATATAAGTTTTTTTAATTCCTCTATACTTGGGAAGTATTTATGATTTTATTTTCTCTTTGTCCTTTTTTCAGTTTTGCTTGGCTCGAATTACTGTGCCACGAGAATTTCATGCCTAAAATTCTGACATGCAATTATCCCGAAGGCTGGCCACATTTCCAGTGCCTGCTTGTTTGTTTATTCAAGTTTGTGGAACCTTTCTTGAGAAAATCACAACTTCCTGAGCCGGTTTGTCTTTGTACCTCTTACATTATGTTTTCCATGCAAACATTTTTAGGAGTACATGGTTTTGTTTTCTTTTCTTTTCTTTTTTTTTTTTTTTTTTTTTTAACTTTTGTTTGCATGAGGGTAATTTTATAGAAATAGAGACTGCTTCTGTTAATTTACAATTAAGATAAATTGAGCACATAGTTATAAGAAGAACCAAGTAGCTTGTTATTGCACAGTCTGATCATTAATTTCGGCACTATTATTTAGTTTATTTACCATGTTAGTTGTAATAATTGTGTTATAGTTAGCAACTCTCTTCATTAACTCCTGTGGTCTCATTTCGTGTAGGTTGTACTTTTGTATAAGGGCATTTTGAAAATGATGGTCGTTCTTCTGCTTGACTTTCCTGAATTTCTATGTGATTATCACTTCAGTTTATGTGATGTGCTTCCTACCACCTGTGTTCAATTGCGTAACTTGATTCTCAGTGCATTCCCTCGTAACATGACAGTTCCAAATCCTTCTACCCCTAAATTAAAGGTTTGTTTTGGGCTAACCACAATTTCTACTTTTTGGGGAATACAACTGTCACCCCTCAAAAGGTTCAATTAACAATCAAAGGTATTCTGTACTTCAATCTACCTAAAAAGCTTGTCACCATCTGAATCAATTACATGCATCATTTATGTTCTCGGTTGTGGTTGTGCAAAGTGGTGATTGATGTATGCAATTCTACGAAAAAACTAGCTTATTCAGAACTGTAGAGTAATTATTAATGTATTATGGCAAAATGCAGGTTGATTTGTTGCCTGAAATCCAGCAAGCGCCTAGAATTCTATCTGATGTGGAGGGAGCTCTGAAGGAAAAACAGATGAAGAGCGACATTGATGAATATCTCAAGGTAAGAGTTAACTATGCCTGTAATTGTCTCTCTGCATGCTCACAAAGGGCATAAGGTTACTTGCGCCCTATTTTTCTCCCTGTTCTATATTTGTTTCATTTTGTCTGACTCAATTTGTATTTATGCATTGCTTCATGTCTCTGTTGTTGTTTTTATTTAGCTTTATTATAATAGCACAATAATTGAATGTTGCAGACAAGACCAGAAGCTTCTTCCTTCTTAGATGAACTTAGGCAGAAGCTGCTGCTGCCTCAAAGTGAAGTGAGCGAGGCAGGGATGCCCTACAATGTCCCATTGATTAATTCCCTTGTGCTTTACATTGGCATGCAGGTAGAACCCTATCCTTTTTATCTTTGTTGCTTAATTGCTCATGGCTAATCTTTACAGCTTTACCCTTTATTCAAGAGTTTTTTTTTTGAGCAATAGTTGAACACATGCACAGCCAAGACATATGTGTTGGGATACCTGTTTTGATAATTTGGACAATACATATCTAAATAAATTAAAAAAAAAAAATTAGACATTGTTTAACTTAAGGATTGATTGTGTATCAACTTTATATATATTACTGTCATATGATATTCCATTAAATGACGTTAAACATAGACTATTGTAAGTTTTAAGTCATTTGATGAGCAGTAAACTTGTGGAAAATTCTATTATTTTTCATGTGCATCATATATGTATAACTATAGATTATGTCACATTTTAAAAAGTCAGATTGCAAAATTACCAATTATTTTTTCCAGTTGTCAAAGTAATGGATCGCCGTAAATAGTAGATACCCTCTTTGAAATGTTACTTCAAGAATATCATAGATGGCACTGTTCAGCATCAACCTCAAAATTTCTCATACTAAGCCTGTTTTTGTCACTGATTTAAATAACTATTTTATTTGTTGCAGGCAATACAACAACTGCAGAGTAATAATACTGACACAATATTGGTGGAGGCCGCAATGGACATTTACCAGAGTCTGGTGAAGAACCTCAACACTGAGGGGCGCTACTACTTGATCAATGCCATTTGTAACCAACTGCGCTATCCCAACAGCCACACTCTTTACTTCTCTTCCATACTTCTCTCTCTCTGGACTAAAGCAAGCAGTGTAAGTCTTCTTCATA
Source organism: Carex pumila (assembly GCA_033356055.1). NCBI lineage: Eukaryota > Viridiplantae > Streptophyta > Magnoliopsida > Poales > Cyperaceae > Carex > Carex pumila. The sequence goes on along the minus strand of JARJHM010000117.1, from coordinate 297,283 downwards.
TTTTAGCTATTCCATTTCTGGTGCCTATTATTTATTCTTTTTGGCAAATCTTCCTGTCCACCCGAACAAAAGTTTTATTATGATATCACCTACCTACCTAAGAAAAGAGATAGACAGATTGACAAATAGACAAAACACTATCTTTAAACATGTTGACAAACACAAGGACGGACACGGGGTTGTAGAGGAACATATTCTTTTTAGCAGCATGATATGATGTTTTGTGTGTTGTATGTTTAACTTGCATACAAGAATTTGCAGTAATACAGATGAAATTGCCCCTGTAATATCAAACCAATGGTTTCTAATTTAACGAATACGGATAATATTCCTTGTTGTAGTCATTCCAGGAATTGATTCAAGAACAGATAGCAAGGGTGCTGTTGGAGCGTCGGATAGTTAGATGGCCTTACCCCTGGGGACTTATCATCATCTTCATGGAGATAACCAAGGTACGTGTTATATTTTGTTCTCTTATTTTAGCTTTTGAGAACTTGAATTTTCCAAAATTTTATATATTTTATCACCTTCATGGAGATAACCAAGGTGTGTGTTATATTTTGTTCTCTTATTTTAGCTTTTGAGAACTTGAATTTTCCAAAATTTTATATTTTTATTTTTTTGCTTTTTGTGCAGAATTCTCAATACAATTTCTGGAACCAACCTTTCATTCGAGTTGCCCCTGATATCGAGGAACTCTTTAAGTCAGTGGCAAGATCTTGGGGCGTGAGACCCACTGGTAAAGCTCTCGAGGATGCACATCCATCTGCTGGGGTCCCAGATGCTAACAATTGAATCTGTTTTCATCATTTATATGTTCATTTATCAATAGCTTCTGTGTATATATTTGTAGCATGAATTTTAAATTTATTCAGATGATCCTCAATGATTAGTTCTAAAATTTTACTTGTAAATATTCATCTTTTGGTTATTGTATAGATAGACCTTCCCAGCAATTTTTTTCTTTATTTTTTGGAGTCTATCAAGCAGGTTTTATCTATTCTTAGTTATCAGATATTCTATAGTTGTGTCCTGATCTTATCCCATAAAATTGATTTTGGTAAGCTGAACTCAAATTGAAAATTTTGTTATATATGACATCAATTATTTAGTTCTCCGGACACAGCAGTTTTAAGCTGTCCTGAGCTTGCAAGAAAATTCCATTTGCAACTTTTGGGCAATATCAAATGCTGAAGCTTTTTTGCATGCAACATACTGGGTAAATATTTTAACAGAATAGTTTTAGCTTCATGCAGTGCACGGACTGTAGGATCATACTCGCACTGCATATAGTCTGCGTGCTGCATAAAGCCAAACTGCTCTGTTAATATCTGTACGCTATGAACTGACCAAGCTAAATTTTACAGTCATTTGTTTCCACAAAGAAAGGATTGTTTTTTTTTTTTTATTATTATTTCAAACTTGCGTCCTCCCACACAGATAGCGTTACCTTTGCTGCTATGTCAGACTGGTTCTTGTTTATACTGTGTTTTGACCTATCAAAATATTTGATCTTGTTTAAAGACTAGGTACTTAATATGGGTTTTAGAGTTTTAGAATTTTTACACGAGCTAAAGCGTTTTACAATTTTTAACGCAGATTAGTACCCGTTCGTCTGATTTTGGTAATTAGGATAAGTTCCAACTATTTGGATTAGTACACGTTGTCTGTAATACAAGTAAAGAAACCAAATTGGAGACAGATTTCTTAAATTATAAATTCCGTCCTGTTTTGCCGTTTCGTGTTGTCATGTCAATTTCATATTTTTCTATGGAAATCATGAGTTTTTACCGCTAAATGTATATTGTATTTGTTTAATTAGCAGCCGAAGTTAAATGGACCATTCAAAACAGTGATTTTGTCTCGAGACACATTTTAAAATGGAGATCATATTGAATGGTTCATATTGACTGTTTGGATTTGCCAGACTCAAATTATAAGTACATATTTTGCATTTTTATGAAAGAGACTGAATTATACAAAAACATAATAACAAAAATTTAATTAAATTTCAATATAGATAATTAAAAAATAATAATCTATTAGATGGATAAGCACTTCTGATTTGACTATAGATTCGCTTCTGGAAACAGAAAATTAAATGGAATTAGAAATCTACCTTGTTATTGCAACTGGCTGCTATGTTAACCCTGATGATCCATTATCCATATATATACATGTCGAAGATTTAAGTAGTTTTTGACAGCAATATCATTAAGTAATCTCCTCCACAAGCCACTAGTATATACAATAGCATGCCTTAATTATTACAGTACTGTTCTTATTCCTGAAGAACTCGGGCCCCTTCGGAAACCCGGATCATGCGTTATTTACGCGCAGAAAATAAAAAAAGATATAGAGAAAATACCTTGCATATATAATTAACTAACTATATATTTACAATTGCTAAATCATGAATTCCATTCTGCTGATCATCTCCCTGATATCATTTGATTTGGCGACGGAAGGTTGATCGACGGATAGGGGATTGCTGTGGGGCCAGACTGCCAGTGGTACTAGTGGTGGTAGGAGGAGATGAAAGGAGTTGAATCTCAGTTGATTGAAATCTTCCGGAATCACCGGGTAAACGCATGTAGTACGAAGGAGGCGGCTCGTGATCAAACAGTAAACTTCCTAGAGAAACTTGACCACAGTTCCTATATTGAACTATGGCCTTGTATACAAAAGGAATGAGACCTTCCATTATATTGAGCTATAGCTAGAAGAGTTGTCTCTTGGAGGAGAAGGTGTGGTTGGTATGAAAAAGAAATGTATGTATATAATTGGAAAATGGATTGGAGAGAAGAAGCTTATGCTTGGTTCAAGAGGAGGAGAGAGAAAGGGGAGTGGTTTAAAAGAAGAGAGAGGGAAAGAGAGGAATTATATGAGGCCGAAGTAATTGGGTCGATCGATTTCTTCAAGTAATCCGGTTACTACCTTCCTCTCCATTTTTGTACGCAACTAGTAAATTACGGCACGGTTTCCTTTGGATTTTGTCGAGCAAATGTAAAACTAGCGACGGCAATGATGGTGGGTCCACAATCCACTGCCTTATCTACTTGACTACATCCGCTTCTTATTTAGCTAAAGAAATAATTTTGTTTTTTTTTTTATTCTGAATTATTGTAAATATATATAAATATAAGACATCAAAAATAGAGTAGAACTAGGGTGTTTTTAAGTTTACCAAATTTTTTAATAAATTCAAGTTTAAAACTCATCAAATCGACTTCAAATGATGAATCCAAATAGTTGAAATATGTCTATCTTACGAGTGATGTATCTGCATGTGAAAATTTTAAATATTTGAATTAATTTAGTATAAAGTCGAGCAATTAAAATTAGAAGGCTAATAAATTAATTTTAATGCATTCATTTTTTGACCACTTGATTTTATGCAAAATTAATCTTAAAGTATACGCATCATTCATAAAGTAAGTAGATTTCAACAGTTCAGATTCGTCATTTGAAACTGATTTGATAAATTTTAGACTTAAATTCATCAAAAAACTTTGTGAACTTAAGAAGACCCTAGTTCTACTCTCAAATATATATAAAACTGAAACCATATTTTAAGTTCCATTCATATATGATGAATATAATACATGTTCGATATGTATCGGAGAAACAGAGCTAATTTGCCTCTTATAAATTAAAATATTTCATTTTATCTTTTAAAAATCTTAAATTTTACAAATTATATTACTATTAGACTCTCCTATAAATAAAATTATATGACAAGTTCTCCAGTCTCAATTATATAATTCCGCTTTATATATCGCATTATAATCTGTCGTCTTTGTCTTTGTTGACTTGTATATCGCATAATGGACATCTCCATTATGTGTACAACGGAGAGAAGTTGAAGTGTATGTGATTAGTTTTGGATAGAGACGTAAAACGAAGAGAAACTAAGACTTAAAAGGGAGTATTTATCTGAGTCACAATAGCTTTCAAATACCTGTGCAAAACTTCTCCATCTTACCTACTCCATATGTTGGATATTTTGTTTATTGTTATCTTTTGGTTTTAACTATTTTCTCTGATCTAATTGTTTTGAGTCTTTTGACCAAGAATATAAATAATTTAGTGTAAAGATCCTTCTGTCTTTCTTCTTTCCACACCAACTAACTAACAAAATACAATAATTAGTAATATGAAAATTAAGAACAAAAATAAAAACAGTTGCAAAGCACTGAATATAAATTAAATTTATTAATTGTAAATTGAGATGATCCAATTACATTTTTTTTTATGACACTGAATTACACTCTCAATTTTTAAAGTTTTTAAAGTTCAAATGATCGATCTAAATCATTCAACATAATGGATATATTAAAATATGCTTGCAGATCAAATTTTATATTTTTTGGAATTTTTTTACTATTTATTAAGTATTAAACAAAATCGCTATATTCAGACCATTGAATTTTTGTACCCATCTTAATTAATAGTAAAAAAATTCAAAAAAATATAAAAGTTGATCTGCAAGCACATTTTAACATATACATCATATTTAACGGTTTGGATCGACTATTTAAACTTTAAAAATATAGAATGTAATTCGGTGTCAAAAAAAGGTGTAATTGGATCCCTAAATTTTAAACTTCTACATTCCTGCAATTAATTTTTTACTTTTTAATGGTCATGTCAGCAATTATTACCATGGAAGAGAAAACGAGAGCCAATAAAAAATGTTAGAAAGTGATTTTTTAAAAAGAAAAAATTTTCTAGATTAGAAATTATGTTACATCCAAAAAGTATAATAGAAAGTGCCGAACATGCTTTTAAAAAATAAAAAGAAATTCCAATACAGATGCTTTGAGAGGAAAATGAAATGTCAGGTGCTTCTTTCACATCTAATTTAAAAAGATATCTTCTTTCGCATCTAATTTAAAAATAAATTGTAGCCTGGTGATAATTAATTTAGTACAAGATTCAGGAACAGGTAGCATAATTTCTGAAAACAAGGGAATACATTCAATTCGGAAAATAGGTAATTAAATTAATTTCTGCTATTGTCATTACATGTAAGCACAACTAAAAAAATGCAAATATATATGAATCATTAACCACAAAATGTTAATTATATTTATTTGAAATTTAGTTTGGTCGTTATGATAATTATTGTTTTGTTGTAATAGATTTTATTTCTTTTACTGAGCAAATTTGACTTGCATCTTAGATTGGTGATTATGTTTTCTACAACGTTGTTGTATTTATTCTGAGCAAGATTCTTAATAGCAATTATAGTGCTATATCTTTTTAAGGTCCGAAAAATTATAGTGCAACTATATCTAGTTTTTTTTTTTTTTAAAAAAAAAAAAAGTGGTGAGTTACCGATTTCATTAGAAATCACAAAATTGTTTTGGCTTCAATCTCCAACCAAATTGGAAAGAGAAACGCATACAGTATGAAAAAAAACCACATAGGCAATACACAGTATCATGCCTAGCCAAATATTCAATACAACAAAGTCATGCTAATGTAAGCATCTAATAACAAGAGATCGGAAAAAAAAAAACCACAAACTAATCATTGAGGAACTCTAACCCAAACATATGAATTAAATCTTCCTGTGCCAGTATAGGTTGCTCTACCTCTAGTTATTTAAAATCATTATAAAAAAAAAGCGGTTAATAACGTTATAGTTTTTGAGACATGAAAAAGCTATAGCACAGCTATTATGTAACTATGATTCTGAGTATATATTATTGAAGATCAAATTATCAAATTAATTAATATTCACAAGAAATTTAATTCGAGTTTCAAACATACGATATTCTTCATGGAGATTATTATCTTTGTTGCTCGATTAAATGTTAGCTCTCAGATAATAAATGTATTAAGTAGTTTTCGTTCAATTTTATATAAATGTCCCATTGATAATCCGGGTGAATTGGAACAAATTTGCAGGTGATATTAAACCGATAAATAGAAAAAAAAAAAAAACTTATTAAGCAAATTCATAAGTTTGTTAAGCATTATTTTTTTATGGAAATTTGAATATTCCTTCAAATCAGTATTTTACTTGTGGTTGTATGGATTGCATATGCATATGCGGTCTGTTGTCGACGTAAAATGTCACGCGGCCACATATATACAGATTTGAATATGCAACTGTATTATTGATCTTGCTAACACATAATACTTCATGCGGCATGTATATGTGGTTCATAAAGATACATGATACTACATAATCATTATTTTGTTAGCTTGTTATAACTCATGACTGTGAAAATTGATCATATGTATTAACAGTTAATTTTAAAATTCTCATATACAAGTTCACATTAAATCTTCCACTATAGATAAACAAAACTGTATTTTAAAACACGGATTCAAATAAAAAAAAAAAGCAAACAAAACAAAACAAAAAGTCGTACAACAAGGGAAGAAAGATCATACGACTTGGTTATGAGAAAAAGAAAAGAAAGATCGTTACTTTGTTTTAAAATTTGCTTCCTTAAAAGCAACATTAAAAGATTTTTTTTTTAAAAAGGAATTACCCCAAGCCGTATCTTTATTGAAGGTTAAATGGCTTTTCTGCTTGAGAAAAAAAGGAAGAACGCAATATCCAAACAAGAATATGCGCAATTTTAGTTTAACTAATTTGTAGAAGGATTATTGCTATCATTTTGGTTTAGTATATATCCAATTAAATGATTTGGTATTAAGATAATTTGAACAATTGCCCAGAAAAATTAATAGCGTAAAGATCAACAATTAAAAAATTTAATACGAAGAGGCATTAATTAAATCAGTACGACCGAACAAAATAATGTACGATATTTTTAATGTTAAACTTAACATGAACTAATAATCGGTTAAATGACTTACATATATTTATGCGATATGAATAATTTTTCTATACCAATTAATTTTGATTTATGGTAGCGATAATATTAGTGATATGATAGCACGGGAATAGATGATTAGGATTAAAATACACTATAAGTTTAGTGGTCCAATTATCTCTACATTTTTTTTTTCATTTTTAAAGTTCGAAACAGTTCATTTGAACCGTTCAATATGATCTTCGTATTAAAATGTACTTCAAATTTTATATTTTTTTAAATTATTTTAATAATTTTTATAGATAGATACAAAATGATTGTTTTGGATGGTCCAAAATATTTTGAAAATAATAATTTTGTACCTATTTAAAAAAGAGTAAAAAAAGTTCTATAAAATATAAAATTTGGTCTTCAAGTTAGAGGTGCAAACGGATCGGATAGTGGTAAAATCATATCCGTATCCGTTTTTATTTTCCGGATACGGATACGGAAACGGATCGAATATTAACCAGATACAAATACGGATATCCACTTTTTATAATAGTGAATGACATAATTTTTTTCAAAATACATATTAAATTATATAATATATAATATAATATATATCTACTATTCGGATATGGATAATTAAAATTCAAAACTATATCCGTATCCGTATCCGCATGGATATTCGGATATCTGTATTAAATTTTCAGATACAGAGTCGGATACGGTCGGATAATATCCAACCCGTTTGCACCTCTACTTCAGGTACATTTAATATGAAAATCATGTTGAGCGGTTTGAATTAACTATTCAAACTTTGAAAACAGAGAAAAGAATGTGAAGCATGATTGTAGCACAAAACCAGTGATTCCCTACTCTGAATAGATTTCATTAAGGTAACATAGTTCGTTGAAACAATAACTAATACATATGTAGGGGTGGAACTAGAAAATTTGAATAGGAGGGCTAAATTAGAAAATACATAATATGTAAAAAGACAAAAGAAAAAGAAAAAGAAAAAGAAAAGTATGATCAACAGAAATTGAATTCAAAACTATACAAATACACATTTATTATTTTATGAAGAGACTAAATTATATAAAAACTTTCAAAAATAAAAATTAAATTAAATTTTAATATACATAATTAAAAAAATTAAAACCATAAGAATGAATTTAGCACTCTACAAAACCCTTTCATTTGTTCTATTTACAATAAGAACAAGTAAACGACTAAATACATACAAGTTTAGTCTACAATGATGAGACTGTTATTATAAACAAACCAGGTCAGATGCTTGTTGTCATCTCTTTCTAATATTTAATCGCTCATGCCAGCTATGCAATTTTGAATCTAAGATACCATCCAGCTAATTATTGGCCGAAATTCCACTACTTGATTGCTACTCTGTGCGATAGCTATCAAATCAAATTTTATTCGATATCTAATCATAGAATGGAGTAAGTATCAAATAAAATTTGCATTAAATTTTATTTACATTTAATCTGCACTAATCTTTAAAATTATTGAATTTGATTAGATTTTGGATCGCCTTCATTTTTATGATCGCGAGCATATTGCTGCTCGGGTCTACATTGATGGACTTGATAAAATTTGGTTATCTTTTGTTATTAGCAAATTTAAATATTAAATGTTGTTTATAGATTACGTGCAAATATTTTTTTAATATATATGCATAAAATCGTTAGTATTTATTTCGGTTTAAACTTTGAATTTGTAGGTATCAATTGAAATTCTAGGTACCACTATAGAAATTCGTGGCAACCGGAAAAAAAAAAGATTTGAATCAGTACTAATTTTACAAGTTCAATGTTTGAACCAAAATAAATACAAGTCCTTCAATGTATTGGAAATGAAAAGTGTTGTTTTGTTTTAAACTTTACAAAGCCGTGGCAACTGGAAAAAAAATGGATCAATACTAAGTTTACATGTTCAAAGTTTGAACCAGAACAAATGTAAGTCCTTCAATGTATCTAGGTGGAGAATTATATTCCTAAAAAATATTATAAGACAAAGAGTGTTTTTAATTTTTTTTATGCATAGAACCATTAGTATTTATTTCAGTTTAAACTTTGAATATGTATGTATCAATTCAAATTCTATGTACCACTATAGAAATCTGTAGCAATCGGAAAAAAAAAAAAAAGATTGGATTAGTACCAATTTTACAGGTTTAAAATTTGAACCAAAATAAATACAAGTCCTTCAATGTATCAGAAACGGAAAGTATTATTTTGTTTTAAACTTTAGAAAGCAGTAGCAACCGGAAGAAAAAAAAAATTTGAATTAGTACTAGTTTTATAGGTTCAAAGTTTGAAACGGAATAAATACAAGTTCTTTAATGTATCTAGGTGACCAATTGTATTCCTATAAAATATTATAAGACAAAGAGTGTTTTTTTTATTTTTTATGCATAGAAGCTTTAGTATTTATTTCGGTTTAAACTTTGAATATGTATGTATCAATTCAAATTCTATGTACCACTATAGAAATCCATGGCAACCGGAAAAAAAAAAAACAGATTTGGATCAGTACCAATTTTACATGTTTAAAATTTGAACCAAAATAAATACAAGTCCTTCAATGTATCGGAAACGGAAAGTATTATTTTGTTCTAAACTTTAGGAAGTGGTGGCAACCGGAAGAAAAAAAAGATTTGAATTAGTACTAGTTTTACAGGTTCAAAGTTTGAACCGGAATAAATACAAGTTCTTTAATGTATCAAGGTGGCCAATTGTATTCCTAGAAAATATTATAAGACATAGTGTTTTAAATTTTTTATGCATAGAAGCTTTAGTATTTATTTCGGTTTAAACTTTGAATATGTATGTATCAATTCAAATTCTATGTACCACTATAGAAATCTGTAGCAACCGGAAAAAAAAAGAGATTTGGATCAGTACCAATTTTACAGGTTTAAAATTTGAACCAAAATAAATACAAGTCCTTCAATGTATTGGAAACATAAATTATTATTTTGTTTATACTTTAGGAAGCAGTGGCAATAAGAAGAAAAAAATATTTTAATTAGTACTACTTTTACAGGTTCAAAGTTTGAACCGGAATAAATACAAGTTCTTTAATGTATCTAGGTGGCCAATTGTATTCCTATAAAATATTATAAGACAAAGAGTGTTTTTTTATTTTTTATGCATAGAAGCTTTAGTATTTATTTCGGTTTAAACTTTGAATATGTATGTATCAATTCAAATTCTATGTACCACTATAGAAATCCATGGCAACCGGAAAAAAAAAAACAGATTTGGATCAGTACCAATTTTACATGTTTAAAATTTGAACCAAAATAAATACAAGTCCTTCAATGTATCGGAAACGGAAAGTATTATTTTGTTCTAAACTTTAGGAAGTGGTGGCAACCGGAAGAAAAAAAAAGATTTGAATTAGTACTAGTTTTACAGGTTCAAAGTTTGAACCGGAATAAATACAAGTTCTTTAATGTATCAAGGTGGCCAATTGTATTCCTAGAAAATATTATAAGACAGAGTGTTTTAAATTTTTTATGCATAGAAGCTTTAGTATTTATTTCGGTTTAAACTTTGAATATGTATGTATCAATTCAAATTCTATGTACCACTATAGAAATCTGTAGCAACCGGAAAAAAAAAGAGATTTGGATCAGTACCAATTTTACAGGTTTAAAATTTAAACCAAAATAAATACAAGTCCTTCAATGTATTGGAAACATAAATTATTATTTTGTTTTAAACTTTAGGAAGCAGTGGCAATCAGAAGAAAAAAAATTTGAATTAGTACTAGTTTTACAGGTTCGAAGTTTGAACCGGAATAAATACAAGTTCTTTAATGTATCTAGGTGTCCAATTTTATTCCTAGAAAAATATTATAAGACAAAGAGTGTTTTTAATTTTTTATGCATAGAAGCTTTAGTATTTGTTTCAGTTTAAACTTTGAATATGTATGTATCAATTCAAATTCTATGTACCACTATAGAAATCCGTGGCAACCGGAAAAAAAAAAGATTTGAATCAGTACCAATTTTACAGGTTTAAAATTTGAACCAAAATAAATTCAAGTCCTCCAATGTATCGGAAACGGAAAGTATTGTTTCGTCTTAAACTTTAGGAAGCGGTGGCAACCGGAAGAAAAAAAAGATTTGAATTAGTACTAGTTTTACATGTTCAAAGTTTGAATCGGAATAAATACAAGTTCTTTAATGTATCTAGGTGGCCAATTGTATTCCTAGGTTTAAAATTTGAACCAAAATAAATACAAGTCCTTCAATGTATTGGAAATGGAAAGTATTGTTTTGTTTTAAACTTTAGGAACCTGTGGCAACCAGAAATTTTTTTTGGATTAGTACTAAGTTACATGTTCAAAGTTTGAACTGGAATTAATGCAAGTCCTTCAATGTATCTAGGTGGAGAATTCTATTTCTAGAAAATATTATAAGACAGAGTGTTTTTAATTTTTTATGCATAAAAGCTTTAGTATTTATTTCGGTTTAAACTTTGAATATGGATGTATCAGTTCAAATTCTATGTACCACTATAGAAATCCATGGCAACCGGAAAAAAAATGATTTGGATCAATACCAATGTTATAGGTTTAAAATTTGAACCAAAATAAATACAAGTCCTTCAATGTATCGGAAACGGAAAGTATTGCTTCGTTTCAAACTTTAGGAAGTGGTGGCAACCGGAATAAAAAAATATTTGAATTAGTACTAGTTTCACAGGCTCAAAGTTTGAACCGGAATAAATACAAGTTCTTTAATGTATCTAGGTGGCCAATTGTATTCCTAGAAAAATATTATAAGACAAAGAGTGTTTTTAATTTTTTATGCATAGAAGCTTTAGTATTTGTTTCAGTTTAAACTTTGAATATGTATGTATCAATTCAAATTCTATGTACCACTATAGAAATCTGTGGCAACTAGAAAAAAAGAAGATTTGAATCAGTACCAATTTTACAGGTTTAAAATTTGAACCAAAATAAATTCAAGTCCTCCAATGTATCGGAAACGGAAAGTATTGTTTCGTCTTAAACTTTAGGAAGCAGTGGCAACCGGAAGGAAAAAAAGATTTGAATTAGTACTAGTTTTACATGTTCAAAGTTTGAATCGGAATAAATACAAGTTCTTTAATGTATCTAGGTGGCCAATTGTATTCCTAGAAAATATTATAAGACAGAGTATTTTTTTGTTTTTTATGCATAGAACCTTTAGTATTTATTTCGGTTTAAACTTTGAATAGGTATGTATCAATTCAAATTTTATGTACCACTATAGAAATTTGTGGCAACCGGAAAAAAAAATTGGATTAGTACCAATTTTATAGGTTTAAAATTTGAACCAAAATAAATACAAGTCCTTCAATATATTGGAAACGGAAAGTATTGTTTTGTTTTAAACTTTAGGAACCCGTGGCAACCAGAAATTTTTTTTGGATTAGTACTAAGTTTACATGTGCAAAGTTTGAACCGGAATTAATGCAAGTCCTTCAATGTATCTAGGTGGAGAATTGTATTCCTAGAAAATATTATAAGACAGAGTGTTTTTAATTTTTTATGCATAAAAGCTTTAGTATTTATTTCGGTTTAAACTTTGAATATGGATGTATCAGTTCAAATTCTATGTACCACTATAGAAATCCATGGCAACCGGAAAAAAAAATGATTTGGATCAATACCAATGTTATAGGTTTAAAATTTGAACCAAAATAAATACAAGTCCTTCAATGCATCGAAAACGGAAAGTATTGCTTCATATCAAACTTTAGGAAGTGGTGGCAACCGGAATAAAAAAATATTTGAATTAGTACTAGTTTTACAGGTTCAAAGTTTGAACCAGAATAAATACAAGTTTTTTAATGTATCTAGGTGGAGAATTGTATTCCTAGAAAATACTATAAGACAGAGTGTTTTTATTTTTTTATGCATAGAACCTTTTGTATTTGTTTCAGTTTAAACTTTGAATCTGTAGATATCAATTCAAATTCTATGTACCACTGTAGGAAGCTGTGGCAATCGGAAAAAAAAAATTTGGATTAGTATCAAATTTTACAGTATCAAATTTTACAGGATCAAATTCTATAGGAATCTGTATTTATTTCAACATACAAAGAACTAAAAGTTGAAAGATACAAGGTCATATTTGGTTGTGGAGTACTCCACACTTAAAGAGTCAAACGAGGAGTAAAAAAAAAAAATATGATGGAGTAAGAGTCTAAGAGATGAACTAATCCGAAATAAGTTACTCCACCTCTCTAGGTGGATTAACTTACTCCTTAGTTACTCCATCTGCAGAATCCACTATTATAGGTTTGGGTTTATTTTCTAGTATCTTACTTTTCATGCAGATTAATTTAATCCATAATATAAATTACCAAACAAGGTGTAAAATATGAGAAGTAAAATAGAGTAAACAATTTAATCCTCATTAAAATATGAGGAGAATGAGGAGTAAGTAAATAAGCTATGCAATGTGTGTTTTCTTGAGTAATTACTAAAAGTTCAAAAATATGATTATATGAACTTTTATTGATTTCTCGATCATCTAAACATTTTTGAGACATTTTTAATGATTTGAATCTTGCTAAATTATTTCCTTTAGATAACATAATTATCGCATAGACCTCTCATGTAGTTGTCGAGCTTTCCTTAACCAGTTATTTATTCATTCAAATAATATTTTCACATTAAATTAAGTATCTACAAATTAATCTTTGATCTAGCATTCTCCATACAATAATGATAGCTTCAAAACTCAAATGTAAACAAAACTATTATATAATTAAATGACTTCACCGTCAACCTTTTCTAAAGAAAATAAGCATCAAAGCTTCTTTTTTTTGATAAAAGTGGTTTGTACCACCTGTTTCAAACTAGAGTATTGTGCGCCTTACAACCATACAAAGTCTTAAGGAAAATATTACAAAAGGATGATTCTAGCTATTAAGCAGCTAGGATGAAACTAAACAGGTAGACACATTACACAGTCATAATGCAGTTTGCGAGAAAATCATATAGCACATATCAAAGGCTCAAAATAGTAAGAACTAGTAATAGAACTAAGTAGAACTATGTAGTAACAGTAGCAGAGCTTGTATGAGAAGAAGTAGTGTGAACAGAGGGTTCTTCAGAGGATTCTACAAGTTGGGAGTGTTCGGCATCGATAGCATCAAGCTTTACTCTGTCTCTAAGATAGTCAGAGAGGTCTGACCCCTCTAATCCAAGAGAGGGATCGGTCTCTGAATTCCAGGAGGTGTTGTCCCCCTCTGATGTATCGGTCCCCGAGAAGATTATAAGAGGGCTTTCCTAAGACAAGTAAGATATATTCATAGGTAGAACAAGAATTAGTTTCAAGTAAGATTCATCACAATTAGACTTGCACCATCAAAGTTAAAGTTGAAGTCAAGGAGATGAACCATCACTTCAAATCTAGGATTCTTCCATGAAATTAACTATGGCAAGGATATCCACACAAGCCTACCAATCAACCAATTTATCATATTGTATTTTTTTTCGCAATATAAGAGCATCTACAGCTTAGCAACTCAAATTAGTTTCTAAATAACTATTAATTATTTGGAAGCTGATAATTGTACCCCAAACAAAATACCTGCATGCGTCCCCCAGTCTTCTAGAATGTCAGTGACAAAACGAGCATATTTTACTTCATACAACGCAATAACAGTATGAATCTTTCTTTATTGTACAACATTTCGCTGCATGAAGCGAAAAATACTTTGTTCAAAAAGTTAACAAAAGTAGCGCCAAATGCAGCGAAACAATCGTATAATTTAAACATATAAAAGAAAGCGTTTAATCCACTACGTTCTAGTGTGTAACTTTCATTGTAAATGAGTTAAATTTTAATTTAAAAAAAAAAACGAATCCCCCAACGCGTCCCTGAGCACAAATTTACATTTCTAAATTTGAACCAATATCCCAGCGTGTCCCCCAGCATAAAATTTAAAGCTCTAAATTTGTACCAATACCAGAGCGCGTCCCCCACCAAAATGTTTACAGCTTTGAATTTTATGTTAGTCAAAATTACTAGTTCTAAGCAAGCAAAGCTTTATTAAATAACAATGAAACTACTGGTTCGAAACAACAATTGTTAGCAGCCTCATCAATTATTTTATGTTAGTCAAAACCCCAACAATTACAATTTCTAAGCATGCAAACCTCTGTTAAATAACAATGAAATTACTACTTCGAAACAACCATAAAATTAGAACTTGTCCCAACAATGCCAATTTCTAAGCATGTAAAACTTTATTAAATAACAATGAAACTACTACTTTGAAACAACAATTGTTTACAAAACAATATAAACCTGTGTATAAAGCATATAAACCTGTGCAAGTAAACCAATATATACTTGCAAGAAAACAACATTTTAAAGAATATAAACATGTGTGTAAAGCATATAAACCCATGTTTACAAAAATTTTAAAATCTGTGTTACAAATATATAAACCTGTGTTTACAAACACATTTTAAAGCTTATTCTTCAAATATATTTTAAAGCATATAAACCTGTGTTTACAAACATTGAAAAATCTTCATTTAATGGATTACTTGTTCAAAATGGAGACTGTTTTTTAGTTATTAAATATAAAAAGCTGTTAATTTGCATAATTAAAATTAGAACCAATCCCCCATCGCGTCCCCGAGCTAATTGGGTTTAAATTGTACTTTAAATACTTTAAAGTATGTTCAAGTAAGTAGTTAATTAATGATTAGAGGACCGTTAACAATCTGGGGGACTAATTCGGGGATTGATGATTACAACTGTTTTTAACAGACTGTCCACGAAATCAAAGCGCAAGACAAAAGCATGCAAAGCTAACGTTTAAAGCAATCAATATAAAACTGCAATGCGTTAAAACAACAATTCGTTAATTAATGACAAATTAATAAATTACCGTTATTAGCAGACAGTTAAACCCAGTTAAACCAGTTCGGGGATGGACTCGGATTTGGTGGCTTGGGGTACAGGAACATTTCTCTAATTATTTTATAAAAATTAAGATTTCTAAAATTTCTAACTCTCACATTCATGAAATTAAATTAAAAATTTTCATTAACCACGTCAGCAACAAATAAAAAAGGAGAAATAATTTGATCCAATCATTTAACTAGTTTAGAGTTTATAAACAACCTTTTAATAAAAAAAATTACTGCATACTTTTTAAATAAAAAATTATCTAACATTTTTGAAACTAAATTAGAAACTGTCACTTTAAATTAAAAACTCTAATAATACAAGAACTATAAATGCTTTAACCATCATAAACTTGTTTGACTCTGTCCATGTCAACTGTCGGCAGCAAATACAATGTGCAATATGACGTTGGTCCATGATTGACGAGTCCTACCAAAATTGAGTAGCTAAGAAGCTCCAGTCTATCATTCAGGTATCCACATTGCTTCTCTTTTCTTATCTATAATATTAATATAATATTGCACTTGGTGGAAATTCTGTGTTTAGAAATATATTTTAAAGAAAAACTATTCTTACATTTTATATTTTATATTGGAAAAATTGTCAATATACCCATACAAACTTTTAAAATAGCCAATACCCATAAAAATACCTAATATTCATTATCCCCATAAAAATTTGACATTATTTCTTCTATCCTCATTTATTTTATTTATAGAACCTATCATTTGGTTATTTTAAAAATAAAATCAACAAATATACCCTTCTTTCTCCCTATCAGGCCCTAATGAAGCAGTGATAAAGAAGATACAAGAGGAGAGTCAACTGAAATTTTGTATTTCTTTTCTTGTCTGTACAATTACAATGGTCACCTATTTATAGACTATACAAAGCTTTCACAGCTGCTACCTTACCGTTTTGTGTTACAACTAAATTCTTTTGATGTTGTTACAATCGTTTGATCTGGTTTTATTTAGGTTATGTTTCTAACCAAAACTGGAATCAAATCCACCAATTTGGGTAACTCTTGTAACATAATTACAACAGTGCTAATTAATATTTACGATTAATATTCCAAGACTAAAGGTTTTCATGGAGAGATGCGTCCAGGTTGAAGAATGAAAAGAGAGATAGAATGAGAGAGGAAAAAGGAGGCTATATATATTAATTTTACTTTCAAAATAACTAAATAAAAAGTTAAATAAATAAAAGGGAATAGATGAAATAATGTTGAATTTTTATGGAGATATTAGATGTTATGGTGTTATCACGGAGAAATTGGTTATTTTGAAAGTTTGTATGGGCACACTAGAAATTTTCCCTTTTATATTATATGCCAATCAGAACGGAGCTACTAAAAAAGAATTGGTTCAATTAATTCTCATTTTTTTTTTCAAAAGTTTTGTACTTTAAATTATTTTCTTTATAGTTTAGAGTAAAATATTAGAAATACTGTAAAATTAATCTCCAATTAATCTCTATTTGCAGTATAAAAATTTTATATGATTAATCTTTATTTACATTTGACTTCATAATTAAACATTTTGGCTCCACCCCGATGTGAATTATCAGCACCTCAAAAAACTTAAAATGACATAAAAAATATTTAATATTTGAATTGCATGTACATGCGGCCTTTTTTATTAGTATCCCTAAAAAAAAAAATTTTAAACATGCCCCTGCTCTCAATTTTTTTTTATAGATGCCCTGACCGCCTAGGCCCAGGAAGGCCCAAAATACTCTGTGAGGCGCCACACCCTGGGGTGCCCCACAAGCCAAGTGAGGTGCCACACCCTAGGGCGCCTCATTTTTTTTTTTTTTTTTTTTTGATTTGAATAAATTTGTGAAAAAAAAGTTTTCTTATTTAGAGTGTATGCCAAAAAATAAAATATTTGATATATTTACGAAGTGATGTCGTAAATTTTTATAACTTTAATTTTTTAATTTTTATTTTTTGGGTGAATTTTGATTTTATTTGTCATTTGAATATCACAAGTCTAAATATAATACTAATTAAGGACTTGAACTTTATTATGATTTTTATAATATATGCATAATATATACACATATACATATACATCTACATCTACATCTACATCTACATCTACATCTACATGCACATGCACATGTACATGCACACATGCACACATACACACATACACACATATACATATACATATGCTAGTATTTTGATTTAAATAATTTTGTGAAGAAAATGTTTTCTTGTTTAGAGTGTATGCCAAAAAATAAAATATTTGGATATATTTATGAAGTGATGTCATAAATTTATATAATATGTAATATTTTTTTTTACGAAATTGATTTTAAGTGATTCGTATAAAAGTTATACATATTCAATTAATTTTATGTATAAATATTTTCTTATAATTTTGAACGAAAATGATGCACGAACACTCAAGAAATTGGAAAAAGTAATGGAAAGATAAATTTGGTTCTAAGATCACACAGATTCTCAATTCTTTGATAAAACTCATACATAAAAACTAACTTCTGCTAAAAGACATGACATCTGTTTAAATACAAACCTCAAAACAGAGAATACATAAAAGATACATAAAAGACCCTAAAAAACTCTAAAATTATAAAGAAAAGGTTCGAAAGTCCATGAAGGAAGACTCGGATCGCAAATCTGAGCCTGCAAATGGGCAAAATGAATCATAGATTTGTTTCAAATCCGGTTTTGGACTATGGAGTTCCTGTCAAAATTTCAGCCCGATCCGACGGACGGATCAAAAGTTACGCCCCTTTTCGTGAAGCATGCGCAGACCATATTGTATCAGAAAATTTTAGCTGAGTATTTTTATTTTTTATTATGTATGCATGTATATGTTGATGAATGTCATTTGGAGATGCAATATGTTGAAGATATTTAACTAAGAGACATCATGTCACATGCATACTCTTTTTTTGATATGTTGGATCTAATACGCCTTAGTTTGTATGAAATTTCGGTCCAAACTAGATCATAACCAATCATTTTGGCACTGAATTTTGGACCAAATCTTGATCACATGGTTACTAAGTGATAAGGACATAACTTTTATACAAACATTGTATTGGATCCAGAGGAGTATATGTTATGTTTTATCACATGGAATTGCATGTGTACAAAAGACAATATATATATATGTTGCATGAATTGTAATCTTCTACCTTTTTTTGTTACTAACTAATATTAAATTATAATTGTATTATGGACCAAAGCAAAAGTATATGTGTATGTGTATACTAATATTATTTGTTAGTTGGATATCACAAGTCTAAATATAACACTAATTAAGGATTTGGCCTTTATTCAAAATAGTAGTTTAGAGCTACTAAAATAGTATATGTATATATGTAGCTTTGTATATGTATATGTATATGTGTATGTGTATATGTGTGTGTGTGTGTGTGTGTATGTATATGTGTATATGTGTATATTATACATATATTATAAAAATCATAATAAAGACCAAGTCCTTAATTAATGTTATATTTAGACTTGTGATATCTAACTGACAAATAAAATCATAGTTCACTGAAAAAAAAAAAAAAAATAAAAATAATAGTTATAAAGAGTTACGACATCACTTCATAAATATATCAAATGTTTTATTTTTTGGCATACACTCTAAACAAGAAAACTTTTTCTTCACAAAATTATTTAAATCAAAATACTAGTATATGTATTTGTGTATATGTGTATATTATACATATATTATAAAAACCATAATAAATGTCAAGTCCTTAATTAGTGTTATATTTAGACTTGTGATATCCAAATGACAAATAAAATCAAAGTTCACCAAAAAAAAGAAAAAAAAATTAAAAAATTAAAGTTATAAAAATTTACAACATCACTTCGTAAATATATCAAATATTTTATTTTTTGGCATACATTCTAAATAAGAAAAAAAAAATTTCACAAAATTATTCAAATCAAAATACTAAGATTTCTATAAAAAAAAAAAAAAAAAATGAGGCGCCCCAGGGTGTGGCCCAGGAGGTCAGGGCATCTATAAAAAAAAATTGGAGACAGGGACATATTTAAAATTTTTATTTTTTTTAGGGATATTAATAAAAAAAGGCCGATGTACATGTGTTTAGAGAATTTACATCCCACTTCTAATGAATTGCAAATGATGATGTGTTCCGTGTAAATCTAATGGCAGCGAGGTGAAACACTTGCTGATTTAGCAATTCTGATAAATTAACATTTTGTTTGAAAGTGTTACATAATTTTTTTTACAATTGCTTTGTAAATGATGATAGCATCTTCATTCATGTAATTACAAAATATTGCTTATTTTACATTTTAGTGGATCTCATAATTAGAATAGTATGTATAAAGATAGTGTGATATTTATATCATGAAACGGGTCTAGTAGTTTTTTTTTTAAATAAATAAAAAATACAAATACACCAAGTTTCAAACACTCTCCTTCTAATTTTTAAAATAAATTCCCATACTTAAGCGTGGACTGTATTTTCAAAAGTGACTTAGAATGAGTTTAGATTTCACAAATTTTATCATTTTTGGGCCGCTTTGTAATCCTTCGGGTAAAGATTTTATGAAGTCAAAATTGCTCCGTTAAAATCTTTACCCAATTCTTCACATTTAGTTGGAACGTGCTGATTTGGGAAAACCATTTCAAAAATTTAATAAGTTTCCATTCGTTGTCATTGTTCAATATATCGTGTCATGTCATTTCTAAAATTTAATGGGCCGTGTACAGAAAGTGGCCTTCTAAACTAAAGTGACTTCACTGCTTCGGACAGTTGAAGAACACTGCACTAAAAATGGCTTTCTTTCAAGAAGTGGCGACCACCGATTGGTTTTTTATCCACATTTTCCGATTCTACGAGAGACATTTTATTTTATGCTGCTGCGATCGCAACGGCTTGCAATTTGTTTAATCTCATAATATGGATAGAGATGGCAATGGGCCGAACCCACAGGTATTTTGTTAATTTCAGACCTGGTCTGCCTGTTAAAAACTAACGGCCTGCCTGCCTGGCCTGATATGATGGACCTAAAATTTTTGGCCCAGCCTGCCCATGGGCTTTCCCATCATTCCTGCGCCTGCCTGTCTACGCCAATGGGCTGCCTTACCCGGCCCGGCCCGACCGGCCTGGTCCAATCCAATATCAATTTACACATCAATTTACACAAGTTTCTTATACACCAAATTTTAATTTAACACTAAAATACCATACAAACAACTACAAACAATACACAAACAATGCAAATACCACTAAAATCCATACAAACAAATACAAACAATGCAAATATCACTAAAATCCATACAAATACACAATAGAAATTACCACTAAAATCCATACAAATACAATCATTGCACAATCAAATTACACAAAATAAATTTTACACCAAATTACATAGTTCAACACTAAATAACATAAATTTAACACTAAAATAAATTACACAAGCACATTCTTTGAGGCAATTAGATCGATGCCGCATAATTTGACGTTGCTTTTCTTTCTCCAATAGAGAAGACACCTAGCAAAATCCCAACAGCCTTATAAATTCATTTCAAGTTCTATTTATTCTATTAATTCAATATCACAAGTCCTATTTATTCTATGAGTTCAAAACCACAGCCTTAGATGCATAATAGCTTTATAAACATCAGATTTATAAATCACAGCAGCCTTATACACCTAACTATGCAATTCAGATTTATAAATCACATCAACCTTATAAGTTCTATACACATGACACATCAGATTTTATAAACTTGAGAATAAACTTACTGTTTCATAGGCACTATTTATTCTCAAGTATATGAAGGTACTATTTATGCAA
Organism: Carex pumila; assembly: GCA_033356055.1. Lineage (NCBI taxonomy): Eukaryota > Viridiplantae > Streptophyta > Magnoliopsida > Poales > Cyperaceae > Carex > Carex pumila. The sequence continues at coordinate 275,721 of JARJHM010000117.1, read as the reverse complement.
TTTGGCCCTTATAAATATGAAAGTAGAAAAGATAATAATTATTCATACCATTTATTCTTTCAAGAGTTGATAACTCCATCATTAGCATTAACCGAACAATCATTTTCAGCTACATCTTCACATTCATCTTCACCTTCATCTAAATCATCACAATGTCTTGAATGGATTACGATTACTCAAATCTGAAAAAATAACAACCAAGAGTTAAACCGAAATACAAGCATATATAATTAAAATAATACAAAATGAGACTATACACCTTGCATACCTTCAAATTCAATCCTTAGCCAATTTTGTGCGCATGCTAGAGCTTCAACAAGTGAAGGATGAAGTCTATTTCTTTGTGGACTAACTATTCGTCCGCCCATGCTAAAAGAAGATTCAGAGGCAACAGTTGAAACAAGTATCGTGTATATGTCTTTAGCAATTGTTCCCAAAATTGGAAATTTGGCTTCATTAGACTTCCACCAAGCTAGCACGTCAAACTTTTCTGCCCCACTTAGTTGCAATGCTTCTTCCAAGTATAGTTCCAACTCCGTAGTATTATCAAATTTCATTTTCTTCATGGTGTGAGCAAATTTCTGAAAACCAATTGGGAGGTCACCACCTTGTTGTTTCATTTCCATTTGTGGTTCCTCATCTTGTGGTTTCTCAACTCTTCTTTGATACTCGCGAAACAATTGATGGCTCATTTCAACAACTTTTCCAACTTCGCTCTCAAAATTAATACCATAAATTAACTTATAGTAATAAATTATGACAGCCATCTTACACCTTGGATCCAAAAGTGCGGCAACAGCCATGATAACGTGTGTGTTACTCCAATATTTATCAAATTTTTCTATCATTCTTGATGCCATATTCGCAATAGTAGAGTTAGAATCTTGCAACCAAGTTCGCAAAGCCAATCTTATTTCACAAATGTTTGGAAAATAATGGTTGACTATTGTGTATTTTGTTCCGGAAAATAATTCTGTTGTTGTGTAAAAAATTTTTAATTTTTCGCTTATATTCTTGGCATTCTCCCAATCAGCCTCAGAAGGCACGATTTTGTATTGTGTATCACATATTTTCACACGAGAGAAAACATCCTTTTATGTTAAAGCTATTTGTAACATAATATAAGTTGAATTCCATCGTGTTTTCACATCATAACACAACTTTTTAGTATTACTAATACGCAATTGCCGTGTTGCCTCTTCAAATTTTTCAATTTTTTTAGGAGTAGAGGACCAATATACACAACTAGCACGAATTTTTTCTAAACTTGGAGCAATTACATCTAACCCATCCTTTACGATTAGATTCAAGATATGTGCGCAACAACGCATGTGCAAAACTGACCCACCTAGCAACAGTTGTTCAACATCTAGTTTATGGACTAAACTTTCAACAACTCCATCATTGGTACTACAATTATCTACCGTTATTGTAGACAATTTACTATCTATATTCCAATCTAAAAAAACATTCATCAATTGTTCCGCGAGTACGTCTATGGTGTGGGGACTAGGCAAGTGTTGGAACCTAATAAAATTCAAATTCAGATTTCAGCAGCTAATATACCTAATAAAATTCAGATTAATATTTCAGCAACTAACTTACTAAATAAAATTCAGATTTCAGCAGCTAATATACCTAATAAAATTCAGATTAATATTTCAGCAACTAACTTACTAAATAAAATTCAGATTTCAGCAGCTAATAAAATTTCAACAGCTAACTATCTAATTCAGATTCAGAATTCAGCAGTTAACTATGCATTGCAGTAGCTAATAAAATTCAGATTAATATTTCAACAGCTAACTATGCATTGCAACAGCTAATATACCTAATAAAATTCAGATTAATATTTCAGCAGCTAACTTACCGAATAAAATTCAGATTTCAGCAGCTAATAAAATTTCAGCACCTAACTATCTAATTCAGATTCAAAATTCAGCAGTTAACTATGCATTTCAGCAGCTAGTAAATTTTTTGTACCTTAATAGACGTTGTTGTAGATTCCATGAATCATCTACAAAATGTGCTGTCACCGCCATATAAGATTTCTTTTGGTTGTCTGCCATCCACATATCGGTTGTAATTGCCACTCTCCCTTGATTGCTCTCCAATAGGGCCATAGTCTTCTTCATTCGTTCCTTGTATAGTTTTAAAACATCGCTTCTCACAGTGTTACGGGTTGGACAATTGAATAATGGCTGCAAGGTGTTGACAAAAGCCTTGAATCCCACTTGGTCAACAATTGAGAGAGGGTGCTCGTGCAACACTACCATCTCCACAAGTGTTCTTCTACATTCTTCTTGATCAAAGGTGTAATTTGCTATGCTAGTTTTCCCCTCTACTTTTTTAGTAACTAACATTTTTTGGAAAGCTATAGGAAATGTTTGTTGTTTTTTCCTTAAACAAGATTCTTTGTGGGATTTGAGGTGTCGCGTACCACTGTTTGAGTTTGCTGAAGGTTTGTCACCACAATAATTGCATACCGCCTTGTATTGTCCATCAATTTCTTCTTTGTCATATGGCCCCACACATCAGATTTTAGTTTAGATGTATCCACAAGTGTAGACTGATTAGGGGCACTTGAGGCCGGTGTCCCACTTGTTGTCGGCGTTGCAGCAGCACTTGCTGCCGGTGTTGCAGCAAAGCCCTCTCTAGGGGAAGAGTTTGCTTCCTCTTGATTAGTGGATGCTTGCAAAGTTTCTATTACAATATCTTGTAACTCTTCTTCTTGTGGGGTTATCATTTTGCCTACCAAAATAAAAGCATTTGATCAGTTGCCAAGAAATAAACAGATGAAAACAGTTATGTTTTCAGCTTGCATATATGAATATTCAAATAAACATCAACTTGCAACAATTATGTTTTCTGATGAAAACAGAACCAGATTCTGTACCAATACATTACAAATGATTACATAGGCCACTTAGAATATTTGAATAAAATATCAGCTTGCAAAAAAATTTGTCATAAATCCAGAGCCAAATCATCTTGACTAATCGACACAAAAGTAGTAATGATCTGAGTTATATTTATGATCTAAGAGACTAAGATCTAAACATCTAAGGCACAACTGACCCTAAACCTAAAAAAATAATTAGATCTTACTATAATTAGAGAAGAGGGAAAAAAATACCAGCTTTAGGGCTTCGCTTGGCTGATCAAGAGAAGAAAGGAGCAACCCGGATCGATGGCAGAGAACTAGTAGCGGGGCAGAACAGTAACTATATTAGAAAAAAACAATATTTCAGTCAGAATCAGAAAAAAAAATGAAGTCCAAATCACAAACATATTTCAGTCAGAATCGTAATTAACTAATATAGTCAAAATTAGAAAAAAGAAAAAATCAGAGGCTGCAAAAGATGAAAATCTGATACCTCCAAGGAGAAGAAGCTGGGCTCTTGTTAGACTAATGGAGGCGGATTGGTGGCAGACTAGTGGGCTTCGCTTAGGTGGAGGCGGAAAGAGAGAGCGACGCCACTTTTAAACTTGTGGTGAGGCCGTGAGATTCTATCGATTCTCTGGTGAGGAGCCGCGAGAGGAAGGAGAGTGGAGCGAGGCTCCGGAGTGGAGGAGTCGGGCGGAAATAGGACTTCTGAGTTCTGAGAAAGAAAGTGACTGTGGAGGCGAGAAGAGAGGAAGAGAGGAGTGCGGCGCTGGCTAAACCTAAGGGGTTTTCTGAGTTTTCGTAAATCAGAGACGGGGGCAAATAAATTAGGTTCTCATTCATTCAAATAAGTTAGGCCCAGCAGGCTGCCTTTGGGCTTTGGCTAAATCCCATGCTTGACCTGGCTTGTTTCTAGGCCCGGCCCTACCTGTCCTGCTACAGTGACGGGCCGACCGGGTACAGGCTTTTTTTCCATCGGGCCGGGTGGGATTGAGCAGGCTGACGGGCAAACGGGCCATTTTGCCATCCCTAAATATGGACCTTTTACATGACACCTGAACCATCGGAGATCGGACCCACTATTCTCTAAAGTAACTCAAATTTTGAATTCAGATCCACACCGTCTGATCAGAATCTGGGTCAATCCGGTCCGAGGTAGAATGCACGGGTTATTCTACTATTCGTGCAAAAGAAGATCGGACGGTTTGGATCTAAAATCAAAATTTAAGTTGCTTTAGGGGAATGAATTCTTACAGTTGGGACCCACATATCAGTGAGATATTTCGGTAAAAACGCGTAGGCTCTCTATTTTTTCCGGTTTCGTCTCAATCCTGTTCGCCCCAAATCCCAAACTCTCGATGGAGCTAATCTGCATCGATCAACTGTAAACCCTAGCTAAATCTAGCTCAAATTCGACTAAAATAGGAAGAGATCCTCTCTGTATAATGACAGATAACATAGCCTCTCCTGCCATGGCGTCTCCTCAGAAACCAATGCAAACGCCAGCGCAGTCCAACCCCGACCAAATCCCGACTCCAATTTCGAACCCCAACTCGAATCATAACATAGCCTCTCCTGCCATGGCGTCACCTTCCATCAGTGATCTCTCTCAGCAAGGCCAGGTCGACGCGTCCCACAGCTCCGTAACCCTAGATTACGGTCAGAAGCAACCTAATCTCATGGCGCCAAATTCAGGATTTCAGATGGGCCAACAGCTGCAAAGATCTAATTCAGTACAAAGATTGAGCCAGATGCAACAATTGCAGCAGAATCAGCAGTTTGGTGGGACTGGGATGTCACCTGCTGCCCTCAGGATGTACAGCGGCGGTTCGGGGCAGATGAGTTTTGGTGGTGGGGCCCAACAGCAGCAGCTGATGAGTCGGGCAGGTATGATGGGTCAGGTGGGGCAGTTACCCATGCTACCGGGGCAGACTTCTGCGCATTTCGGGTTACAATCTCAGATGATGAGCCAGGTAAGAAATATCAAAAATCCATCTTTATGCTTTGTTTTGGGTATTGGAGCCAATCCCCAATTGGAATAGGGTTATTGAACTTGTATAGTTGGTTAGCTGTTTCAGGATCTCTTTGACTTGAAATTTGCAGTTTCAGGTTCATGTGAAGTAGCAACCAAGTGAAAAAAATTATTTTTGTTCTTAGAGCTACGAATTTGGAGTTTATAATATTCACTGCTATTTCTACACACGATTTTTGTTATTTATGGTGTTTTTATGGATGCACCACCCATGAACTAATATTGCATAGTAAAATTTTACTATACTGAGCCATTTCTCTGTCGGGAAAGTGAAGAATCACATCTTCAAAAATTAAAATATGCTGTATTAGGACTAATTTGTATTTTACCCAATTTCCACATCAAATTTTAGGAAACCTGAGAATGAGAAATTGTAAATGAATTCACACCTCAGTTGGTTCACTTCATGTAGAGCATGCTGTTCTGATGTCTAACTGCAAAATGCCTTTTTGTCATGTTCTGACATACGAGAATTGTACTTGTATCATGCACTTTTAATTCTTTGCTTAAATTTCACAAAAAAAAACTTGTTGTGGAGCTTTCAAACATGCAAAAGTCATGATTTTTGCAATCATATCCCGTCGTGTTTCCAATTTGTCTATCCTTCTGTTTCTACTTGTATTAAATATCACGTGAAGTTGAAAAATCATGACCTGTTGTCATTTATTATGTATTTACTTGTCGTATTTAATATCAGATAAAGTTGAAGAATCTCATGATTTGTTGTCCTTTATTACAGCAAAGACAGAAGGGCATGGTCCAAGGCACACAATTCAACCCAGCAAGCGTCGGTCAACCATTGGCTGGCATGCAAACAATGGGCATGATGGGTCAAATGGGCACTCTTGGCATTAATCAAATTAGAGCTAACGGGCCTCTCTCTTACACCCAAAACCAAAGGTTCGCTCAAATGCGGCCGCAACAGCAAATCTCAAATCAGACTGTACTTACTTCTCCTCAGGTATTCACCCAGTGCATGTTAATAGTTTTTTTTTTATATTATACATGAATCCGAACCGAAATTTTATTGATAATTTAAAAATACAAAATACCAAGCTATGAATTTGAATCGAAAAATCACAAAACTGGGAAGGATAGAAACAAAATTAACGTTTATTGGACATCGGAGAAAGACCACGTCAGCTGGACATGAACAGAACGAATGTCACTTCTTTTCTAGTGCTACATTGCCTGCCAGTGACAATCTCTTGTTTTTTTTTTTTGTTTTTTTTTTATTTTTATTTTTTTAATTGTCTGTTTAACAGCGGTTGTCTTATTCTAAGAAAATAAAGAAAAACAATGGTTGTCTGGTGTAAATGTCCTCTGGAATATTAATTAGTTAAGAGTGTGAGAGGAACATTAATTACAATTTAAATAAAGAGTGCTCGATCTAGTAAAGAGTGCAAGGAATATTTATTGACATTAGAAGGGTGTTTTAAAAAAATAAGAAAGCAAAAACGGAGAAGAGCCAGATGGACACCCATGTCTGTAGGGCGTAGGGCCATGAGAAGCATCAGCGAGCCTCCCGCAACAGTAGATCTTGCGTTCTTACAATATCATATATATGTGGTGCAAACAAAATAAATAAGAAGGAAACATTGAGAATGGTTAGGCAGGAAATTATAATGCAAGTGACTCATTACACCGCCACCCCACACACTATGCTTTGGAGTTTCTTTTCCCAACACAGACTAAACACTCCGAACTGACATTTATGCCAAATGAGGAGCTCAAGATTGTGCAGGATTGGCATCAAAGAGTAGCGTAAAGGGGTTCTGACCTTTTGGAAATTGAAGGAATTCTATATAATTTATTTTAATTTAGTTTAGGACAACTCAAAGGTTCTTTTAATGAAGCAAACTCAGATGCTTCGAAGACAGTTCCTGTATCGCATGTGTCTAATTCTTTTGCAAAATAATTTCAATCATAACAGACAACCTACTCTATTTTTTAACTACATCTTTTGGCCAGAATTGCGTGCTCTTCAGATCAAATGTCAGTTCAGTCTTTTGGCAGGAAACACTTAGTTTCTTTGGTTGCTTTCTGCAGTTTGTTAGATGGAATCTTTGTATGGAATTTAGTTTAGATAAGGATCTAAATAGTAAGCTTGGGCCATATAAGGAACTGGTTAAATATTATGTAATGTCTTGTACTCTGATTTGTCATAAATAGAATGTATATATATATGTTCCTGTGTGAGAAATTGGTTTTCATGAAAAACAGACTTTATATGTACACGCCTTACGAGGAAAGAATATCCACTGCCACCTATCTTGCACTCTCATTTGTCATAAATAGTGATGGGCATTTTATAAGAAGTAATTTCTGATGATGTTATATGGTCATATGCGTAAGGTACTTGTACTGAGATGGATTGGGGGCTATCTTTTTATGGGCCATTTTTTTTATTCAAAGAATAAGATATAACTTATAAAATTGTCATCTGTCTGACACAGAAGTTGACTGGGCAAAGCTTGACACGAGCATCTTCACTCGGTGGAATGAACCAGCAGATAACTGGTTTATCTCAGAGCGGACAGCCTATTCAAATGACTCTTTCCCCACAGCAACAGCAACTACAATCCCAGCAACTCCAGTCCCAGCAAATGCAGTCGCCACAGCAGCAATTGATGAAACAGATGCAGCAGCAGCAGCAGCAGCAGGCATTATACCTGCAGCAACAGCAGTTACAGCAACTCCAACAGCAACAGCAGCAGCAGCAGCAACAGTCCCCCAGGGTGGTGGGGTCCCCTTTGCAGAGGAGTGCAAGTGGTTCCCAACAGGACAACAATCCTGCCACTTCCGGGAATACTGCTACTGGATTAGCAAACCAAGGCCGGGAATCTGCAATTCCTATCCTAGGAAAGAGAAAGATCAGTGATGTTGTATCTCAGGTAATTTAATTTATTAGTTTTCAAGACCATTGCCTTTACCTAAACATAATGCATTCTGTGTAAATGTATGTCTAAGCTATTCTCAGTTACTTCCATACATTAACAAGATATGGAATGTGTGAGTGCAGGTGGATCCATTAGTTAAGCTTGATCCTTTCAGTGAAGATGCTGTCTTGGAGTCCGCCGAAAGCTTCCTTGAATCGGTGATTGTTCTTTTTTATAACACGTCATTTTCTTAAGTTCTTGATATGGTATGATATGATTACTTTCCTATATTAAGCAAGATCTGGCAACTTGAATATGCACAACCTTTTTACCACTTTCAGGTTGTATCATTTGCCTGTAATCTTGCCAAGCACAGGAAATCGTCAGCTCTAGAACCGAAGGACCTTTTGCTTCCTCTAGGTATTTTTTGTTTTTTGTTTTTGCTGGACGTCTCTATTAATATAATGCTGGACTTGCTGGCCACCCCCATGAGTCTGCATCCTCAGCATTAATGTGCCGTTTTATTTAGCTCCGGACTGTCCGATCAGAATTCGGGCCAATCCAGCCCACACCTGTAATGCATGGAGGCCTTTAGTATTCGTGCGAATTTAAATCAGACGGTCCAGATCTAAACTCAAAATATGAGTTAACTCAGAGGATACGCCGCCCCCCTGGAGTTGTTAACCTTCTGGTTGAATGATCTCAGCACCCGTTACTCGTGCCAGCTTGCTCCAATTTTGCTTCTTAACCTAATAAAAATATTCTGTTTTAATTTCCAGAGAGAACTTGGCAATTAACTATTCCTGGTTATTCAAGGGAGGAAAAGAAGCCGAAGACTTCAGTGAGTATCCTCTTTGAGAATTATTTATATGTTAACTAACTTGGTTTGGTAAGATAATATCTTATGAACTTGTGCAGTCAATTCATTCAACTCCATCTTGTAGCGATTTTAGCATACCACTAGTGTAATAGAGAGAACAATTTTGCCTGATACCTTTCAGGCTTGGGTTCCAACACTTTCTCATAGGCATATAATATAATTGGGTAGAATTTGGTGCTTGATCAACCTTGATAGGTTGTAGTGGTGGATTGCACATTTGCATAAAATAATTGATACAACCCAACTACCTCTCAACTGGCTTCTCTTCTCCAATTTTTGTTCTCTGGTTGTTTCCTCCAGAAACCATGGTTCTTCCTAATTTAATTAGTTGCTGTAATCACTAACTTCATTTAATTTATGAAAGGTTTTGATTGGTAAATTTCCATATACAATTAAAAATTGTGCATGGACGCTGGCTGACTGGCTCTTAACAATATACTCTTGCAGGTACCTCCTAATGATACCCACAAAAGACGGATGGAAATGGTAAAATTAACTTCTCTTTTGTTGTCTCATGTGTTAACTTTCTTCTGCTGTTTAAATATAGGGTTAAAACCTAAATGAGTTTTGGATAAATAAATACACTGATGAACAAATAATGAACAGGTAAGAGCGTTAATGGATCAAGGGGGTGCAAGACCCATGCCTATGATGAATAAGCCAATTGCAATAGTTGATGATATGCCAAGTGAGCACGGCATAATAAGGACTTCATCCAGTGCCGAGGCACAGTTTTCTATGCCTACTGTCGGTGTCATGCAAAAAGTTACCCCCTTCTAGATGCTCTTTGTTTAGACCAGTAAGTTCCTCATAACTTTCTATCATTATATTTAGTACCAGGCAGATGCCAGATATTAGGTATATCTACACTGGGGGTACACTTGTGCCTCCCTGCCTCCACTCTTTGAGAGCTTATAAAACTTTAAAAAAAAAAAAATCTATAATCTTATCCCACTTTATGTACAAATCATAGTATTATATTTCGGACTTCATTCCAATGGGCTTCAGGAATTTTGTGAAAATTTACTGTTGACCCTTTCTGTACACTACACGTGCTCTTGATGGGCACCAAAATGTGGCAATCATCTATGCTTATATAGCAAATGTATGATACAATTTTCCATTTGAGTTCCAGATTGTAATCCACTAAGCCTTTACTCTTTAGTGAGCACCATAGAGGATGCAAAAATGAGGCATTTTGAACTCTCCTTATGTGGCCATTTTTCTAACATCAACAGCAATTCATTCTCTTTATTGTCTATGAAAAACACTCCACTTTATTAGTAAAATTGATTTTTTGTCGTGTCGTCGCTACACCAACCAACTTGGAGCAATGGATTTTATTATGGTCCTTGTGTCTTTATTTATCTTGTACTGTTTTGTCTTGTTTTCATTCAGATTAGATGAAGCTAGATGATTGCCAGTGTACAAAGGCTCGGACAACTTATTGGCTGCCCCTATTTAGACTTGGAAGTAGAGAATAAATTATGTAAGCTGTACATAATTGTCGAATATCAAAGTCCAACACATGATTTAAGAGAGCTTATAACAGTGTGCTGCAGATAATTGTTGGATTTGATGTAATTAATTTGTTATAACAGTCAGAGTTTACCATCTCTCCCCCCTTTTTTTTTTCCCTCAGTTCTTTCATAGAACCTAATTGTGGCTGTTGGATGTAATTAATTTGTAATTTCATATCAATGTATGAAGTTACAGAAGACATGGTTTATTTGACGCGTTGGGTGAAGTATGTCAGAGGTCATTAATTATTTTTACATCATAAATCAGACAGTAAATTTTTATTTATTTTTGCAGGTTGCAAAACCTTCCTGTTGACCCGGTCAGTCGTTTCGTTTTTCTTAGTAGACGAACAAGATGTTCATCCTATTCTCTTTATTTCTTCTCTTATATTGCCATTACTCACCTGTGCTGGTTTTCATTAAGATGCTTAGGGCTTAAATATTCAAAAAGACTTTATTGGTTGAAAGTGAGAATATGGAGTTCTTTCCTGTTAAATTAATTGAATATAACAGTCGGATGAAGTGTACAACACCTGAAAAAGTTTGCTTTCGATTACTTTAGGATGATGCGAAAGCATTCAAATAAAGTCACTGCACGCAAAAAAAAAAAAAAGTCACGAATTTAAATCGGAACTGAATACTCTGCCCCCTGGGCATTTTCTGCTGCGTGTGAATTTGAGGTGGGTCTCCAGTTTGAAAAAAAGTGATCGGCTCCTTTAACAGTGACTAAGAGAGTTGGAAATTTCTGCATCTAAGGGGGCGCTAGAGAGATTCCTGCACCGCATCCTGGGTATTTTCTGCTACAGAGTCACTGTGTGAATCTGAGGTGGAGCTCTAGTTCGAAAATTAAAAGTGATTGGCTCTTTTAACAGTGATCGGTCTTACACGCAGTGACTGAGAAAGCAGAAAATTCTTGCAGGGCGCTAGAGATTTTCTGCACCTAGGGGGGACGCTAGAGGATTCGGAGTCATTTAAATCTACAAGAGTTACTATACGAATCTGATCTCCCGATGTACGAAATACAGTCTAAATCATTCTCGGATCTGATGTTAAATTGACCAAAGTATCTGTATCACCACTTTGTTGTAGGAAAATTTTATTTAAACTCTCTTAGAGTGAAGCTACTATGCATAGTACAGACCGATGCTTACTATGGACTCGTATATTTGTTTCCAAAATCCAAATAGTCGATCTAAATCGGTTAACAAATTAAATATTTTTTACAATACTTTTAGCATTTTTTAATAGACAAAAATCACCTTTTTAGATGATTCAACATCTTCAGATCATATGATTTTCTATCTATTTAATAAATAGATAGTAAAGAATTTTAAAAATATATTTTTAGAATAATATCTTGTTGGGTTGATTGTTTGAACGTTGAAGACAGCTGAATTTATAGTACCGATCTGTCTGGGGCTCTGCATAAATCAAATAATTGAACTGACTCGTCTTTAGGCTGTGCATAAATCAAATAATACCGGAAAGGAACCAATTAGGCGCTAGAAGCGCCAAAATGATATCGAATTCTCGCATCACCAGTATTGCCAGGACAGTCCCGATCGTTATACTGTGTCTAACACAGTTCGGTTATGTGTAGCAAATCGACATAATTGACAAGTCGATGCCATCTGATCCTAGGATAGTGCTTTAACTCGTGAATAACAAGATCTTCCCTTTTTTTCTTCTTTAGCATAAAAGTAATAATAAAATCCTTCAGAGCTTTCATTATAGACACTAGATTAGTTCACAACAAACTTTCACGACTAGATTCACAAGGGGTATTTAGCTATTTTGTAACTTCAAATCGGAAATTGAAGTGGAGAGAAGATAAAATGCTGTAAGGGCACTTAAATCTATTAATTGTTAGCATTTCTCGGATTTCCAAGGCACGACAGTAACATAAAATACATATGTGAAATAAATTAGTGACACAACGGTACAATCTAAAGCTAATAACACGCACAGCGGAGGAAAAGCACTTTCTCTCCAAATGCGAGTACACAATTCATGGTTAATAAAACCTGAGGAAAAGAATTGAATGCTAATCCATGCAAGTGCATTGGTATGCATGAACATGTATATACACATGATAATTATCTCTGCATTCTGGTGTCCAAACCTAAGAAACCCTAACAAAATCGCCAACTAGAAAATGTCCATTGCTTTCCTAGAAGAGTCCCAAAGTTAACTAGGAGATTCAGCAAGCACCAATGTATGCCACCAACCACACGACACATTTAATGGATTGTATGACTCGATTTGGACTTGAGAAGGAATGTTCCGATCAATTGCATCGCCCAAGCCAAGCTGCACATTCAAAATTTGAGAAAGTTGTAACAAATAGACTCTATCTGAAAAATGAGTGGGCTATGGTATTATGCATAGCTATAGGTCATGTATATGGATCAATATTTTCGTTTTTGATGTCCAAATAGTAGGATCTGAGTCATTCAACATGAATTACAAAATAAAATGTACTTGCAGACTAAATTTTACATTTTGTAGAATATTTTTACTATTTTCTAGATAGGTAAGAAATCACTACCTTTGAATGGTCTAGAAACTTAAAATCACGTGATTTTCTACCTATCTAAAAAAATAGTAAAAAAAATTCTAAATAATGTAAAATTTTATCTACAAGTACTTTTTCATATGGAGATCAAATTGAGCGGTTCGGATCAATTGTTTGGACTTTGAAAATTGAGATATCGGTCCATAATACGGCCTCTCCTGAAAGATCTTTATTTCTCAAAAGAAAGGCGATCATACCTGGCCATACTTATTCCATCCCCAGCAAAACACCACACCATCCTCTACATGAGAAAGAACAAAAAGTTTAGTAGCATGGCCTAAAACATAAATCATATACACATGCTGCTGCCACCAATTGCTGATGCAACAAGTTGTCAATTTTACAACAATAAAGTTCAGATCACCTAAAACTAACCCAAATTTTGAGTTTAGATCCAGAGTCTCCGATCAAAATCCAGCCAATGCGGTCTGAGGTGGAATGCACGGGGCCCTTTAAATATTTGTGCCAAAGCAGATCGAACGGTCCAGATCCAAACTAAAAATTTGAGTTACTTTAGGGGATCCAAATTCAAACAAAAAGACCATTATTTTTTATTACATCATGAAGGAAGTGTGCTTATCCTCGATGTGTGGATCTTCTAGGTTGTTCTACAACATAGTCAGTTCAATTATGCGTCTTCCACTAGAAAAGCCTTACCATAGCCAATTGAACCCACAAACTAATCAGAATAGTCAAATTTTAATGAATGCAATGCTACTTTTTCATATTTTGTACAAAAGGAATCAAAGTATATATACATCTTGTACTTTTGTGCACAATGCTCATGATGTAGACCAATCAACAAATCACATGTTTTCTGGGTAAGATTTTAAAATATTAATGCAGAAGATGAGTCCCACTTGTGGTACCAAAATTCTATATAAGCAAATGGTGTTAAATTACAAGTACATTGGATAAATTCATGCATGCCTACCGCCTGAGAAATTAAGCATACTCTTGCAAAGCAAGATGTATACCCCAATCCCAACTACTACTATATATTCCTCCCCATTACTCTACACAAGTAGTGAGCAAAAGAAGGCTAACCTTAACTTCAAAACAAATAGGAAAAAAGAACCAAATTTAAATTTTTCATGCTCTAGAGAAGCATATGGAATTATTTCTTGTTATAAGTATTCCATATTTGATAGGGACATGCAATTATTCCTACATATTAAACAGGTGAAGAATGGTGATTAATCGAGATGACAAATCTCAATGATAATTAAGTACCAGTAATCATCGCACTATGCCGGGCTCCACAAGAAACAGCCCTTGCATGCTTATTCTCCAAGCACGATGCCTCAACCAGCTTTGGAACAGTCTGCACAACATAGGAACATCAATAATAACAAATAATCTGTTGGGATTTATTTAGAATTGCAAATTATGAAATCGAACCATAAGAAACCAAAAGTCGGTCATCCATTAGGACACGTACCTCAGCCTGGTCAGAACCAGTGCCGAGCTGGCCAAATTGATTACCACCGAAAGAATAGACATCTCCATCAACAGATGTGCATACAGTATGCCATAGACCAGCAGCAATGTCTCTCATTTTTACCCCTAGAATTGATTGCACACATGTCGGGCTTAACAGGTCATCTGTGCTTCCTAGCCCACACTGCAGCATAGGAACAATATAGAATTATTGCAAATATTCACAAAAAGAGCAGAAAAGAGTCGTACATTCATAACGGTGCAAGAGGGAAGTACATGTTTATTGTTCATTTTGGCTGAATAACAAACCCAGTTAAGCACACAACACAAGGGAAGCTGGATATAAACTGTGGATAATTAAAAATCCCCATAACATGAAGGAACAAATATCACAACTTACTTGCCCATATAGACCCCATCCAAAGGTAAGCAGTGCTCCTGAATCTGAACACAAGAAAAATTATCAGTATTCCTTTTTTTTTTAACGATTACAAATAGTACAACTGGTTAGTGATTATTACAAAAGGAGGAATATAAGGACAAACATATACCTGTGACTACAGCACTGTGCCGGCCGCCGCATGCAATTGCCTTCACACAAGTTCCGGTAACTTTACTTAAAGCCCCCTCTGAACTTCTATTATTAGCTATCATACTTGATGCTCGGTCCTTGCCATAAAATGCCGTATCAATGCAAGGTATTGGGTGAGGAGATGAGACGGTACGAATTCTAGAACCAAGGCCTAGCTGCCCTTCGCCTCCATAGCCCCAACCCCACACTTGTCCCAAATCTGATGCTTTGGGGAAGATACAACAGATATAAATCAGAATTAACAGATTTATTAAGATCGTGTTTTGTACCACACTGATTTCTTAGCACACTTCTTCTTGTTGGGTTTCTTTGGATTTTGAAAAACTATAATTTCGCATATGTGTATATTGAATTATTGGGGCAACAAAATGTACCTGATAAGGCAAGGGTGTGGCGGCCACCAGCAGCTACTTTTACAATCCTAACCCCAGTATTAAATGTCACCAAGCAAGGAGGTGCCGATAGAATTTCATCACTTGATGTAGAGCTCTCTGATCCATGTTTAGATGAAGAAGATGAAGCCACTTTTCTTCGTTTTGTTCCCTCTTCAACTGCGACTCGGTTTTCACTAGACCTTGACATCTGAGACCTAGGGCTCACTATAAAAAAAGAGGTTATATTACATAGATATAAGCATATTTTAAGACTAGAACTTGTTCATTTAAATAATTAACAGTAACTGCACAAGCCTTGGTCAATGTCTCTTTCAGATGTCCCGGCTGAAGATTGATCTGATACAACTCTGCCAGTTGGAACGCACTCTTTCCACCCCCATGTATATACCTCTCCTCTATCTGGAAAAATAATAGATACTTCTAAATATTTTAAAAAAAAAAAAATATATATATATATAGGGTCTGTCTAAATTGCTGCTGGCAGCATTTCAGCAGAGGTGCTGCCGGGGCTATATTTAGCCGTGTGATGTCCAAACAACAAATCCAAACCGTTAGATGTTTAATCTATATTATAATCTACTTGGAGACCAAATTTTACATTTTTTGGAATTTTTTTACTATATATTAAGCTGGTTTGAAAACCGCTGATTTCAGTAAATTTCTGCAGCATTGAAATCAGCAGTTTTCAAACCAGCTTAATATATAGTAAAAAAATTCCAAAAAATGTAAAATTTGGTCTCCAAGTAGATTATAATATAGATTAAACATCTAACGGTTTGGATTTGTCGTTTGAACATTAAAAAATAGAAAAAACAGTGACAGCACCACTGGCAGAAATGCTGCTGGCAGCAAATTAGCCACAGCCTATATATATATATATATATATATATATATATATATATATATTTGAGTATATTTCTAGACAAGGTCAGCAAATAACCTGTCACAGCAGCACAGTGGGCCCAGCCGGCATCTGCCTCTACTACCCGAATGTCACTCGGGAGAGGAAAAGCCTCTGGCGTTTCCTGTATGTGCATTGAAATAAATAAAATAGTCCTCTACAAACAAGTGGATTACACAAAGAGTCCTCAAGACAATTAAATTATTACATCCCCAGTCTGGTTATAATATTTCTATTTGTACCTTATGACAAAAAATGGGAATGCTAAACTGCCAATCCGATGAATAGAAAGAAAAAAACTCAGACATACCAGAACTTCATCAGGACTTTGCAACCTCAAGGGATTATAATTTTTAGATTTTCATGAATAATCATATTGCATTAACTGAACAATCAACAAAGCCAATGGTAATCTGATTACATACATACTGAAGAAAAGAGAATGGGTCAAATCTTAAATAAAAATGAATGTACCTCATGCTTCCCTGAGGTAACGTAACTTTGGCCCATTTCATCCATAGAGCCCCATGTAAGGATCTTTCCAGTTTCTGATACAAAAAGAATACAGAAATGAGGACCTCCTTTCTTTACTACAAAATGATTAGAATTTAACTACATTTCTCAAAAATTAAAAGAAAAGGATCCTTGGTAAGAATATTGATTAAGTAAATTTTAAGGAATTACAGAAAAATGAACAATATAATTATGACAATCATAATTGACTGTGAGATATAAATATAATAAATGGATTGCGCACTTTAATAAAACACAAGAGGTAAACTCCATTCCAATATTTTGTTTCTAAATATGGGCTACACCAACTAAAGTCTTTATTCCTCTACAAGGAAGCGTGTGTTAACTTAAAATAAGTTACTTTTTCCTCCCTCAGAATTTGAAATATAATATAATATAACTGTTGAAAATCCCTTGCTTTTAATCGAACTTCTAATTATATTACATTCCTCCAATCTTGGTACTTAATTAAAACTGGCTTATCACGAACTTTCCAGAAAAAAAAATGATGTTTTATATACAAACATAATGTTTCACAAAAAAGGTTGATTTATACGCAAACAAAATGCTTCAGAAATCGTATAAATTCTAGAAACAAAAATAATGTAAAAACAAAACACAATTTCAAAATCAGAAAATCGCCAGATGCAAAAGCACTCGTTATCAATTAAACCGAGGCCAGCTAATTTTCACACATTATAAACAGCGCAAAAGGATCCGTTAGAGAAAGCGTTCAAGCTTAAAAAGCACATTTTGAAAGGGTACCAGCAGATAAGGACTTCAATAGTAGAGAGAGATCTACCAGAAAGAGCCATGGCGAAGCCACAACCTCCACCACACACATCTCGCCACGTGTCACCAGCAAAGGAGTCAGGTAGCCTTACAGGAGCCGGGTGAAGCAAAGGGGATCTCTGAGGCGACACTCCTGGCAAATAGCCCCACATCATGACAACCTTCTCCTTTTGCTCCTCTCCAGTCGGCTCCTTTCCGTCCTCCTCCATTTCTTCACCTCCTTCTCCGCCTCCACCGCTCATCACTTAGCTCAGAAGTACAGCTTGAGTTCTTTCTTTCTATGATCTCGATTCTTCACTTGTGTCTTCCTATGAAGAGCACCAGAAACTAACCTATCAATTTGTCGATTTTTGAGACAATTTTGAAGTCGTCTTTTGTAGCAGTTGCAACAGCCGTCCAAACGAAGAAAGAAACGAGAGGACTGCGTTGGGAGTGGAAGAAGAGGGAGAGACAGAAAGAGAAAAGAATATTTGCATTTATACCCCTTACTTTCCTGCTTAACCCTCACAAGACAACGCACGAGGAAACCGGAAAATTTTTTTTATAGAAATTAATAAGAAAAAAAAGAGAGAAATAGAAAGAGTAAAAAAGATTTTTAATTGGTAGAAAAATCAATACAAATTATACTGATCTTAAATGTCTCAGAGTTTTAATCGGTGAAATTTCACCAATTTTAACTTAAATTTGTAATTTATTTTTATTTATCATTTTGCCTCTTGCATTTAAGACACGTGTGGATTGGTAACACAGTCCAACTTACCACCTCTATTATTATTTCAAATTTTCTTTAATAAGCTGACAAAAGTTGTCAAAGTTGTATTCAATGAAAGTCTAGATTATATTAATCGGATCATACTATGCAACTAAATAAAGTTAGTAGGAAAACAAGTTGCATTTCAAATTTCATCATTACCGTAGAAAAATAGAAAAATAAAAATTAAATCGACGATAATCTTACTGATCAAAACTTTGAGACATTTAAAATTGGTACAATTCGTACCGATCTATCTACTAATGAAAAAAAATTTATACTCTTTCTATTTCTCTCTTCTTTCTTATTAATTTCTACTGAAAAAAAAAATTCCGAGGAAACACAGTAATTTGGAATTCTTTATTTTCTAATTCAAACCAAAATATTTTTTCCTTTACAGAATAATCATAATGCCATTTTATTAAGCTTGTATCATCAATATATATTTTTGACTGAAGCATTCAATTAAGATACCATGTTTGAATTTTAGATTTGTATTCAAAAGATATATATTTGAGTTTGAGGGTTCAATTTGTAAATGATGTTCTTCTGACTATACAAAATAATGATTTTACAGGGATATATGGAGAAGCAAAGCACAAAGAGCAAAGGTACGGAGAGAGAGAATGAGGCGTATAATTTGTTGGTGTATGAGGGAGCCACGTTGGACGCCCACGTGGTACAGAGGCCACACGTGGCGTGATGGCGACCAGTCGATCCGCTCAGCCCTTCCTGGCCAGGAGTTCACCGGAAGCTTCTGGAAGTGTGTTTGGTCATTGGTGGGTCAGTGATCCACTCTTGGGCGCCTCTAGTTTGCGTGTCCGACGATAAAGTTGGCCACGTCGTGACGCTGGCTTCAACGCATCTCTTCTCCAGTTTCAAATTAACAGGATATGTTCCTCTGCCGATATAAATCTTACCTTTTCTCCAATTTACACTTTTGTTATCTTCAAAATTTAGAATCGGGTCCTGTTTGGAGTCGTGGTGCAAATGGGTCGGATATGGATAAAACTATATTTGTATTCGTTTTTATTTTGTTAAATACGGATACAGATATCTGTTTTTTTTATAATAGTGAATAACATATTTTTTAATAATATATATTAAATTATATAATATATATTTATTATTCGGATACGAGTAATTAAAATTTAAAATTATATCCGTATTTAATTGGTATGAATATTATGATATCGAATATCTATATTTAATTTTTAAATACAAATTCAGATACAGTCAGATAATATCTCACATGTTTGCACTTCTAGTTTGGAGAATAAATTTAGAGCTATGTTGCAAGGACATTACGGGTAACGTATCTTATCTGATACGGGGTGCATTAATATGATTTGAGTATCGAAATATAGATACCGATACTAAAATACAATACACATTGAATACAAATACGAGGTCATATATGAAGGATAACATAGATTTAGAGTTTATATAGCAGGTGATGTAATTCAACATATATCCATATAAAGAAAATGAGTCTATATAAAAAGAATAGACATGTTGATTACTCAATTTATTTTGTGGAGGGAAAGATGTCAGAGGCTTTTCAAAGACCAAGAAAAAACAGTACCTAAACTGGTAAATGAGGTTAGAGAGCAAATGAAAATTAAGAAAATGAGATAGCAACCGGGCTTATACGCGGAGTTAAGATACTTGGGAAACTATCCCTGTGTTCATCAAAAAATTTGTTGGTTTTTCATTTAAGTTTGTTTTAGATCTTTTCTTATTTCTATTTCGTTTTCAAATTTCGGAGCTCAACTGTTTAAGCTTTTCTAGGATTCTGTAAATCTTAGAACTTTTATAAAGACCTTAATCGCTTTAAAACAATCAATATATTAATAGAGGTTAGACCCCTATTATTCTTTCAAAAAAAAAGAGTAGATATTTATTAATAATAAATTAGTTGGAAAATCTTAACATTGTTATGAATAAAATATTAATGTGGGTGTCCATAACTCTCAATATTCATTCTCCACTATCTCCATTACTCCATGCATTACAATTTGAATTGATGACCACTACTCTTGGAATTTATTTCTCCATTTATTTAGATGGAATTTTTCATTTACAATTTGTAGCCTATAAATAGAGGCATTGTAATCTTGTATTGTATAAGCATGAGAAATGTATGAATAAAGAGCTTGCCATCTTTTTCCTCTCTATATTGTTTATTCTTCTTATGCTTGTTTATATTTATTTTATAACACGTTATCAGCACGAGAGCTCTACTAGTTAAAGATTCGAGGTAATTTTAATAACTTCTATTTCAATTTCATTTATATAAATAATACTTCCTAGTAATTGTTAAATAAAATAAGTTATCAATTTATTTATATTTATTTTGAGATGTTTAGTATGATTCATAGAATTTTATATGAAGTGCATTTTTTAATTTAATTTTCCCGAAGAAGATTTAAAAGAAAAATCTTCTTGAAGAAGATTTATATGATGTATAAATATTGTATAGTCGTCCATATTTTTTTTTCTTCAATAATTGAATCTTCTTGAAAAGGATTTCAAGAGATATTACGAAAATTCTCAATTTTATAAAATGCACCGAGCAATTAGCCCGAAGCCATTGTAGCCATTTTATCAACTGAAGAAAAGATATTAAGAAGATCTTCTTGAAGAAGATATAAAGAAGAATTATATGATGCGCAAATTTATCATGATGTTTATATATATATTTTTTTTCAATAATTTAATTTTCTTGAAGAAGTTAAAAGATATTCTAAGTTGATTTATTATCTCTTTATAGTCGAAGAGATTATAATGAGTTGTTGGACAAAATAATTTAATTTGTTCTGCTTCATTTCTTGAAGTAAATATACCAATATATAATAATAAATTTGAAAAAAAAAAAAACTTGTAGACGTGGACGTACAAGAATGAGTTTATTATCATGATGATTATTACAGAAACACATATTTCCACCTGAAGTGGAAAGATAATGAAGAAAATTTAAATAATGTGCAAAAATTAATGTGATGTTCATATTTTTTTTAATAATTTAATCTTCCTAAAGAAGATTTATGTGGCTCACAAAAATTAATATGAGAATATTTCAATATATCTTCTTGAAGAAGATTTCAATAAGATTTATATGATGTGGAATTTTTTGATGTACTCTTCCCGAAGAAGATTCAAGAAATATTTCGAGTTTATACATTATCTTTTACATTATATTATGTTAATGAAATGGCCGAAGCCATATGAATATAAATTATATTAATGAAATTGGCCTGAAGCTATTTCATCAATTTTATCAATTGACCTGGAGTTCAATTATAACAAATTATTGAAGACACGTGTCTTGTTCTGGTTGAACAAAATAATAATTACACATGAAGTGAAAAATAATATGATGGACAAACTATTAGATATGGACGTGATAATGAAGAAAAAACGCATCATTCCACTAGAAGTGGAAAAATAAATGAACAAAAAAAAATTACCACTAGAAGTGGAGAAATAATTAGAAAGTGAAGCGAATGACAAATAAGAAAATTCATGTTATTATTAGTCATGTACCTGTCGTACGCCAATGTACCTGTAGTACGTCAAAACATTATATTGAACTACTATGGACAAACTCAATTTAGTCAAATGATTTGACATTATTTGAATGATGAAAAAAAGATATATAAAATAGGTGACATTTATGAAAAATTGAGCCCTCACTGTTTGATATATATATATATAGAGTTAGGCTGGGGTGCTATGGATAGCACAGTGGCCTCCCGTGCTACGGCTCAATAT
Source organism: Carex pumila (assembly GCA_033356055.1). Lineage (NCBI taxonomy): Eukaryota > Viridiplantae > Streptophyta > Magnoliopsida > Poales > Cyperaceae > Carex > Carex pumila. Next base: position 253,790 of record JARJHM010000117.1, on the reverse strand, counting down.
TCAAGTTTTCAAAATCCAAACGGTCGATCCGAACCGTTCATTGTTTAATCCATATTGAAATCTGCTTGGAGACCAAATTTTATATTTTTTGGAATTTTTTTACTATTTATTAAGTATTTTTGAAACCGCTGTTTTCCAGTGGTGCAGAATTTTAATAAAAATAGCGATTTTGAAACCATCTTAATAAATAGCAAAAAAATTCCAAAAAATGTAAAATTTGGTCTCCAAGCAGATTTCAATATGGATTAAACAATGAACGGTTCGGATGGACCATTTGAATTTTGAAAACTTGAATATTGAGCCGTAGCACGGGAGGCCACTATGCTATCCATAGCACCCCAGCCTAACTCTATATATATATATATATATATATATATATATAGTATATCAAACTTATACAAAATTATTTGAAAAGAGATGATTTACTTTTATAAATCATTTAATTTTCTATTAATACAATGTCCTAAAAGAAGCTTATTCGTTTCTATTAATACAATGTCTTAAAGAAACTTATCTATTTCATTAGAGGTATTACATTATAAGGTGGAATTTTAATTTTTATCTTTTATGTTGTTACGGAAAATTGTTAGATAAAAAATAGTTGTTCATTCTTTATTTTGAGAAATGAATTAATACTTATTTATTATTTATATTGATTGTAATGCATAAAAAAATATAAATGTAAGATAAAATTTGCTTATTTATGTTTTTTTTTTAAATACTACTTATTTATTCTTTTTATTATTGATTATTGTTGAAATGGTGTTTATTTATTTTTATAAAAAAAAAAATTGATTGAAAGCCCTAGAAGAGTTATTTTGTTGTTACATGGAGGAATACAAATTTATATTAATGATGATGTATTATATTCTTATAAGTCTCAAATAAAGTTGTTAAGTTTTAAGAATATCTGCCGAAATGGATATCATATTGAGACAAGTAATGAAAAAAAAATATATTGAATATATGAAACACAATGCATATTGAAAATAAAATGCATATGTTTTTTTTTCTGATTTGTACTACACATATATTAGTGCAATTGAAAAACATGTTATTGTAAACCAAAAATTTACATATAAGAATATGTTTATAGTTTGGCATGACCGGTTGGACCATTCCTGATCAATAGTGATGCAAAAAATAATAGAAAATTAATGTAAACATTCATCAAAGAACCAAAAGATTCTTTAATCTGATGAATTTTTTTATGTGTTGGTTTTATTTCTAGAACGTATACAATATGATATTTGTGGAACATTATATCCAACATGTGAACCATTTGAAAATATAATGATTTTAATTGATGCATCAATAAGATGGTCACATGTATGTTTATTATCAAATCGCAACCTGGCGTTTGCGAAATTACTTGCTCAATAGATTTGATTAAAGAGCATAATTTTATAATTATTCAATTATGAAAATACGTCTAGACAATATCGAAATTAATGTTGAACATCCTGTAGATGTTCGTATATAAAAAGAAGATATAATATTTTATACACAACAAAACTAATTTGCATCATGCCAACTAGCTATTATAAAGCTTCTCCTTATAATTGGTTTTTGGTCACATACCTAATATTTTCCATATAAGAATTTTTGAATGTGCAGTATATGTTATAATTGCTCCACCACAATGCACTAAAATAAGATATCAAAGAAAGTTGGGAATTTATATTGAATTAGAATCTCCATATGTAATAGAGTATTTAGAACAATTGATAGGAGATTTATTCATGGCTAATTTTGCTAATTGTGATTTTGATGAATAAAATATTCCCAACCTTAGAGGGAGAAAACTATCAGCTGGAAAGAATATATTAATATGAATTATCATTATTTTATTTTGATCCTCGTGCTAAAGAATGTGAGCTAAATATTTAAAAGATAATTCATTTGCAAAGATTAGTGAATCAATTGCCAGACACATTCACAGACTCAAAGAAAGTGACCAAATCACATGTACCAGCTGCTAATGCTCCAATTAAAGTCGGTGTCCCTGTTGGACAGACAAATTATAACACGCATGAAGCGTTAAAAAGCAATCGGTTCCAAAGATTAAAAATATAAAAAAAATCCTCGAAAAAGAAAAGGAGCAAAAAATGAAAATGGTCAAGTCGAGGATATAATAATTTCAGATAAAACTCTAGAAGAAAATGAAATTATAAGTAATATTGGAGTTCCAGCAGAAACTCAAGTATCTGAAATTTATGAAAATAAAGAGATCTTGATAAATTATATCATGAATGAAATAAGATGGAACAGAGATGAAATTGATATCAATAATATTTTTGTATATAATATAGCGCTAAACATAATAAATATTGAGGATCACGACTAGAAGTCTATTAAAGAATGTCGACAAAAGAATGATTGGCCAAAATAGAAAGGTGCAATTGAGGTAGAGGTAAACCCTCTTGAAAAATGAGAAGTTTTTGGACCTGTAGTCTTTGTACCTCAAGGTATAAAACCAGTATGATATAAATGAATATTTATGAGAAAATAAAATGAGAAAGGTGAAATTTTGAGATATACTCATATGTGGTGGATGCAACAACTTTTTGATATATAATTAGTCTGGCAGTCCACGAAGGACTTAATTTGCACCTAATGGATATTGTTACAGCCTATGGCTCTCTTGATAATGATATTTATATGAAAATCTCTGAAATATTTAAGATGTCTGAAGCATGTAATTTAGGTTCTCAAGAACATTATTCAGTTAAATTGAATAAATTTTTATATTGATTTAAGCAATACGGACGCATATGCTATAATCGTTTAAGTGAATATTTATCGAAACATGGATATAAGAATGATATGACCTGTCCATGTATTTTCATGAAAAAATATAGAAATAATTTTATATTAATTGCAGTTTATGTTGACGATCTAAGTATCATTGGAACTCTTGAAGAACTTCCAAAAGAATAAAAATTTAAAGAAAGAATTTGAGATGAAAGATCCTGGAAGAACAAAGTTTTGCATTGGATTGCAAATTGAACATTTAAAAATGATATTTTTATGCATCAAGAAAATTATATTGCAAGAGTGCTGAAATAATTTTATATGAATAAATAACATTCATTAAGCAATCCGATGGTTGTAAGATCATTAGATGTGAATAAAGATCATTTAGACCTCGAGAAAATGATGAAGAACTATTTGGTCCTGAAGTACCATATCTTAGTGCAATATGAGCACTTATTTGATGAGCATACAATACATGATATATTATTTATAGTAAATTTATTAACAAGATATAGTTCTTCTCTCACGCAAAGATATTGACATATAATTAAACATATATTTCACTACCTATGAGAAAATTTAGCAATACACAAAAGCAAGTCAAGTATGTGTTTGGTTAAGATCTGTGATTTAACCCATTTGTCAGACATGTAGATTGTCTTTTAGAGAAATGATCCCGAAGATCATATATGAATATAATATTATATGTATTGCTCAATGAAAGAAATGATACATTAAATGAGATATAACAAAACATATTTCACCAAAATTCTTTTTCACTTATGATTTCCAAAAGAATAATGTTATTAATGTTCAACAAATCTGTTCAAGTGAAAAATCCAACAGATTTATTCACTAAGGCACTCCCTATTGCAATATTCAAAAAGCTAGTTCGTAATATTGGAGTTCGCCAACTTAAAGATCTTGATTGATGCTGTCATGAGGGGGAGTTAGTATGCACTATATTTTCCTTAACCATGGTTTTTCCACTGGATTTTCCTGGTAAGGCTGTAGTTGCGTATTTAGAATAATATTGTACTCTTTTTCCTTCACTAGGTTTTTATCTCATAGGGTTTTTCCTAATAAGGTTTTAATGAGGCATATTCTTATGTAATAGACATCCAAAGGGGAGTGTTATGAATAAAATATTAATGTGGATGTCCATAACTCCCAATATTCATTCTTCACTATCTCCACTACTCCATGCATTACAATTGGAATTGATGACCACTACTATTGGAATTTATTTCTCCATTTATTTAGATGGAATTTTTCATTTACAATTTGTAGCCTATAAATAGAGGCATTGTAATCTTGTATTGTATAAGCATGAGAAATGTATGAATAAAGAGCTTGCCATCTTTTTCCTCTCTATATTGTTTATTCTTCTTATGCTTGTTTATATTTATTTTATAACAACATCTATAAAATTATTTATATTTTTGAATATGCATGTACAAAATGAGTAGACATATATTAATAATAAATTAGTTGGAAAATCTTAACATCTATAAAATTAATTTATAAAATTAATTTATAAAAAGAGTGGATTTTTATCTAGCTAACTAATTATTTAATATTTATAAAAGATTTTTCTATCTAAGTTTCAAACTTATAATCTTCTACGCACAGATTTTTAACTTTATTATTAGACTAAAAATTAATTCTTACAAACAATAATTGATAACTGATATATAACACATTGTGCCTGTCTATTCCATTTCTTCTGATAACTTCATCGGAGGAACTTTAGTACCTGTCTATTCCATTTAGACTTCAGTGTTAGCATAAACCAAAATCTAAGTATCGATCAAGCAAACAAAATGACATGAAGTGAAAGATATGCAATTAATATACGCATGTCTGTGCGAAGTTAAGTAAACCTTTCGTGTTCGATTGATATAGCTTCCAAAAGATCAAGAGAACAATTATTTTGAGTTCATGAGAAGATCAGGGGCTGTTTCATGAGTATCTAATCAAATTATGTCTCATGTTATGTTAAAATCGTTCTTGAGAAGCTAATAACACGACCCACGACACGGTTGATAGCACGCAATGCGAAAATATCAAAAGTGCATTTTAACTTTGGCAGTGTGGCACATTGCTGATATTTTGATTTTTTATAGAATGCGACGACTTGAAAAATGAGTTGTTGTTTAATTATTCGGAAGCGGAGCACTGTTTGTACGTGTCGGCATCTGATGGGGATACGTACGAGAATTTTCACCTTCGCTTTTCTACCTTCTTTAACGGAACGAATTATAAACACGTGTCAAACACTCCACAAAAGTTGGGGTTTTTCCTCGTTGCATCTATTTTTAGGTTTGCCTCTATTTTTCCTTAAATGGTTGGAAGTTGAAAGGCAGCGCTTGGCTGGGAATTTATGAGAGAGTTTCTTTTTTTCTTTGCTTAATTCAAGATTTCAAGGGATAAATTGCTAACTGGTTGTACATTTTTGGACATATTTAATTCATATTTACTCTATTTTATTCTTTTTATTATATATATTTTTTAATAACTTAAATCATGATTCGTATTAATCTATTTGAAAAAAAAGGAGAGATTGAGAATAAATCTCATTTTATGATAGTGACCCTACGAAGAAATAAGTAGCTCTTTTTTTCTTAATTAAGTATGCAGATATCTTGATTCGCCAATAACTACAATTAAAGAATAAAATTTCAGAATATCAACGCTCTGATTAAATAATCTACTTTTTTTTTTTATCGTAAGCATCATTTTGATATTTTTATACGCATAGAGGTCTAAATTTATTTAAACACGTACTCGCCAATGCACCTCCAGCGCTCTCTATCCTATATAATCTATGCTTTCTTCTCTTTTTCTATTTTTCTTTTGAAAACTTTCATAAACCCCCTTATTTAGTTGTCATATACTCAGTTTTCTTATTGGCCTTGATTTCTTTTCATTTTTTAATATTATTTAAAAAAAATTGATTGATAATTGACTAGTTATATTTATATTTCTTTTTATTTTTTATATCATTTTAAAAATATTATTTATTACAAATACAATAAAAATGAAAAAATAAGGACCAATCAGAAAACCACAAATGCAATAAAAAAATGCAAGCAAGAATGAGAAAGACATCACAAGTGACAGAATAAGAATTAAATAGAAATACTTAATTTAACTCCAATTTAATGGACATAAAAAGAACAAAGAAATAATAACGATGATTCGAGACAAATAAAACTAAGGGTAATTATAATTTTTTCCACCTATCCATTCTTCATTTCATCCCCCAACTAACTTTATATTTTAATTATAACTATAACTACTATTTCTAACAACATTTATTTATTTCCTCTTTCTCCTTTTCTCTTCCACCTCCATTTTTTTACTTTCACCTCCATCTTCTCCTCCCACCTCCGTCTCCCTCTTCTACCTCCCTCTTCCACCTCCCTCTCTCACCTTCACCTCTCACACCTCACCTCACCTCCGCCTCTACCTCCCTCTCTCACCTTTGCATCCCACCTCCTCCTCCGCCTCCATTTTTCCATTGATAAACTCCCCTCCCTCTCCGACTTTGAAATGGTAAATACAATAAACTCCCCCCTCTTGCACTTTCACCTCGGTTTTTTTTCTCTATGCCTGCCGCTCCCGCTCCAGCGAACGTTCTGCCGGAGATCATCCGTCACTCCATCCCAATTAAGCACGCCTCTGTCAGGAATGAATACTTCAACGTGTATGAATAAATACTTAAATGTGTAGGAATGAATACTAGAGCACGTCTCTACCGGGTCAGATCCGTCACTGTCGATCGTATCAAAATAATTTTGTATATATATATGCAATTAATCCCTTTCATGTTTATGTTCTCATTCTTCATGAAGTAGAGAGTTTTACAAAGAACAAAACTTTATTAATGGTGAATTAGGCCATTGTGTATTAAATAAATAACATATAAATAAATTTTGAAAAAAAGAGAAAGAAATATGAATGAATACTTGATGTCTTAGAGATGAATATTTCAATGTATATAAATGAATACCTAATATCTTAAGTATGAATACTTGCGTGACAAGATATTAATACTTGTGCAACAGACAACTCAAAAGTATGTCATCATGAATCTCATTTGCAAGATAAAAATATGTAGAAAACATTCATGATTTTAAATTTGCAAAATTCTTTACAGATCATCATAAATATTGGTTAGATTGAATGGAGAAAAAAAAATCCACCTCTAAAAACGTGTAAAAGATGGATGAGTGATGTTCCAGTTTTTATATTTGCACTTACACGACGAGGATTAATACTTTCTCAATAAGAGATGAATACTTGTGCAACGGACAACTCGAAATTATGTCATCATGAATCTCATTTGAAAGATAAAATTGTGTAGAAATGTGTTCATACTTTTAGATTTGCAAAATTCCTCATAGATCGTCAGAAATATTGGTTAGATTGAACAGAGAAAAAAAATCACTTCTAAAAATATGTAAAAGATGGATGAATGATGTGTCCAGTTTTTATATTTGCACTTGCACGACGAGAATGAATACTTTATCGATAAGGATGAATATTTGTACAACGGACAACTCAAAAGTGTATCATCATGGATCTCATTTTAAAGATAAAATTATGTCAAAAACATTCGTGGTTTTAGATTTGCAAAACTCCTCACCGATTGTCAGAAATATTGATTAGATTGAACGAAGAAGAAAAAATCTCACCTCTAAAAACATGTCCAGTTTTTTTTTTAAATACTTGATATATTAGGTGTGAATACTTTATGTGTTACAGATTAATACTTGATGCATTATAGATGAATACTTGCGTGCGCCAATTATAAAATATTTCAAATATTATGTGGTCCCAAAATAGTAAATGGTTCCCCTAGGTAGTTAGTAGTTATTGAAGTAGTTAATGTCTGAGAGATGAAATGGGAGATTATTATAGGGGGATAGCTAGATACTCCCTAAAACTAAATGACATTATCGAATAACTAATTCGTCATACACAGTATAGTAATCAATGAGGAAATTTACTACAATTTTCTTTTTAGGAATTAAAAAATTGTTATGTCAAGAAACATATGGATTTTTTTTTCTAAAAATAGTAAGGATCGAACTATCAATTGAGTTCAGATATGAGGTGATTGCATTAATGATTCAGTCCATCCTTAATTATATCTTTGCGTAGATGACGACATAAAAAATTCAGTCACCTCCCTAGATGGAATTTTCAAAATCTAGATCCTCTTTTCCTTCTTTCTTATTTGAAAATTCAGTTCAAAGAGTGACTGAATCAATGATTCGGTTTTCTCTTTCCCGCAATCTGTGTTGTCAGTGATGTGCAAGAGGACCAACTTACTAGTTTAAAAAAATATTAATGTGTTTCTAAACATTCAATTTTTTAATTTCTAAAAATAAATATAATTTCCAAAACCTTCTTTTTTGTTCACCGTAGCAAATGAATCTTCAATTAATATAAACAGTTGTAATCAAAATGAACAATTTTAAAGGAGCTCGATTCGTGTTAGATTCACATCCGCAAATATATCAGATTTCCGAATAATGGATAAATATTGATGCAAATTTGATTTTGAATTTGCAAATCGGATACGAATACTGCTACAAATAATTGCATGCATCCGTACTTACAAAAAAAATACGAACATCCAATTAGTAAAACATATATTTTGTAATTTAAACTTTGTAATTTATATATCAATATCGAATAATTTATTTTATAATAAATTTGATGTATATTATAAAATGAGGAGGTATCCAATACCTCATGCTTTTCATATTTCATCGTGCCTCATATTTTATATCTTTGTTTTCAAAGTTTAAACTCTCAATAAGAATCACACAACATGGTATCCATACTAAAATATGCTTGTGATGAAATTTTATAATTTTTAAAAAAAATTTACTATTTTTTAAAATAGGTACTAAATTAATGTTTTTGGATCATAAAAAAACTGTGATTTTTTATTTTTTTTTTAAATATACGATTTGGTCTCCAAACATATTTTAATATGAATTCATGTTAAGCGTTTGAATTTTGAAAACAAAAATATAAAATATGAAAAATGATAAAATATGAAAGACAGATTATTGAAACCCTCTTTAAATATAATCAAAATTTTAACTTTATATTCAAATTATTTTCTAACTATTATTTATATCTATATTCAATTAATACCCATATTCAAATTTATACCCAATAAAATTTGACGACTATTTAATCCGTTTTAATCCCTACCACGAATCCATTATCAACTGGAAGGAGCTACAGTAACCTACGAAAACCGTTGTACAAACTGGAATTGGGAATCATCAATCAATAATCAATCAAATTTGTTCTTTAGATTACTGATCTATTAGTACAAATTGTTGAAAGGTAATAAAAATAGTTGTGTATATAATATAGCCTACATGGAATCAAAGACAGTTTGATAGACGTCGAACTAAATTAGATTTGATGTTTAATCGAAGTCGTTTGATCCGCTTTAAAATTCGTGCAAATCAGGAGAATCTAAATATTGATACGATATCATCTGACAGTCGCTCCACTGTATATAAAGCTGTGTTTTACAAGGAGGTGAAATGACATTAACAAAAGAAAAAATAAAGGAGGCGGGTGAGACTCCTCTTCGCACACTGATCTTACACTCTAATTTGAAAGTGAACAGTTTTGTCAAAAATCAACACAGTTCTAACCTCTGCTTGTCTCTGCACAGTTTTTGTTCACTTTCACTTTTTCTTCAATTTTTATCTTTTGGAGCAGATGAATTCTAAAACATGATGAATCTACTCATTCATTTGAAGAATGCAATTTCATCAACATGATTAGCATTCTATCAAATATGATGGAAATTTGCAATTAAAATCAAAGCTTAAAATCCAAAATATCAGCCTTTTCTTCTAAAAAGCGGCAAACAAAAAAAAAATCGAGGCTAAGCGCAGGAATAGCAGCGTACTAGAAGTCTAGAACATATAATCGGTCTATGTTTAGTTTTGGAATTGGGCCGACAAGACCATATGATAAAATTTTACTGTCACGTGAAAGCTTGGGGTGGCAGCACGTGCGTCTCACTCATCAGTCATCTCCTCCACTGTCCTCCAGTGAGATTCTGATTCAGATCTAGTGCGGTACATTACCGTGTAGAATGAGATTGTTATCATCCGTCTTTACATGGAACGCATCTCAAAGCTATCCAATGCTGAGTATGCATTGCAGTAGTAGTGCATAAAAATCTCTATGCATTTCCACATACACAGTTTTGACCACAGTCTATCAAAATTTTAATTAAATAAAATAAATCCAAAGTCGGATCAAATAATAAACGGATTGAATATCTAATACGATCTGAAACCCATATTTAAATACCCATCCGAACGAAGTCCAGTCAGATACTTTCTTCAATAGTCTCCACTAAACTTGTTTTATAGGCTTTCAAGCGATAGTATTTGTTTTTTTTGTTTTGTTTTGGTATTAGAACTAAAGATGCTCTCTTATTATACCGGATTCCTCCAAACTCCCAAGCAGTTATATTATGTTATTATTAAATACCAACAAAATACTCAATGCAACGATCTGGAGCAGAGGCAATCCTCAAATGCAAATTTTGTTGGGCTGAAAGTTTTGGGCCAAAATTTGATATTATATAAAATTGCACTCAAGCCTGGAGTCATTTTTAAATTTATTTATGAAATGCTTTTTATTTGATTACATTTCATTAAAATTGAAAAGCTTTGCATTATTAATGAAATTTCATTAAACCTCAAATATATTTGATATAGATGATTTTATTCAAATATTTGATAAGATTAAAACATATTAAAATATTTAATATTTAATTAAGAGTATCATATTTAATATTAAATAAAAAATAGTATATATAAATTTGCATTAAAAACCGTACATAATACTGCATACCGTATATAAAAGTCAATACATACTTAAAATATCAAAATTCTTTTCATCTCTTTTTCTCAAAATGAGATTTTTTTTCTCCATAAGAAAAGCAAAATTTAAAAAGAATCAATTAAATGAAGACAAGTTTCACAGTGTAGAAGTCAAACTTCGTGCATATTTCAAGAAATAGCATTTTATCGGAGTCAATTTTTTTTTAAAACTTCATTTTAAAAACATAGCTGCACATGCAGCACATCACGATCACGGTACTGCAGAGCCTAACGGACTCAGATCCAATGAGTATCTGAAGCGATCATACTCGCCCGGGACGCACCGCCGCGGGAATCTCTCTCCGGTCTCTGCTTCCAAAAGAAAGCATGAAACCATTTTCCAGCCCTCTCCTTGTCCGTTTAACCTTCGTCGTATCAGCTTGCGTCGCCGCTTTCTTTATAGGCAAGCACTGGTCTTACTCTTATCCCTCTCTTCCAATCTCTTTCTATTCCCTTTCTCCTCGCGCTTCCCCCTCCATCGCCATTTCCCCAAATTTTAACATCTCTTTTGATATCTCTTCTCTCATAAACCAAACCGTAGACGCCTCTTCCCCTCCATTGTCTTCTCCTACTCCCTCCCAACCCCTGCCACCTCCCCCAGCAGCCCCTCAGCTACCTCCGCCGCCTCCGCCATTTAGGTTTGGGATCGTGGACGAAAATGGCGCAATGCGTGATGATTTTGAAATCGGCTTGTCGGATTTGGATCAGGAGGGAGATAACAGTACGGAATCTGAGCCTAGCGTAAGTGTTGGCGAAGAGAGTGGAAGGAGTACTGGTACTAGGATTAGTGTAAAGAGGTTTAAGGTCTGTGAAGAGAGATTTAGGGAATACATTCCTTGTTTGGATAATGAAGACGAGATCAAGAGGCTGGTATCTATTGAGCGGGGAGAGAGGTTTGAGAGGCATTGTCCCAAGGAAGGGGAGCGGTTGAACTGTTTGGTACCTGCACCAAAGGGGTATAGGTCTCCAATTCCTTGGCCTAAGAGCAGAGATGAGGTTTGTTTACGTTTAATTTTGCAAGCTAATTAGTTGTACATGCACGTACAAGCTAGCATTGATCTGATCCAGCACACTGTATCATTGGAAAATAAATTATCCATAATCCATGTTGGTTACTTCTGTAAATTGACTGTTAATTTCTCATTGTGACACCTCAATTGAAGCAGAAACTTGCTATAAGTTTTAATTGTGTTTGAGTATGTGATTTCTGATTGAAGCTAGAAAGTTGTGCTCCATTAACCCTTAAAATTTGAACTCTTAGGATAATGATAGCATTCTAGTTCATTGATGTTTAGTATAGTGCAGCATAGTTTTATAAAGAATAATGTCATCAGTCACACTCCAATTAGGAAATAATCATATTTTACTGAACAAAAAAACTAAGTAAACACAAATATATAGATACTGAAAATTGAGGGTCAATTAACCACTCCAATGATGAAGAGCTCAACTTGATCTCATACTAGCAAAAATTTTGCATGATTTTTTCTTGTTTATTTAGCTTTTGTATTCTATATCTTATTGGTTTGAACTCTTTTTACCATAGGTATGGTTCAACAATGTACCTCACACAAGATTGGTTGAAGACAAAGGAGGCCAGAATTGGATAACACAAGTCAAGGATAAATTTACATTTCCAGGTGGTGGGACCCAGTTTATACATGGCGCAAATGAGTACCTGGACCAGATATCTCAGGTTTTACCCTTACAACATTTATAGCTTCTCTATATTTCAGATTCGTACTGAACAATTCTTATCCTACTCTCTAGCATTGTGAAATTACAATAGCACCAGTATATTAGGGCAGTGCCTTTACTTGCACTGTTTTATTAGTCCTCATTTAGTTCTTTGAATGCCGGATTTATCCTTTTCTCTGTTTGTAGATGGTTCCAGACATTGCATTTGGCTATCACACAAGAGTTGTACTTGATGTTGGATGTGGTGTTGCGAGTTTTGGGGCTTATCTACTCTCTCGAAATGTTTTAACCATGTCAATTGCACCTAAAGATGTGCATGAGAATCAGATCCAATTTGCACTTGAGCGTGGCGTGCCTGCCATGGTATCAGCCTTTGCAACTCACCGGCTGATGTACCCAAGCCAAGCTTTTGACTTAATCCATTGCTCGCGTTGCCGCATAAATTGGACACGTGATGGTACTTATGCTTTAATTTTTGTCATCAACTTTTCTTAGTATATTGTTGTGACTGAAATAATTTCTCAAACTGTTTTGAAGACGGAATCCTGCTTTTGGAGGTGAATAGAATGTTGAGAGCAGGAGGCTACTTTGCCTGGGCTGCACAGCCTGTTTATAAGCATGAAGAGGCCCAACAGAAGGTTTGGAAAGGTATTTTCTCAGATATTTTCTCAAAAAACTTTCTCGGGTTTTTTTTCCCAGAGATGCTGAGTTGATCTGATATAATGTGAAATATAAATAGAGATGGAAGATCTTACTGCTCGGCTATGCTGGGAGCTTGTAAAGAAAGAGGGATACATTGCTATATGGAGGAAACCTATGAATAATACATGCTATTTAAGCCGCCCCACTGGGACCCAACCGCCAATATGTGAAGAAGGAGACGATCCCAACAGTGTATGGTAAGTTTATCCTCTCCTATATTTTGCCTAACTTTTTTCCTTCGGTCATTGTTTCATGTCACTAAAGTCTAAATGTTTCTTCTTTGTTGCAGGTATGTCAACTTGAAAGCATGCATAAGTCGACTGCCAGATAACGGAGAGGCATCCAACCTAGTAACATGGCCTGCTCGCTTAAATGAGCCAACAAAGAGGCTGCAAAGCGTAGAGATGGATGCATACATGGCAAAAAATGAGCTTTTTAAGGCCGAGACACGGTTCTGGGATGATATTATCTCAGGCTTTATCCATGTTTTTAAATGGAGAAAGATGCGATTGCGTAATGTGATGGATATGCGGGCTGGTTTTGGAGGGTAAGTTTGTCAAATATATTTGACAAATTAATTTTAAATTATGCCCTTGTTCTTATCCCATTAATCACATTATTCGTAATTTATTTGTATTATATTTATCACTTCTGCTGTGTCTAAAGATGATCATGGGTTCACATATGTCATTGAATCGTTACTCAAGATTATTGGAGTCATATTCAAAAGTAACTTCTATTCCAATTAAGTGTTTCCCCTTAACAAGGAAAAAAACAAACATTTTATTTTCATGCGGGATGTTTGTAGCATTTGTTTTGCAATCACAAATTACACTTGATTTGTTATCGTGGCAATTTAAATTAACATTGCTTAACTTGCATTGTGCTGTTTTTTTTTTCTTCCTTTTTCTTGTACAGCTTTGCTGCTGCATTAATCAATCAAAAACTTGATTGCTGGGTGATGAATGTGGTCCCCATCAGTGGACCCAACACGTTGCCTGTGATTTATGATCGAGGTCTTATTGGAGTTGCTCATGACTGGTAAGGGATTTGTCATCTTTTTATACTTGAAATGCTACTTATGCACAGTCCAACTGTAATCGGTGATGTGCAATTTCTTTATCACAAGATCTCTTAACTTAACATCATATTCTTTAGTCATTGTTTTAAAGCTTGCTCCTACAGAGAGCTTTAACATTATCCATCACCTGATCTTTGTAATGACAGGTGTGAACCGTTTGATACTTATCCAAGAACTTATGATCTGTTGCATGCATCCGGCCTATTCTCTGCAGAGCAAAAGAGGTAGAGAAAGAATCTCTTTATCATTTTGTTTTATATAGTCTTTTTTAACTATTGGTGGTAAATATATGATCCTTCTTGCTTCAGGTGTAACATCACAAGCATTTTGCTGGAGATGGACCGGATCCTAAGACCTGGTGGCAAGGCTTATATTCGTGATATGAAAAACATAATATATGATATAAAAGAGGTTACTAAAGCCATGGGATGGAAGGTCGATGTGCGTGATACTCCAGAAGGTCCATATGCAAGCAGGAGAATTTTGATGTGTGAAAAACTGATGCCTCGCTCTTAGTTGCCTGTGAAAGGGTATTTACATATAGCTCCTTATAGAAGCCTGTGATTTTTTCTTACAACACGAACCTAGTCCTCAATATATCGGTAATCATGCAGTTGGCAACATGTAATTAGATGATATCTAAAAAAATATGGACGAGTTGTAAAACGGCGTGAAAATTTGGACCATGAAACTGATCTTCTTATTAACGAAAATTTAGTCTAATATTCTTCAAAAAGGATATATGTCCTTTCTAGCAAGGTTACCGTATCGTACGCGGTGAGAATGTACTAACAATTGTTGAATTGAGTTAAATCATTTTTTGTTTTCTAAAATTTCTTTGCTCTTAATTTCCAGCTGTCTCAATCTTGGTGAGGATTTAATCATGTTCATTGAATGCTCAGTGTCGTATACTTAGATATATGACACAAAACATCTTCAGATTTCCACAAAATTATATCTGATAAGTTTAGAATTATAGAGGAATCAAACAAGATAAATTGACTTGGCATTCACAATTTTAGCACCATTAATGTTGAAACAAGCACAACTCTTTTACATATTTGAAAGCTACTGTACCTCCTCTAAATTCCCAACATCACCGAGAAAGTATGAAGGTAATAACATAGGCAAAGTCTAGAAATATAGCCAAGATCAAAATGCTCTTCATGCTAGTTAGGAACCATGGGTCACTATAGGAAACCTTGGTTGTTTGCATCTCTTGGCTGCCAAATCTGTTTACCCTTAGACCTAGATCCAGAGTGTTGTCCATTCAATTTCAGACTGTGATTCAATTGTTCTGTAACAGGTTCAACAATTGCTAACCCTGTCCTATGCATCCCATTCATTCCATTCACACCAGCATCATAATTCAAATCAAAACTTCCAGGTGGTGTGGTGCTGTACCTGACCCGTTGATGGCTCTGACTCTCACGATTTTTTATCAGGCTAGGATCCTTACTTCGTTCCACACTTGCCATTCCTGTTCTGTGCATTCCACTTGAACTTGAATCGTAACGCCGGTCAAATCTTTCAGGAGTTTGACCAGCAAATCTGATCCCAATGTTCCTATGAATCTGGTCCTCAGGCACTCGATATGACGAGTTATACACTGGTTTCTCACTCTGGTTGCCTTTTTGACTTAAATTACTGCCATTACTTAGATGAGTCAAGTGATTTGGATAAGTATCGACTATTCCAGTAGTTCTAATCCTTGTAGTTCTATCCCGGTTAAGACTCGATTCAGCAGATCCCAGTACACCTTGTTGGATCCCATACATGTTGGTGTACTGGTGCTTATTTGCTTGTTGGGGGGTATATGTAGAAAAATATGTAGTTTTCTTTGGTATGAGTCGTGAGGAGACGAGAGGCCGAGACAAGAGACGGAGTAGAGAGCTGCGATCAGAGAGAACTGATGATGAAGAGAGAAGCTGACGAGTCACATGAAAAACCCCTGCTATAGTTTTTAAATCTTGTGGGCCCACAGCACGTGCTGTGTTGTCAGGTTGCTGAAATGGGTCTTCAATCTGCATTTAGGATTTTTAGTTGTTAATTTCCGTAATTTTGCTTTGAAAATGTGCATAGATGCGCACATGCATTGAAGAGTTAAGATCAAGCCTCACATAAAAACTGTAAGGTTTCTCAGTCCATCTTGGGTTGCTCGCCATTCTTTCCCAACGACCTGTGAAAGGGCAGATTACGTATTCTGAAGAGAGTGCCTCAATATCTGAGAACTACATGTAGAAGGAAAAAGATGAAGCTTTAAATCATTATAACCCAAATAAAATCATTTTGGTCTAGGTAGAGAAGGTCAAGTCGGCTGATAATGAGATATTACTAGTGAGTACCTTGTCAAAGAAAGACACCAGAAGGTTAGTGAGAGAGCTCTGGTTTCTATGGCTGGAAATATGTGATATGATCTTTTGTACATTCAGAGCACAAATATCCTCTATTTCTCTCTCTCTTTCAATATCCACCCCTACAGAAGCCACAATTTGCACTAGTAAATAAATGACAACAAAGATATTACATCCTTAATTTGTTAGAATTTATCTAAAAACTTGTCCCACATTGTATCAACAGGTCTCTGTATTTATTTTGGCATAAGCCTGAGAAGAAGTTGATTCATTCACTAATGGTGTGGATGAGCATAGGATTTAATGGTTTGGTGGCTTGTGAGAACTAAAATTTGAAGTCTTAAACAAAAGTCTTAAGTGATTCTTATGGTTTTGTAACATGGCACCTTCCACATCATCAGAAATATTGCCACTGTATATCTCCTTTAGAGGGGGTAAAATGGGAGGTTCGCATGTCTGCAATAAGCAAAACAAAAACAAAAACAAAAAATCATCTCAGGCAGTTACAAGGATCAAGAAATTAAGTTCCAAGAAGTGCAGAAACTAAACTCAAATTTACCAAGAGGCAAATGATTTCATAGATCTCAAATTTGAAGGAACATCTTAAAATCTCGCAGCTATGGGATATTCAAAATTCATTAGAAGCTTCCATGATAGAATTTTTTTGTATCCCCATAAATCACAATCTACTGAATATGTACTACGTACTGCTACAGTAAGATACCAATACCTATTTATACAGTATCCATATGGGCACAAAATATATTGCTTCTGTAAGGTTTCTCTATTAAAATTTCAGCCATAAAATTGTCAGTTTTTATTGAAAGAAACCTGAAAATGGAAGATAACAAGCATGCAGAGTGAGTACGAGTTCATAGTTCCTGTTTTCGGGTCATTTATATTTTGTGCCTTTGCCCACTCCTTGATCTGTATGAACAATTGCAGAAAAGAAAAAAGAAGAAGAAATGTTTTTAAGTAAAGCAAGTAATTGGTATAGTTTCAAGTGTATATAAGGATTAGAAAATATATACAACTGACATACTGCCTTCAATTCATGAAATGAGACTGCACAGTGCAATTCACTACCAGTCATGCTGTTATTATTAGTGCAAAGTAGAAGCAGTGACAGAAAAAGAATTTACCAGTAAAACCATGTCAGTAAAACGTTCATCAAAGCTGGTGATGAGTTGTAACATTTTGGACTTGACTCGACCCTGATGGTTATCAACCGACAAATCACAGGAAATACCATACAAGCTACTCTCAAACACAAGCAGTGGCACTCTTGCCTGAGGTATAAATTGGAATTTTCGACCAATGCCTGAAAAATTCGGAAGAAACAAATGAAAAACAAGAGGAACCTAGTTTTATAGTGAATTAGAATTTTCTGCTAGTATGTTCAGAATCTCAAAATATGTAAACACACCTTTCTTTCGCAGAGTTCTCATAATCTCCCGCAAAACATTTTGCTTCTTCCTACGACTGACGGATGAGTTGAGGTTTTGGTCAGGAGTGACCGAAATGTCCAAATCACCCCACTTCGAATAGAGGTTTGCAACAAACGATCCAAATGGCTTGACAGTGGTGCCTAACAAATAAATAAGGTGAAATGAAAAAACATACCCAGCTTTGGTTCTTGTTTATATACAAGATATCCATCCTATATAGATAGCAATTGAGTGTACATAAGTATGGATTAACATTGGACGTACATTGGTAATCTCGAGAAAAAAACATAAAAGAGGCTTAAATTTGAAAATCCAACATTTTTGAATGCATATAGAAAGCAACAATGGACATACATTAGTCTAGGATTTGAAAGTTCTAACAGTTGAAACTTACTGGCAACTTGATGGATCATCAAACGATGGTCAAATAACATAAAATTTGATTGCCAAGCCACATACATGTCTATTTATACACCAGAAGAGTTCCATTCTTTTGTTCTGGAACAGCTCTTTACTTGATTCGAGAAATATCAGCAAAATTGCCAGTTTGTACCACTGTAATATTATCCTGTTAAGTGATTTCGTATTAAAATGGTGGTTTTAATGCAGTAAAAAAAAAAAAAACTGCTGCCTACCTACCTTTCAAGGTTGCAATGGACTGAATGGAACTTGCAATCTCATCAATGGTGCTTAATCGTTTATTTCGGTCACTTTCCAAGGGTTTAATCGAAGAGAGTATTTCTTCAATACACCTCTCCAATACAGTGTATAACACCCCAGTAGTGGATCTTGAGTCATAGTGATCCATTTTCCCAAAATTTTAACTACATTCAAGAAAAACATCCAAAAGAAGTCTAATTATTAAATTTCAGAACAGAACCAGAAAGTAAATCATGGGAGGAAAAGGTAAAATGTGAAATACTGAAATACAAATACTTGAACAAATCCTGTCTAACATTAATTTCACCCAAATAATCCCAGCACATATGATCTCTACTGTAACCTATAGTTTGATAAAACCTTCCGACAACACGATATTAAAATTCGGGGTAAGAACTAAGAACCTTAGTACCTTGCTCAAGCTTTTATCCTCGGAAGACTCTAGCGGGAGAGAGAGAGATTAAAGACCAAAGAAGGAACAAGTAGACTTACGGCCAAGCCATAAACCCTAATTTATAGTGAGAGAAGCAGAGGGAAGGTATACGCAGAGAGAAATTGGGAAAGCAAAAGCTTTAGCATCAATCAATGCGAAGACTTCTTTAGTTGAAGAAAAGTAGAAAACAATAAGAGCTGCTTTTTACTAGCGCCTCGCAACTTTCTTCGCGCAGTACGGTACGGGACCGACTAGTGCTCAAGGTGGAACTGATTATAATGGATTCAAGCCTGCTCCTCTTAATTCTTAGGAATTAAGAAAAAAATGAGCACTCTCTTATTTTTTTTATTCGAACTGTTTAAAATCAATTATACAGTTATAATTATTTTTTATTTATATCAATTAAAACGAATCAGATATAATTAAAATTGTATGATCAATTTCAAACTATTCAGATAAAAGAATAAAAAAGTGTTCATTTTCTTAAGAATTAAGAAAAGAATCTGATTTGAATCCATTATAATCGGTTCCAGTACCTTGAGCACTAGTCGGTCCCGTACCGTCCTATGCGAAAAACAACTCTCATTGTTTTCTACTTTTCTTCAACTAAAGAATTATTCGCATTAATTTATGCTAAAGCTTTTGCTTCTCCAAATATCCACTACACAGTCTAAGAGTCTATTCGGATGTAATTCCGAAATTATTGTTTATATAAAAAAAAAAAAATTTATTCTGATTGAATTTTTTTTTCCTACGTAAACAGTAAATTTTATTTCAAATTTTTTCTATTCTCATTCTTATTTCCATTCTTGCACAGCTGAATAGGACCTAAAAAAAAATTTTTAGTGGATACAATTAATATCGTTTCTAGCATATCTATTAGCTTCTGTAATTGCTAGACTCGTATTCAAAACACAATGGTTAGTCTCAAATTGGAGCAAGTAACACCATCTAAAATGCACTTAAACAATATCCGGTATCAAAATAATCGCATATCTACGAAATTAGATTGCTAAAAATGCTCATAATGAAGTTCAAGAAGGTTAAAATGTTGAATTTAAAAAAGGTTAAGATGCTTAGAGATTTTTAATATGTTTACATGCATGAAAGTGTTCGTATGAAGATGGGAAGGCAACAAATGATAATTTTGTTGTAGTTTCAATCTAGGAGTTATCTAATTATTTACGTATGCACCTTTATTCACTTATTTATTTTTCCTCTTTTGTACAATAATTGCTTTCACAATTTGTATTGGTACCATAGGATGCTTAGATAATTAACATTTAAATCTAATCTAAAGTTCTGAACTAAGTGGTATACTTTCTCATTAATTAGCACATTTTAGAGAGGCTCTTAACCTAAAAAGAAATTACAGCATACAAATTAGCCATGCATTATATAAATAATGAGGAGAAACACTTAATTTCCCACCAACCAGAAGTAAAAAAAAGAAAAAAAAAGCTAAACATTCCTGCGTAGATCAACAACTACTACACTGACATTATCAGCACTTCGTCTTGCAAGTGCGAGCTTCGTCAGAAGCATTGCCGCATCAGCACAGGCCTTATCTGATGCTCTGGCCACCTCTCCTTCTCCCCCTCTAACCGGCTCATTGCTTCGAAGGCATGTACTGACAACTTCACATGCCATCTCATTTGTCACCACATCCCAGAGACCATCGCTTGCCAGAATCAGACATTCATCCCCCTCTTCCCTCTCAGTCACCGTCACCTCTGGTTCTGCCGTCACAAATGGTTTCAAGTGACTGTCCCCTGTTATATATCAAAAGGTTTATTAACTAAAAATACAGATTTGTAAAAGAGAGAGACTGTCTGTATATTTGTTAAAAAGAATAAAATTTTACCGATAGCCCGGGACATTGCAAGAACGCCTAAAACTCTTGGACCGTCCCAGTAGATCACCCGACCACCAGCTGATTGAATCCTCTCTAACTCATCAGGCCGGTCAGGCTGATTCAAAACAAGCACAAAGCATTAATTGCATTCCAAATTCAATCTAATAGATGAACATTGATCCGAGAGCATGACCAAATTACTCTAAATGAATAAATAAGTCAATCAAAAAGTACCTTGTGATCGGATGAGAGAGGAACCGGGACACCATTCCTGGACAAGACAGCACGTGAGTCGCCACAATTGGCAACAACGATGCGCATAGGACCAACAACAGCAACAACTGCCGTGGACCCCACGTGCTCAGACCTCATTGGTCGGCCTTGCTGGCACCGGCATCCTGGGATGCGGCCTTGACCACTCCAATTCACAGCCTCTCCATCCATCCTGTGAAAACTCTTCTTCATCGCCTCCGTCCACCTGTCAGTCATCAGTGCATCTTTTGATTCGATCTTCTCCCACTCCTCGGCAACAAACTCATGCATGCGCTCCTGGCATGTCACGGCCACCTAAAAGTAATCCAAGCGGAATGTCACGACATTGCCAGAAAGTAATTGGCTTAAGATTTGAGGGAAATTGAATGTAATAGCAGATACCCTTTTACTCCCCAACCCATAAAAATAATAATATTAAAAGGCCACTTTAAAACCATAGAATAACCTAAAAGTAATCCTTTAAATGCCTTGCTACAACTCTTCCTTTCCATAACTGGTTCAATCCCCATAGAATAACCTCACTAATACCTGAAAAGGCCACTTTAAAACCTTACTGGAGGAAAATCATTAAAGAGAATGCAATTTTGACATACATGTGAACAACCATGGCCATCAAAGACTCCAAAGAAATGGCGATTTTGGATAAAATCGGGTCGGATTGAAACAGCATCCTCCATATCTCGCCTTCGCCCACAAACTGACATCGTTCCATGCCTCGGACACTGGAGCGCACTCTCCAAACTAACCAACTTCTCTTTCGGGTTAACGGGTCTCTGACCCGATCCAACTACAACACAAGGGACCCGTTGTCGTCGGATCATTTGTGAGCTTTTAGTCTTTCTCCTCTTTGGAGTTGGCTCTGTCTGAGAGCCGTTGGATCCGGTGCTCTCCACGAATTTCCTCCGTCGGATCTCGATCTCGCAACTCATCGCTGGAATAGAGCTCGCTTCACATATGGAAGAGGTGGTGACAGCTGACACGTCAGACCCTTCGCAAAGGACTTCCGCCATGAAAATTTTAACAGGTAGTACTACCAGAGAGAAAAATAAGGAATTCAAAATAAAAGTAGGCTTTGTTGGTTCTCTCTTTTCGTAAGAGTTGCAGTAGTATATTAGTATTATCTTCAACCTAGCGGGGTATAACTGTAGAAGACTAGTGAAGGGGAGAGAGCAGCTGGCGCGCGCAGAGAGGGGGAGAGAAAGAGAGAAGGGAAGAGAAAGACCCGGGAAGAAGATAATATCGTGTTGTGGTCCAGCTGTAATTTGCTTTGAGTCGGGAGAATAAATAGACTAGCCTTGGCATATATATGTAACCCCTGCACGCAAATCAATAATAAAAAAAAAACAAATGTCTCTATTTTTTTTTTTCCCACTATCATATCTTTATTTCTAAACACTTTAATAGTACAAAATCTAAAATTTAAAAGTCCTAATAAAATCGTTGAATGTGATTATGTTATTTTCTCTATGTACTTATAAAACTTTTTTACATTTTAATTTTATTTTAATGTAAATTAATAAATTGAAAAATCAACGTCTCTAAATTATCCACATTAACACATTTTTTACTGTCATAATTTTTTTACACTGCATAGATAAAATGATATAGATCATAGCCAACGGTTTTATTTTGATTCTTAAGTTTTAGATTTTCGAGTTATTAAAACTTTTAAAAATAAAAGCATAATGAAGACGCAGAAAATGAAGGCATTTGAACTCTCCTAAAATAATTCATTATGAATAATATAATCTGAACATTTTGAAAATATCACTAACTTATTTGAGTTCACTGTTGAGTAAATGATAAAAAAAAATTATATGATGCTTTATGATGAAAAGTACTTATTCATAATTTTCAGATTAATAGTAGAATTCTAATAGCTTCATTAAAAGAGAAATACAATTAAGACATAGATCAATCAAAATAAAAAATTATAATGAATAATGTAAACTGAATATTCTGAAATCATCACAAATTTGCAAAATTTCAATATTAGTAAATTGATAACAACTAGCAATTAGATGATGTTTCAAGATGAAAAAAAAGTATCTACTCATAATTTTCAAATAAATATTACAATCCCAATTGCTTTATCGAAGGAGTAACAATCAGCAATTATGCAATGTTATAACATTGAATAGAATTGTATATATATTATATATTTGTAATTTTGAATTAATATTATTATTCCAATTGCTTAATTAAAAGAGTAAAAATTAAATTATTTCATTATTATTCCAATTCACTTTGAAATATCAAAATTTGAAATTATGCAATTATAACTTTATGGATGTAACCTGCGATTCAGCGTGAGAAAACTAAATTCAAATATGTCAGAAACTTTTGCTTATACCATATTACAAAAAAAAAAAAAAAAAAAAACACTTTTTATGAGGAATTCCATAAATACTAGGGCTGCTAATTCAATTTGCAGCCTCATTTTTGGAGGGCCGCAAATTGAATTAAAGGCCCCTCAAAAATTAAAAAATGCACTGTAATATATTTATATTTAGATTTTTGAGAGATCTTCAATTCAATCTGCGGTCCCTAAAAAATAGAGCCACGTATTAAATTGACAGCCCTGATATTTATAAAATTCCTCAATTTTAGAAATGTTTTGATTTATTCTTTTTAAAATGGTATTAATAAAAATTTCGGCAAATACACAGCTGAAATAATCAAACTGTTATTTGAACCATAAATTAATTTATAGTAATAAAAAGTCGAAGTCTAGATGCAATCTAGATTTCCACGAGTAAGAAGTCATGGCACCGGTCTATGAAGCACGAACTGTGAGCACCAATAAGCTGCCCGCACCGTCACGGGCAGCCCAAACATACAGAGTGCCTTGACGCAAGTTCTGTACAGAAGTAAATCTCAATCGCCAATTTCGATGTGTACTTTTTTCTTCCTTTCTTTGATCGCGACACGTGGAGATCAGCTTAGGCGTGTTGCCACGTGCCCCCACCGAATTGGAGGCATGTGAAATGTTCGGCTCCTTAAAATAAGTGCTATCATAACCTTTCTTTTTTTCTTTCTTTCTTTAAAGACAACAAGTTAGTGGTTAGGAAGAAACTTCGATTTTGTTTCTCATTAATTAAATTGATAAGCTGTTTGGTTGGGATAATAACTTTTCAACTAGGGAATTTTCCGCGTGACGCGTGGCATCTGATGCACAATGTACTTTTTTTCTTTAATATATATATGGAGCATAGGTTTGCATAATTTCATACTTATCATAGAAAACAAGAAAAAAATACAAATAGGTATCCTTTCTTCTACACAACCCTTCTAAATATCAATAATTTAAATGATAATATTTGAGAGCATTAAATACAGCTGTTGGGGATATATTTTTCCGGATCTAATTTTTATTTATTCCCTTTTGTGCTATTCGGAAATATAAATATAAGTTTATATTAGACATTTTGTATTATATTAAAACTGCATTTCATCCTCTAATTTTCTTTCAACTAAAAGAAATAATGCAAAATAAAAATAAAGTGTGATTTTCAAAATTCTCACAATGTCAATGTTAATCGATCTTTTTTTTCAAAATACACCATTTAAGAGAATTTTTTTATATATAATATAAACTTTTCAGCAAATAAAATTTTTGGAAATTAAAATTAAGTTAATTGTATATTGATTAATTTTTTTATAATTAAATAAAAAAAGTCAAGACCAATTCTGAATTATTTTGGCATTCAATGTGACTTGAGTTGTGGTTGTCTAAAGAGTTAAATATGTCTTTATTTATAGAGTTAATTGTATATCCATTTTTAAAATTTGACATTGAGCGACTCATAGCATGGTTGTGGATTAGGTCTCTACTGAAAACAAGTAGCAGTCGAAATTTCAACGTCGCATATGTTTCGAAGGGAAAAAGAAATCTATTTTTTCATGGAATAATAAAATGAAAAAATGAGCTAATAAGAATGAACATGTATATAAGAAGAAAAAAAAAACAATGCTTTACTCAAAAGAAAATGAAACCCTATACTGTCCACTCAAAACGACAAGTAAGATCGAATGAACAATAAAGAAGTTACTCATGCTTAATTATTACATATACTGTAAATAATTGTTAGAAATTATTTCACATAGAGCAATTTTTTAAAGTAATGATTATTTCTTAATAAAAAATTATTATTTTTAATAACGTAAATCAATTTATCAAGTATCATTCAACAACAAAAATCTCTGCAAGGGTTTACAAGTAATGTGAAATGCAAAATGTTTTATTTCTTACTTAATGAGCTGCAAAATTGAAGTTTGCAGGGGCATCTTTGCATAGATTTCATTTATGAATGTAAACGCCAACTTGTGTCGACGTGTCGTATTTTTATAGACCTATCTCTAGCCATAGATAAGATCTTTCAAGAATATAAAAAAAGTTGATTTTGATAATATAATCCAGCTTCAGATAACTATATAGTCACACACATCGCAGGTCACTGTTAACCTCTGAGCGTGTCATGTGGGAACCACAACCCGAAAGAGACTACACGGATGTCGTACTGAAATCGTCATAGAATACCTATGAAAGAAAAAGTTTAATTATTGGCTGCTTAACAAGGGATTATCATAATACTTAACAGTAGCTTAATTAACATTTTCTTTATTGGTAATGTTGTCGGGACAGGGAACTTAAACCAAGGAGAGAGAAGTCGGTTATTATCACAGGTACTCAGGTAGGCAGCTGACAGAGGTCGGTCAATTGAAATTCTGACGCGTGGTGCTGCTTGCGTGTCTTCAATGTCAGATTCTTTTTCAAGGCACCACCTCCTCGTTAGCTGACTTTGATTCTCTACCTCGGTTGCTATGTGTTATTTGTACAACGAGTCACTATTACTTTAATATCATGTGTCATATTTGACAAAAAAAAAAAAGGTCGTAGCTTGTGGCTTCCATGAGATCGGCCCAGAAAAAAATCGTAATTATATCGTTTGATTTTGGCTTGGTTTGTCGGTGACAAGTTTAAGTTTGATCTAGTTTGAATCATTACTCAGCTCGTTGTAAGAAAAATTTTAAGTTATTTTTTAACTTCTTCAAATGTCTATAGTGAAAAATTAAAACTTGATGTAAGAAGAAAATAAATTTATTTTTTGGCTCGTGTTCTGTGTGTGGCTCGTAACACTAAATTAATAAAAAAATTGATCTATGTGTAAACAATAGGCTCAATCTAGCTCGTGATTGGCTCAAATTGACTTGTTCTAACATCAGCTAAGTTCAAATTTTACTTAACTCTACTCAAATCGGCTCATTGACAACCATAATATCATTATATTTTAAATATTATTAATAGCTAATAGATAAAGAAAATTGTTCATGAAAAAGTAATAATCCCATATGAATTAATATTAGATATACCATAAATTTTTTTATGGTTTGATTAGCAACACGTTTTTTTCATGAAAACTTTCCCTCAAAATTTCAGTTACCTTCATCACATAACCTGCAACACACGTTTAACAACGAACCCTATTACCGAAATTGATATAACATCTATTATCCGAAAGATGAGAGAGATAGGCGAGTTATTGAAGGCGGTACGCATCCGAAAATCACACAGGTGAGTCAGGTGACACAGGTGACAGGTTACCTTTTTGAAATTACAAAGAAACAGCGAATGTTATTCGTAACCACCGCAATTAAGGTGAAAAGCACCTTTTCTGCCCTCTAATCTCGGGCCACATTTCTGTCGCCTCGTGATGTCTGGCATGAATGAAAAGATAAAACATATTAGCATTGCTTATTTAACTGTGGATTTATAGGGGAAAAAACGTGGCGTGTTGTACTGTACTGTGACTAATATGATATGAATTTGATCTTATGATGTATCGTGCCGTATAGTGATTAAATTAACTTTTTACGTTGCTGTAATCCAAATATCAAGGGATAGTTACAACATAAATGATTATATCACGTAAATCACCTTATGTCTAAACATGTCATGACCAAATGTTTCTCGCGTGATCAATTGATCTAAGTTAGTTTATTCAAGATTCACTATTTGATCATTATCTAAGGTTATAATTACATGTAATTTGCGTGACCATGCGTCGTGTTATAATTAGATCTTTCACATAATGTGATGTGTCACGTTAAACTTTCAAAAGGTGATCATGGCACACAAATGATCACAACACGGAACACGCGAATCACGGCACATAGCCAACACGTGTGCTGTAATCGTGCTGTTTCATGATAGAACCAGTTCACCGTGCCATTTTTCTCACTCTATGTGTATTGCATGTAACAATAAATTAAAATAAATAAAATACTTGTGTATTGTATGAAGCTAAAATAGTGTTGTTAATATCTTTATTCAAAGGAGGAAAAGAAAACAATAACTTACTGACGCAAGTTATTTGCTCGACAACCGAAATTTTTGACTAGAAGTGAGAAAGAACAGAGATGAGTTACGTACCAACGTGTATTATTTTGATGATTTTATTTAACTCCAAATTATAAGTGTAAGTGTAGCGGAGGTAATCTCTTTCGTGTGTCTTCTTCATTGTCGTTCTTTTTTATTATATATGCGATTGCGGAGAAACCCTTAATTGTTTGTTGCACATTTTATTTTTTGAATTTTAAATTAGTCCGTCAAAGATTAATTTTGTCCATCTTTTTTGTATTACCAAAAATATTGCCAATTTTTAATACCCTCAATTAAAACAAAAATTGCAAAAAATGCTCTCAGATTTTTATTTTTTAACTGTCCCAATTACTATGTAACTTGGCGGTTCTCTTTAAAAATAAATCGCCAGGTCAACTGACGGTTTATCGTAGCATGTACAGAACCACCAAATTACCTTGCAGTTTGCTACAATAATATATAGTTTTTTAAAATATGTTTAGTACATATAGAATGAATATTTTATATATAGACACTAACAATAATTTGATCTTACTGTTTTTATAATTTCTTAAAGGACAGAACAGAGAGCGTCATGGACAACACAAACATTTATGTATGGTCTTCATAAAGAGTACATCATGCAGCTTCATTTTCATAAACTTCACCAACATATTCCCAATTTATTACCTTCCATATATTCTTTAGATAGTCTGCCTTCAAATTTTTGTATTAAACACGAACGAAAGAGTTAAAAATAAATTAAACCAAAAATTTCAAGTTAACATTCGTATTATTTACCTGTGGGTAATGTGTATGCTCTCATACAGAGGCGGAGCTAGATTTTTCAGTTATAAGGATCAAATATAAATAGAGGCTAGTTATTTAAAATTTTCATGCTGCAAATGCGGGTTGATATTACTGTGTCTATAGCATTTTACCGCTAAATATTATCAAAAAATGTATCTAATTATCTAGACTTGATCAAATTTAAAACATTGTTAGATAACCACACATGATCCTAAAATGGGTTTCCTTTTGTTAGCATGAATAATTGACTATCTATTCATTCATGTATATAAACTGAAAATGTTGTCGAAGTCATGACAATTAAATTAGTTTAAGGCGGTCTGTTAATTTGTCAATCAATGATCAGTTTTTTATTTTTTATTAAAAGTTAGTGACAAGTAAGCACAACAGTATTTATTTTATGTCATAATCATACTAAAAAAATATCGCTAGTCATGGTCGTGACACATCATGTGTCTTGCTAAAAGGGATAAGATCTAGAATGAACGAAGCCACGTTGCAAGAATCGTTATCAGCCGAAAGTTCGTTACAATAATCGTCGTGCTTTCAAAGGGGGTAAACATTTTAACAGAGTAGTTTCAGCTTCATGCAGCGCAAAAGCGTATGCATCGCTGTTTTAATTCTATTGTCCGTGCGCTGTAATAAGAAAAATTGCTCTGTTAAAATCTTTACCATTCAAAGGCACAAAATAATGAAACGGAAAAGCAAGTTGAAAATTACTCACAAGGCATTTATTTCGTAGAGGAAAAGAAACATTGAAAGCGAAATGGGAATTAAGTGCTTCCATTTCTATCTTTTAATGGTCATCATGTCTAATTTGTTGCGGTAATGTGATAATTTCTCAGCTCAATGATTGTGATGGAGTGGTGGTTGCTATCAGTATTTTAAAATGTGTACTGCTTATTCATATATGCTGATTTATAAATATCTTTTGTTGCTAAGCTTTAAACAAAAAAAATATCTTTTGTATATAATTTCCTACGTATGTTTTTTCACAAAATATGTAGGCACATGCATGTGTGATTTTAAATTGTTAGATAACGGTTTTTTGTTTTTAAATAGAACTAAATTTAATATTTTTTAATGAAATAAGTATTATTGATTTGAATTCTACAAAAAATGAGTCCACACGAAGAGGTTTGCTCTACTGATCTGCTGGATCGATGGAGCCATATTATGACCCATCTATACAATCTGCTAACATAAATTAATAGTAAATAGCTCCACCGATCTTGCGGATTAGTAGAGCAAATATGTTTGTGCCTTCACCGATTCTGTGGATCGGTGGAAGTGTTTTTTATAAAAATCAAATTAATAGTGCTTGTTCTGTTAAAATATTTAAAATTTATTCTATTTAAAGCAAAAAAATCTTAGATAACTATACAGTTAATTGTATTGCCACTTATATGTGACTGCAAACTATAAATTAAATTAAAAGTTTGTATTAAGCAAATCTCAAAAGACCAAGATTGAGCTTATTAATTTTTCAGCATCAATACATTAATTGTTTGGGGAACAAGATTAATGATAAAATTCCTCATTTAGAATTTATATTTCAAACTAAGTTTTTTAAGTGGAGGAAAAAGTTCACAATTCCTCGTCTATTATATCCACTTCATTTTTTTAAACATAAATAACTAGATTCCAAAATACCAATGCCAAAATTACAATAACAAGGATAAGAAATTACCAAAAATTGATGAATATTGTAGAAGCTCATTATACGGTGACACAAGCTTGAAAACAAAATAATAATCATAGAGTAAATATGTTTGGTTGTAAAATAAAAATAGCTAAAATAACTAAATCAAGAATAACAATTGTTTTTTTTAATTAAAATAGTTAAATATCAAAATTATTATTCTAATAAGATAAAAAGTTTGAATTTCCTATTCTAAGTATTTTAATCCAACCAAATACCGAATAGTTTAATTCTAAAATTAGCTTATTCTCAACCCAACAAAACACACCCATAATATCTGAAGTTGAATCAGTGTTTTAATATTCCGTTTATATGCGATATGCAGAAAGCCACCGCATACTGCATATGTAGTATGTGACCGCATATGCGGACTTATATATGCAGATTTTAAATGAGAATTTAATATGTGGTATAAACCACTATTAATATACTATAAAATGGTATTTTTATCACTGTTAATATACTCTAAATCGGTATTTTTATCACTGTTAATACACTCTAAACCAGTATTTTTATCACTGTTAATACACTTTAAACCGGTATATGCTCTAAACCTCATATTCGGACCGAATATAGATTTGAATTGTAACCGACTAAAAATATTTGATTTAATATTCTAGATCAAATATTACGGCACTGAGTCAGATGGCAAAATGTCTAACACAGAAAAAGCGCAAGCTAAGTTGGACGGTTACGCATGGGGTTTTTTTTTTGGGCAAGATGCCAGCATGTGTAATCATCGTAACGAGGGAGTCTAGATGAATTACTCAAGCATCCCATAATTAATTATGTGAATATTATAGATTTTATAATTAAATCTGGATATAATTCTTTTAACAAGTCTATTTTTTTTTATTAATCTCCCTCTCTTTATCTTCTCCTCATCATCTCCACACGCACTTTGGTTGTTTGATCATCCATCTTTTTCTCCTCTCTTTTTGAAAAGGATTTTGGTTGTTTGATGCTCTGCACATTTTTTCTTCTGTGATAATAATGATGTTGAGCTGAAAACAATACTGGACCCGGTCCATTAAGGCAATTCATGGGAATTCATTTCCGTATATCATACGGACAGAGAGAGAGAGGATGGAGAGCCGTGTATCATATGAATGTCATTGAGAGTTCTAATTTCTTGTACTTATAAGATTTTTTTGATTTAGTTGATTTGTGTTGTGTTCTTGTAATTTTTTTTCGAAAGAGTTTTCATATAAAATATTATATTTTCTCTTATTTTTTTGTACTTGCTTGTTATCTTAGTTTTTTGTGTGGCTCACTATTTATTTTTGTATTAATATATGCACACAAGTTATTTGAGAAAATTTTCATATAAGCATTTGCGTGGTACAACCTTATTATTTACCTCTCATTCCCAGCATATGAAGACTCAAACTGCTCACAAGTCTATTTGTGGAAAGGAAGAAGAAATATATATATACATGCTAAGCAAAAAATAAAATCAACCTTTTAGAATTTGTGTATCGTGCTCCTCATTTCCACCCATATTCCATCTTATTCATACTGGATTTGATTTTTTTTGTTCCTTGATTTGATTTGGATTGCTACAAAATTTGCTTGTTTATTACTCTAATTCTTAAATTTACCTCTATTATAAAATTGTGCATTGGATTTAATTTCCTTGTGTTCAATGAGCTTGAGAACATTCAGTATTATGATTGTAAATTGTGCATTGGGTTGTTTGTTGCTTAAATTAAGTAATAGCTTTTCTATGAAAATTTAATAGTGTGAACTATGATTATTGTAATTCTGTTTAATTATGAGTTCAACTTATTACACGATTAATTTCTCTCTTTTACATCATCTTTATTCCTTCAAATTAAAATTTGAATTTTTTTTGCCGCATCTTTTGTAATTTATTTACTTCATTTTAGAGTGTTTTCATTCCTACAGTTTCTATGAATTCGCTAATGTGACAAAAAAAATTAAATTAATAAAAATAACAGTTTTTGACTTATTATTAAAAAAAACTTACAGATAAATCAAATATGTGCATTCAATTTTTGTCTTTTATAATTGTATAAATTTATTTTTTGTTAAATTATTTGCTAGAGTGTATATATATATATTGACAATACATTTTACATATCTGTTCATGATTTTAGACAATTTGAATCATATTCAAGATTTTAAAATCACCAAAATCGTCAAATATGAGTATAATTTTATCTGTATTAAATCAAACATATATAACAAATATTATGCATAAATTATTTCAGTAGTGCATCTCCTCAACAAGAACACACAATAAATTAAACAAAAAGTGAAATTCCTGATAGGTTTCCAACTTATATAAAATAATTAGGTATAATTGTCTTAGTTACTTCACATTGCCATTAATGGAGCGGCCACCATCAACAGCAACGATTTGCCCGTTGATGTAAGAAGCAGCTGGCATGCAAAGGAATGCCACGAGATTTGCGACCTCCTCGGGCTGGCCGGTCCGACCTTGAGGAATAGCGGCGAGTTGCTTTGCTTTGATGTTTTCATCATCAAGCACCTGCACATAATATAATGTGATTATTTCAGTTCAAAGGAATAATTAAAGTTTGTACATAATATATAGAATTAATGGCATGAAAATTTATTTGCTTACTGGTTTCATTAGAGGGGTGTCGATCGCGCCAGGTGCAACAGCATTGCATCGGATGTTATCCTTTGCCCATTCACAAGCCAAGCTCTTTGTCAGTTGGTTCATCGCTCCTGACACAAAAATTGAGTTTATAAATATATATATTTGTACGAACTGGAATTTTGAATTGAGCTTCTAATCTTTTATCTTAATTTCGCTGGTTATTTATTTTTTTGTTTCTTCTTGTCATCAAGCTAAGATATCAATAATTTTCATTTATTCGTTCCCTTCAATTTAATTTCCTCTTTTAATTATTTTAAAATGCAAAGAGGATGATAAAGGTCAGACTATGAGTATAATGCAATTTGAGACATATCAGTTCAATTCATCGTACAAAAAAAAAAAAAACTGAATATCAACTTATCATAAACAATTATTGTGATTTGTAGGACATGATAGGGTCTACCTTGGTCATTTCCATAGGGGCTAACCTCTATGCTTGGAACAAGGATCAGTTCAAGTGACGGTGAGGACACTTCCAATGGGAATAAATCTGCGGCGATCCGAATTAGATAAACAGTATCCTGAAATTTCTACTTTTTCAAATTTAACCATTCAATTTTTTTTGTGCACGCATCTAAAAATAGCTAGTTTGTCTATGCACGCATCTCAAAACAAATCGACAGTTAGATTTGGAAAAGCAGGGATTTCAGGATACTGTTCATCTATTTCGGATCGCAGCAGATTTATTCCCCACTTCCAATGGTGATTCTGATAGTGGCTACAACTCATTAATGACTGTTGCAGCTTCTTAAAATTTTAGGGTTTTTGTGCTTATTTTCCTTGTTTTGTCATATATTGGCATGTTAGGTATGTTCTACATATGTGATGTTATATGTTCTGGAGATTGCTTGGATGTATCAGGTTTTTGTTATTTGTTTTTGGATGTTTTAGTGGTATTTCTCAATACCAGTAGGTGATCACTTTGGTATCTGGTACCGGCAAACAATGTATGGAATTTTCATTTTAATGGAAATCGGTGAATGATACCACTTCTTTCAAAAAAGAAAAAAAAAAAGAAAAAAACTTATCATAAACAATTACGACTAGGAAGTAGAAATGCACTACCTTTAGTAGCAGAATAGAGAGAGAGGTACTCGATGCCGAGTAAACTAGCTATAGCAGAGATAAAAGTAACACTGCCACCACCGGAGGCCTTGAGAAGAGGATGCGCGAGTTGGGTAAAGTGGAATGCTGATTCAAAATTTGTTGCCATCAGAAACGAGTATTCCTTTTCTGTTATTTGCTCTGCAGCTTTTGCGGAAGCGGTCCCTGCATTATTTACCTATACATACAAGATATAAGCATTGATATAAATAGAGGATAGGATGCAAAACTCATTAATATAAAATTTTAGTATAACACTATACATGGAATATCAGTTTTTATTAGGTAACGAAATAAGGACCAATGATCGTAGGACACGATCTTCTTTGAGCTAAAAAAAGAAGTTCACGGTGAGAAAAACCCACCAAATTGTAACAAAAATTATTCAGGTTTTGGCTTCAGTGCAGTTTTTACCAGAAAAACTCGCAACTTATTCAAAATCACTCATTTGAAAAGGGAGAAAATCAGAAAATTGATCGACTTACAAGGATTGTGAGCCTTCCCTGAAAAACTGATTTGACGGTGTCCATTAGCTTCTCTCTTTCAGCTCGAGACGACACATCACAGACTGAACCAGTAACTTTTAATTTCTTCTCCTTCCACTCTTGCAGACACTTATTTAGTTCTATTTCATTCCTAGAGCAAGTGTGCACAGTTGCTCCTAATGTTGCCAGTTCTTCTACTATTGCGTACCTGCACAATACCAGATTTTTGGTTATAAAAAAATACTGATCATGTTGATATACGTACATTTGCAATTTTTGAATATGCAACAAGTTTAAATATATATATCCCTTTTGCAATATTTATATTTTCTTGTAATAGTGAAGGAATAGCATATCTTACCCAATTCCTTTGGTACCACCAGTGACCAGGGCAGTTTCATTAGCAAGTAACCATTTGTTGTACCTCTCTCTGTTTTCCATGATTTGCAAATGTTTTTGTGATACTTTTCTCTGTTTTATAAAGATATGAGAATTCCTTTTCGCCTAAATGGATGTAAGGTATAGAAGCTATATATGGTGCATAACTGGATATATATATATTACAAGGTCAAAAATCGCTAGTCATGGAGGTACTTCCATTTCGCTTTCAATATTACTTTTCCTCCAAGAAATAATACCTTGTATCTTTCACTATTTTGTATCTAGAAAGCATCGGCAGCGTCAAACTTGGTAGCCGCTGCCAAACATTTCCAAAGAAGAAGAAAGCATGGGTAGCGAAAGTTAAGTTCGCTACAATAATCGTTGTGCATTCAAAGGTACAAAACACGAAGATTGAATTGATTTTTTATATCTTGTAGAAAACAAATTAAGCCTCAACTTATAATTTTTTTCAGCATCACTATACATTCATTTTGTGAGGAACAAGATTAATGATAAAAGTTTCCCAATTTAGATTTATATTTCAAAGTATTTTTTTTCTTTTAGTTAAGAAAAAAGTTTACAATTCGTCGTCTATTATATCCACTTCATAATATAAACACAAATACCTAGATTCCAAAATACCAATTCCAAAATTAAAAAAAAAAAACGAGGATAAGAAATTACCAATAATTTGATGAATCTTGTAAAAATTTATTATATGGTGGCACAAGCTTGAAATCTAAATAATAATTATAATATCTGAAGTCAGATGACACAATGTCATACACAGAGAAAAAATATATATATTTTTTAATAGAATTCTTTTTAATCATTTTAATGGAACAAGCATCTTATACGTGATTTTTATAAAAGTAGCCTCCACTGATCTCTAGAATTGGTGTAGCAAGAAAATCATTTTCCGCACCAATCCTAGAGATCGGTGGAGCCATTTTTGTACCCGATCCTAGGAATAAATGTGAAGTTTTTTATAAAAATGGCACCACTGATCCTAGGGATCGGTGGAGAAAATTATTTTCTTGCTACACTGATCTTAGGGATCGGTGGAGGCTATTTTTATAACAATCCTGTGCACCGTGTTTGTTTCGTTAAAAGAGTTAAAAAGAGTTCTATTTAAAAATAAATCGAGAAAAAGGTGCAAACTAATTTGGATTGTCTAAGTAGATTCTATAAATAAGTCTGTATAAAATTCTTTTAATAACTCTATTTTATCAATTGTTATTAAAATTATGGAAGCATGAGTATTTTTATTGAATTTTATATTTTTGTATTTTAAAGATATAATTTTATAAAACCAGAATCTATATTTTTTTTATTAAAGAGTTCTGATACACCCTCAATATCTTTTAGATGTCATTTTTCGAGAATTGAACCCACGTCTTTAGTAAGAAAAAAAAAGCATGTCTTTGGAACAGAGACGAGAATTAATGTCACTGCACTAAGCTCGCAATTCTAAATCAGAATAATTAATGAACTAGTTTTTGATATAGTTACAAAACAATGTTTTTCATATAAAATATTGCATTTTTCAAAATTTAAATAATATATTTTGTAAATATTAAAAGGCTGGATAATTTTAACTCAAACTTGGAAAAAATAAAATCCAAATATACTTTTACTAACAAGGCTCCTTATAATTGATTGGATTGTCAGACACCACCTAATCAACAGGCCTTCTTACAAATATTTTAATTTGGGCTCTAACATCACTAATCAATCATGCCTCTCACTAATAGTGAGACAGTCAGGTATATATAGGCCCTTCTCCAAATGCAATATCATATGAAGTTCTTTCATACATATATTATACATTTAACTACCAGGTTATATAATTTATACCATTCAAAGGGAAATCTATTCCAATTAAAAATACTCTTGTCGGCCTTAATTAACTATCAGGTTATATAACAACAACACTTACCATCATAGTTACATAACTCACGTTTTATTCGTTTGTTTGATGTTTTTGAACCGAACTCCAAATAAAACGCAAAAAAACTTATAATACATTTTATTCGTGAATAAAAAACGAGTCACGAATTATTCATGAGAAAAATGCTACTTTTTGGTTTGCTTCTTTATTGTACGTACCGAATCATTCATTCCCGAATTATATCCAAATTATATATGAATTATGAATATTTGATCCCCTCGTACCGAATCCGAACTATTCGTTTGTCACTATGCTTACCACTGGAAGAAGAGGAGAGAAGGAAAACAAAAAGTTGATCGCAAAAAAATGACAGTTATTTTTGTTAACCGGACAATAGGATATAATAGTCACGTCATGATTAGACACAGCTTCATCACTGCATAGTACACGTATTAGTAGTGTTTTAATAATCGGTTCTTATTCGATATTCGGAAAGTCACCGCATATCGCGTATACGGTATGCGGCTGCATATTCGGATTTTCAAATGAAAAATCATAGGCATTAATTTTAATAAACATAGATAAATATTACAAATAAATATAAATAAAACATAACATAAGTTTGAACAAGTTAACAACCAACAATACAAATTACAAAACTACAAATAAGCATAAATAAAATAGAAGTTCAAATTTAAAATAAATTAAATCATAACTTATTCAGTTCTTATTTGGATTCTTATTCTCTATTTGAAAAAAAATTGACTGAATAGATAATATGCGAAAAAAATATGCAGCTGAATATTTAAAACTGAATATTGGACCGAATACTCATTTTCTATTCAGATTCCAACCGAATACGAATATTCGGCCGACTAAACTGACTTTTGAAACACTGCGTATTAGTTATGTGGCATAACTTCTGTGTTGTATGCCGTAATTATCAACTGAACTTAAAGAACGATGTAGTACGGTACGAGAATTGATATGATCACATTACAACACAACAAGTAACATGATCAAACATAATTATATATGACAAAAATAACATAAATTTATTTCATTAGTTATTTCAAATAATAATTCAAGTTTCAGAATAAATTTATTCTTTTAGACATAATTTTCTTACAATATTATTTCTGTATTTTTACATTTATTATAATTTTCCTTGTATTTTTTTATTTATAATTTTGTCTTATTTTAAGTAATTTCAAATTTGAAATAAATAATTAAACGTGATCAAACGTTACTAATATGATCAACAACCTTATGCTGTGATCAACGTGATTAATATACCATAACTATTTTGCAAGATATTTTAGTCACGACACAGCTCATGACCATATCCCAAATGACGACACGATACAAATTTACATCCCACCGGTGAAGTACAAATTTATCCAAATTT
The DNA here is from genome assembly GCA_033356055.1 of Carex pumila. NCBI lineage: Eukaryota > Viridiplantae > Streptophyta > Magnoliopsida > Poales > Cyperaceae > Carex > Carex pumila. Next base: position 215,794 of record JARJHM010000117.1, on the reverse strand, counting down.
TAATTATTTCAAACACCAAATAGTACTACACATACAGTTATTTCAATAGCCCATCTCCTCAACAAGAAGACATAATAAACCACAAAGTCTCCACTTAAATAAAATAATTAGGTAATTGTCTTAATTACTTCACATTGCCGTTAATGGAGCGGCCACCATCAACGGCAACGACTTGCCCGGTGATGTAAGAAGCAGCCGGCATGCAAAGGAATGCCACAAGAGTTGCAACCTCCTCAGGCTGGCCGGCACGACCTTGAGGAATAACGGCGAGTTGCTTTGCCTTGTGGTTCTCGTTATCAAGCACCTGCACATGATTATTTCAGTTCAAAGGAATAATTAATTATAGTTTGTGCATAATATATAGAATGAATGACTTGAATATTAATTTATTTGCATATATACTGGTTTCATTAGAGGGGTGTCGATAGCGCCGGGTGCAACGGCATTGCATCGGATGTTATCCTTTGCCCATTCACAGGCCAAGCTCCTGGTCAGTTGGTTTATCGCTCCTGACACAAAATTAAGCTTATATATTCTTAGACGAACTCGAATTTTGGATTGAGCTTCTAATCTTATATCTTGATTTTGCTGTTATTTTTTATTTCTTCTTGTCATGCTAAGATATCGATAATTTTTGTTCATTCTTTCGCTTGATCAATTTGCTTTCCTCTTCTAGACTTTTGAGTTCACCAAATAATGCAATTTGAGATATACCAGTTCAATTAATCGTGCAAAAAAAAAAAAAATTTAAACTCAAAACTCATCATAAACATTTAGTGAAAATCATCTTACAGTATTCAGTTTTCTGATAGCAATTATAATTCGCAAAATGTTGCGTGTACACTCCATCGAACTGGTATTTAGGAATTAGGACTAGGGATACACTACCTTTAGTAGCACAATAGAGAGAGAGGTACTCGATGCCGAGTAAACTAGCCATAGATGAGTTGAAAACAACACTGCCACCACCAGAGGCCTTTAGAAGAGGATGCGCGAGTTGAGATAAGTGGAATGCAGATTCAAGATTTGTTGCCATCAGAAATGAATATTCCTTTTCTGTTATTTGCTCTGCAGCTTTTACGAAACCGGTCCCTGCATTATTTACCTATACATAATAGATATATTCAAGCATTGATATAAAAGGAGGATGGGATGCAAAATTCATTAATATAAAATTTTAGTACAATGCTATACTTGATATATTAGTTGTTCTTGATGCCAGTTTTTATTAATTACCGAAATAAAAATCAATGTTCGCATGTGACCAACAGCACTATCTTCTTTCTTTGATTTTAAATTTATATTAATTTTGCTTCATATGATCTAGTTTGCAGTTAGATAAAAGAGGAGGATTGTGATAGGCATAGCGAGTTTTTATGGAAATGAAACCCTCACCTCTGGTTGTAACAAAAAAGTATGAAATTTTCAGCTTCAGTAGCATTTTTACCAGCAAAACTGCTTTATTCAAAATCACTCATTTGAAAAGGGAGCAAAACATTTTACTGGTAGACTTACAAGGATTGTAAGCCTTCCCTGGAAAACTGATTTCACGGTGTCCATTAGCTTTTCTCTTTCAGCTCGAGACGACACATCACAGACTGAACCAGTGATTTTTAGTTTCTTGTCCTTCCACTCTTGCAAACACTTATTTAGTTCTGTTTCATTCCTAGAGCAAGTGTGCACAGTTGCTCCTAATGCTGCCAGTTCTTCTACTATTGCGTACCTGCACAATACCAGATTTGCGGTTATTCAAAAAAAATAAAATACCGATCATGTTGATATACATACATTTGTAATTTTTGAAAATGCAACAAGTATATAGGAAATAAACCCAGTTACTACAAAAGAATAGTTTGAATATATCCCTTTTGCAATGTTTATATTGACTATAAATATGAAGGAATAGCATATCATACCCAATTCCTTTGGTACCACCAGTGACCAGAGCAGTTTCATTGGCAAGTGACCATTTGTTGTACCTCTCTCCGTTTTCCATGATTTGCAAATGTTTCTTGTGATACTTTTATCTGTGTTATAAAGATATGAGAATTCTATTTCGCCTAAATGGGTGTTAGATATAGAAGTTACAGTGCATTTTACAAGGTAAAAAAATATCTACCCCTTTAAGCCAAATGTTTGCTCATTTACGGTGGTTGCAGTGTACAAATTTGTGACCTACCTAACTCATCAACAGGTCATGACTAAGATTTTAACAGAGCAATTTTAGCTTCATGCAGTGGACAAATCATATACAGTGTTCTTTTGATTCTATAGTCCATCTGCATGAAGCCAAAAATGCTCTGTTAAAATCTCTGACCACTTTTACAGTTTTACCCCTTACCAGTACCATCCTGTAATTAATGACACATTCAAAGTTCTGGCATCGATCCTTTCCTTGATATTTCCTAGATATTGTCGACAGTTTAATTATAGGCGCGTTCCTTGAGGTCTTGAGGATGACAAATAGAAACGAGCCAAATGTAAATATCCCATTTTGAATTCAAAATATTTCTTAATTTCTGATGCTACCACTTAATTAAATTGTTTAATTACCAGCAGAATAAATCGTATGAACCATTCGATTTTAGATCGAATCACCGGAGTAGCAGGCATTTTGTTCTACCTGGATTTTGAGAACTACTAAACCATTCGATATTTGTCGTATTTAGTCAGGAAATAAATCTGCTGCGATTCCAAAGGATCGCAACCGTTTATATATTTTGAGATTTGTGTACAAAAGTTTACTTTTTTTGAAATTCCTGCATTCCAATAAATAAATTGTTGGAATTGGAATCACAGACCCTGCGATCTTTTAGAATCGTAGCAGATTTGCTTCCATTTAATCATGTTTTGCACGTTGCGGGGCCAGAAAATTTGGATTGAAGAGTTAGAACTTAAAAAGTAAAATATATGGCAAATAGAATTTGAATTTAAAGTTTCTAAACTACAAAAATAAAGCTTCAATCACTACATTACAACCACACATTTGATATTTTATGAGGAAGATTGAATCATATAAACACTTTTCAAACTCATATGAAAAATTATAAAACATGTGAGGTTAAATTGTTAATTTATATTTATGGGAGTGGTTTGGCTACCTCTTAGCTCCCTTTAAATATATCCAGATTTTACACACCAGCAATTCAACCAGTGTAACATATAACGAAAATGACTGAAATTTTTAAATATATCATTATACAAAAAAAAAAAACCAAACCACCACTTTCTCTCAAAATTTTGAATTTTGACATGGCCGCATTCCCAAAATACTGCCACTTTTCTACGGGCCGCATCTAGGAAATGCGGCCACTTTTTTTTTTTTTGCTTTTTTCTCTTCTTCATGCAGTTCAGTTTGAACGGAAAAAAAAAAAAAAAGAAGAGGTGGCCGCACCTAGAGGATGCGGTCATGTCAAAAATCAAAATTTTCAGAAGTTGTGGTTGTTTGGTTTATTTTTTTTGAAAATATGATATATTTAAAAATTTCGGCGAAAATGATTGAGGAAAAAGGAAGAATGGTATTTTTTTTTAGGACAAAAAGTGAGAACAATTTTGGTATTGAAAAAAAATTCAAACAATACTTGAATAATTTTTTATTTCAATTTGTTTCAGAATTTTTTTTTGCCAAATATACTTATATATATTTTTTCCATTAACCTGAAAATTTTCCATTGTGAATAGATAATCAAGACAAAATTAGAATGTTGGAATTATTTTAGTATTCTTTGCATAATTTTTTTTTATAAAATCTAGCTAAATATAAATGAAAACCAAAATTAGGTGTTTTCTTAATGCAAAACATTACTAATTAGAAAATAAGAAAGAAATTATAATATAAAAAAAAAAACTAAAAGCTGACCAATTGAGTGAGTTTCTATATCTTAAAAGCTAATTCATGTGAGTTTATATTTAAATTTTGTTTTATCTTTTATTTTTAAAAGGTAATCGATTATAATAAAATAATATAAATTTCCAATCCAAATATTCAATTTTGAATCATAACCTAACTATAAAATCTGAAATGTAATAAGTCAAAACTATTGTTGCTGCATCGCTCACTGTATGTGAAGAAATGAGAAAATGAGCTTATGAGAAGCATTTGAGATAGATTTATATATGAATTATTATTAAACTTAATTTATTGGATTTTTCATGTTATGTGCATTGCTCAAAGAGCATAAAGTATATGATTTTTTTTAAAAATAAATTGATGTACAGTTGATTTTTGTTTTTATTTCTTCCAATATCTAAAAATATAGCATTCTTATATTAAAATTTGAAAACAATCAAATGTATGTAATAATTTTGATTTGTAATATCGATGGTAATAATGCTCAGCATTTCCGTTCGAATCATTAGATATAATTTGATAGAGCATATCTTATATATATAGAAAATGGTATTTGTTACTTACTGAAGGACGGAAAATACAGAATGCATTTTTAAGTCATGTGAAATGAATGTGATGTATATATTACGTCTAATACTTGATTTTAATTTCAATACGAGTCCCACCAATTTTTATTTTTCTTGCTCACAGTTGTTATTAAATAAAATAAATAATGTCAGCTCCATAATTTGATCTACTACTATTCACTTAACCTATGCGCGTATAGTGCAAGTCCAATACATGGGCTCTAGTTTGGTTTATATAATTTACAATTTATTGCATGGAGTCACGGAGATGATATAACTTGTGCGAATTACATGCGGAACTTACATGGTCTAAGATGTTTTCTTTGAATTTTGAGTTTTAGTGAAAATTGAGATGTTTCGATCAACTTTACTTTCTTCTGAATTTTTTTCTCCACTTTGAATGTTTAATTTGTAATTTGAGTTAAATTTAGAGTTAAAATTAAAATATTTATTTTGAATTACGATTGGTAATTAGAATTATATGTTAGAGAATAAAAAATTACAAGTTGGAGTATTAAAAAGTATAAGTTAAAGTGAATCATTGAAAAATTGATAGGCCATTTAAACCGAACCATTCCATTGAAACATGTAATTAGATACTCGATAAAAAACAATGCTTAGTCAGAGTATTAAAAAATCGATCCATTTAAACTGAACCATTAGAAGAAATATTTTACTAATATCCCCTTAAATTACATGTTAATTTTATACAAACATAACTGGCCTATCAAAAGTTGAGTCACATATTCTACTAATAACCATACATATAGAACCAACAGAACCGGACAGATATTGCAATTTTGGTCTTAAATTTTATTGCTAGATCCAATTTTAATTCCATTTTGGAAATTATTTTCACCTAGATAATATTGCATTGTTATATTTGTTGTTGTTGTAAAGATAATGTTACAATTCTAGACCCCAAATATTGTACGGTCCCAGTTCACAGGGGTGTTCAAACGGTTCAGTTTTTTTAATTTTTAACCGAGCCGAAGAGTTTCGGTTTTAATGGTTCAGTTTAAATGGATCGATTTGGTTAAAGTCAGAAATTATTTTGGTTTAAATGGATCGGATCGGTTCGGTTTCAATTTTTCAAAACCGGCTAAACAGAACTGATCGAATTATAGTAGTTCAAGTATGGTTTATATTTTATTTAATTCAATCATCGTTTTCTTCTTTTCATTTTAATTTGTATATTTTAGAACATCTACATATTTTGTAGGAAATTGAATTATGTGTGTACTATTATACTGATATTTCTTCATGTATTGAATTTTAACTGTTTGAAATTTAATCTCTCTTATTCAATTCAACCAAACAAATCGAAATTTAATTCGGTTTAAATGATTCGGTTATTATTCGATTGGTCATTTTAATTTAGTTGGTTCATTCGGTGTTTAAAACTAAAAAAAAAAATGGTTTGCCAATTTTATTTCGATTTCAACCAAACCGACCAGTTGAACACCCCTACCAGCTATCACTTTGTATATCACGTATATGAAAGTTATTTAATTTTATTTTGATGTATGAATTTTCTGTTGTTTTTGTTTTAATTGCTGGTAATTTTTGAAGTTTCAAGTACATTGCCAGTAAGGATTATGATTCAGAATTTGCATTTTGATTATTATTCAATAATATCTCAAGAGAGCCACCAGCTATGATTTTTTTTTGTCAGTCCTAAATTCATATTTAAGTTATTCTTATTAATTTAATTTTGTGGCACTTGATACTGGAGTCAATGAGAGTGATGCCGTATGAAATAAATATGTTTAAGGATCTGGCAGATGTAACAATAAATCACTTATAATTAAACTAGGTATTTAAATTCAGAAAGACAGAATGAATTCATTTGACGCTGACGTGGCATGATGAATCAATCAAAGTAGTGAGCGATTATGTACCGCAGCATGACGCAAATGAGACCGGATATATTTTTGGATTCTCTCTAACGCTGTATGATTTATATTCAGATCTGTGTGTACAAAAATTAAAGTAAGTGCATACAAAATTTAATGTTAAGCACACCCATCTTAATGCAAATCGGACGGTGATTGAACCCATTAAATCAAAGTAGATCCAATGAGCATCGGACCTACTTTGAATTCGACGAAAATATTCTACTTAGTTAGCTAGATTTATATCATACATGCTTCATATTTTTTATTTGTCCAATTTAATTATTAAAAATAGTTTAACCCAATACGTTCATATTTGTCTAATTAAATTGATGGGAAGAATTTGCGGCAAATAAGCTAAAAAGTCTTGATTTTTTATTGTGATTATGAGTTTATGACAAAATCTAGTAGTGCACGAGATTTGATGATTTTTTTCTTTAGAACGAAGATATACTACGAGCACGTAAATTAAAAAAGATAAATTATAATGTTTCACTTATCTATGATAATGGCGTTGCATAACTCGACAGAGCATATGAAAAAAAAAATACTTGTTATTGCAAATCCAACAGTACAAGAATTAGGTGTTTTTGTACATCTCATTGGGACCATAGAATTATGAGACAAAGTGTACAAGATACTATTTAACGATTATTAGTTTTATGATATATTAGCAGAGGTAAAAATGGTATGAATAATATCTGATTCGTATTTGATTTGTATTCGAAAAATTAGATGTGAATAGATGATATTTGAATATCCTTCATACTAATATGGTTTTACGAGCGGAGCCAGATCTTCAAGAGTCAAACACGAATGGAGGTTAGTCATGTAAAATTTTCATGCTATGAGTGGGGCTCAATATTACCATATCTATAGCATTTTACCCTATACTATATAGAAAATCGTGTACAAGTATAAAAAAATTCAAAATAAATGGAGATCAATTGAACTCTATTCCTTGAATATAGCTCTGCATCTGATTTTACCTTTTAATTATCCATATAAATAGTAGATATATAACATATATTTTAATATATATCATGAAAAAATTATGTTATTCACTATTATAATTAGATAAATATTATGAACTTTAATATTTTTCAATAATTATTTATATTATTTTAATAAATATTCGATTTAATCCGTATTCGTATCCATATTCAAATCTATTTGATATCCATTTCATAGCCGTATCCAGCAAAGATAAAAAATATGAACATAGTTTTACCACTATTTGCTCCGTATCTGTTCCGTTTTCATCCCTAAAATATTGTTTGTTTTTTTTTTTATAAACCATAACTAGAAAAAAAAAATGAAACCATGATTACTTTTTTTTTTACAAAAACTATAAGAACCGAAATACCATTTAGTTCCTGGAATTTTTTTGGAACCAAAATAGTAATTTGGTCCCTGGTATTTTTACAATTTTTCAACATACTTTTTTTCTCAAAATCTGTGAAAATAGCTTGGACCGAAATGACAATTCAGTCTACAAAAAAAGAGACCAAAATGACATTTCGGTTCTTATGATTTTTGTAAAAAAAAATAATCATGTTAATTTCATAATTTTTTTTCTAGTTATGGTTTATAAAAAAAAACACAATATTTTAGGGATGAAAACGGAGTAGATACGGAGCAAACAGTGGTATATAAAATCAAAAAAAGACCGAAATGACATTTCAGTTCTTATAGTTTTGTAAAAAAGAATCACGTTGGTTTCATAATTTTTTTTTCTAATTATGGTTTATAAAAAAAATTCTAAAATATTAGAGAATATATCTGATATATAAAACCAAACACTTGTACAGTTTTTTATATAGAGGAGTCACGGGTCATTAATTCAGAGTCGTCCTATCATGGAATTGACAACTTGTCAAGCAAATTATTATTGAAAGTTTAGATAAAAAACTTAATTAACAGAAAATCCTGTACGAAGATAAGAATAAACATCATGACCAGAGATTATAAGATAGCGACAATAGAATGACAGTGCATTATTCTTTCAGGTCATGTTCGACCGTGTTACTATTTTTGTGGAAAAAAAAAATTCAGTTGAATTGAATTTTTTTTTCCCATAAAAATAATACTTTTCAATTTAATTTTTGTGCTCATTATCATTTCCAATTGGAAGTCGAACAAAGCCTCAAAGTTATATCAAATCAATAATTAAAACTGAACTAAACTAGAAACCTACACAATTCCTTCTAGAAGTTTGAAAGGAAATATATTGATAAGTTTGTTTTACGAAAATAGTAAATAACTAATCAAATTTGGTTCCTTCCAACTTTACACAAATGATGACACAAAAGTTTGAAAGGGATGGCTGAATTATTAGGACATGTTTGGCTGTTTATTGTGTGCCTGAAAACAAAAAAGAATTTATTCAGACTTTGCAAAAATTAGTCCGCACGCACAGTATTTCGGTTATTAAAAAATTTTCATTCTCATTTCCATTTTCATTCTCTTTAGATGGCCGAACAAGCCCTTAATTCGATTTCTCCGAACCAAATTTCAAAAATATGGACCCCATTTTTCGTTCTTCTTTCTTTCAAAATTTGGTTCATGAAAGATGATTGAACCAATGTCAATACGGTCACCCTCTAACCATTGAATTAATGGTGCAGTCCTTACTATTTTTGGAGAAAAAATATCAATTTATTTTCAGACAAAATATTTTAAAAAATTTTAAAAATAAAATTGAAACCTACATGTTAATATTATTTATTTATCAATCTTGTTAGCAAATAATGTGAAATAAGAAATGGAACCAGAGAAACCAATGTTATCATAACTGGATCAGACATCAACTTGATAATGCTCCTGATCACTGGTTTACTGGTATGGCCGGTGGATCAACCGATTCATCTGTTAATTTTTTAGTAACACTGAATTTATTAATGATAAAAAGGTTATTTTCCAAATAAAATGAAAGTATTAGTCATTAATTAATTTTAGCTAATTGCAAGGGTATAAAAATGGACATTGTGAAACTAATGCATTAAATGAAAGTTTAATTTGTCAAATGCTTAATTAAAAATTCTACAACAAAATTGAAAGACTAAAAAGTTATATTCTAAGGTTGAACAAATTGGCACTCGATAAACAAAATGTGAAAATGTGAAGCTTTTAAATCTATTCTCCTTAATTTTCTTTTATAGAATCTAAATCATTCCAATCAAGTCGGTAAGTACTTGATATCGAATAAATATACATTCTCATGCACAACGTTCTAGTTTTTTTTTTAATTATTAATAGTTGAAGATTTAGAAAACATGAAGTGAAAACTAAGTCGGAATTTAATGACGAAGCTAGTATCAAAATGAATAATATATATTTTTTGAAGCTCAAAATCTGTTGAACTTATTTTTAAGATTATTAAAATAAAATATCATACGAGCGCTTTTTTTAATCAAAGAGATTTTAGATTTTACAGTTTTGTACATTTATTTTAAAATTGAATAACTAACAATATATAAATTCTTCATTTTTTTTTGTAAAAATAACTGTCAACAATCTATATTAAATTTTATGTATTTTCATTTTTTAATAAAATTATAATATTTCAACGATTGATAGTTTGATAAACATAATTGTTTAAAATTGTTTAAAAGAAAACGTTGTAGCAACACACAAAAGACCATATAAACATTCTCACGGAATAACACATCTTAGGTGCTTTTACATTTTTCTGGGCCCTTAATTTTATCTGCTTATCCGGTGTTTCATTTGAACTGAACCGGACTTGGTGCCTGGTCCGGTTTATTCCAGTTCACCCGTCCGGTCCGATACGGTTTAATAAGAGTGAGAGAAACAGTGATCATGTCAGACTGTCAGGAGCAGGAAAGGAATCCAGAGATGGAGAGTGGTGGTTAGGGGTGGGTCACACATGCAGCTGTCTTACTCTTTGAAATACAGTTTCCAACAAATTTCCAAAGAGACCTTTTGGATTTTATGTCTGATTGATTGATGAGATCACTACTTGCAATTTGTCCACCTTGAACAGATATTTAACAAAAAAAATAAAAAATAAATAAATGAGGTGATTATTTCTTGACATCAAAATTGAAATCTATAATCCTTATAATACGATAAAAAACATAAACTAGTAGACTAAAAAAGTCTTTAGATATAAATTAGTTTTATTTTATTTATATTTCTTTAACAAAGCATAGTAAAATCTCATATGTACTTTTGCATACAAATTCGCATATGCGGCCGCATGCTATATATGTGATATGCAGTGACTTTTCACATGCATGAACAAAACAACATTTTACAACACTGCTCTGATCAATAGGAACAAAATGTAAAAGTGTATGTCTGATGCATTGTGTGAAAAGAAAATAGCTTTGTCGATTTATTTAATCTCCAGGAAAGCTAATGGAAGTTCTCCGTTTTCATTTTGGGTAATATACCCATAAGGCCGTAACTCTTAGGGCCTGTTCCGTAACATGAGAATTTTGTGAGAATGTGAATTTTTAATATGGAAATGAGAATTTTAATTTGTCGAAACCAAAGTTATTTAACTCATAGGAAATTTGTAAATATAGGTGTTGAGAAAAAGCATGGGAAATTTGTTAGGATGTTAGTTTGTTTTTCTTTTTATAGAAGAAGTAATAATAATATTAAACTATATTAAGTTTATTAATACTAATATTATGTTAGACGTCTCAATAGGAACTTAATCTAAAATTAGCTTAATCAATTAAAATTAAGTGTTGCTAGTTTAATTATGCTTGTAATAATTTCTTATATTATTAAATTGTGCTTGTTTAATTAATTTTAGCCTTTGTATTATATTTTTAAATTATGTTTTGTTTAATTATTTTTAGTTTTATTTACTTAAATTGACTCTTAGGCTCTTAGCTTCATATTACCCACATGGTTTTAATTATTTAAGTATTGTTTGTCCTACATAATTGAAGCATTATTAGAAGCAAGAATTTTTGAGCTTGAACAACTTCAAATTAATTAAGCTGGAGAGAACCATGCAAGTTGGGAAAAAAAACGGAGCTAAGACTCAATTTTTTTTTTCCTTCATAAAAGTTGAAGACTGCTGGGAACTAAACCATTCTAGGGAAATGAAATAGGAATTGTTAAGGTGCTGCCAAACAGTTGAAGGGAAAAAAAATCAATTTAGTCATTTTTACTAAGAAAACCATAGAATGAGAAGCTACCGAACAAGTCCTAAGTATAACCCGCTAAATATAGTATTTTCATACAATCACTTCTTATTATCCTATATTTTGACAAGGAGAGGAGAATCCAGAATTCTTTGCTGGGACATATCCATGCACTGTACAGTGTACCCTACTTGGTGGGACTTGTGAGGAGGTAGGTAGCGTCTCTAATTAACTAACTAGCTAGTTACATATTCTCTCAGAAATTAAAACCATCTCGGCGGTACAACACTTTCATCCAGTATCATGGATCGAGATAAGCAGCTTCTGTACACCAAAGATTATTTTGCCTTCCCTTATGATCTAATCTTGGCATCAAAATTGCAAACCAAACCGTGGAAAAATGGTGTCGAACAAGAATTCTTCGCCAATAACTACGAGTGCCACTTTGTTTGGCCCCCGAGATATTATTCATGCAATTTCTGTGACCGCGAATTCCGTTCAGCACAAGCGCTTGGTGGACACATGAATGTACACCGAAGAGACCGTGCAAAGCTTCGACAAGGATTACATCTCGATCTGAATGAAGGTCGTATTACTAGTACCCTTCATGCATCAACATTGAAAAGAAGCAACTCGAACGATGCTATCTCTTCTAGGGTTTGCACTCTTTCTTTGTCTAATCCCTCTTCTATTATTGAAAATCGTGTTGGGTTTCGCATGAAAGATCAAATTACAAAAGATGATCCGGCAATTATAAATGCGAAGAGAAGGCGTGCTGATACTCTGATCAAGACACAAGATCAAGATGTTGATCTCGAGCTTCGGTTATAGCTAGGGATGTGTGTTAACGAGGTTGGTATATTTAATCTAGAAGTTGATCATCATTTTAATTAGGTATATAAAGTAATTTGTTGTTGTTTCACACAAGAGTATATATGCAGTACTGTATTATTTCTTTTATTATTAGTTTGCAAAAGCACTTATGATTGTCTTGTTTTCCTTAATCTACTATTATAATTGTTTTTGTTAGTACAAATCAATCAGTTTCAATTATATTGTATGGTTCGAAGAAACATTTGATAACAGCCTTTCTTGTTTCTAGTTTTCTTTTTCTTTCCTTTCCTTCTCTCTCTCTTATTATTTTATTTTTTTGCAAACAGAGATTTTGATCAGTTGCTGATCATTTTTATCTAATACATTGCAGTATTAATTATAGGATGTTAATACAATAATATATGAGATATTAATTGGAATCCTAGTTACATTTCCTAATTGTTTTCTTGTGGTTATTCAAGGTATTGAAGTGCAGCAATTTTTTTATGAACTTAATAGATTTTGTAATCGGTGAAAATAAGAATAATACCTTATTATCTTCTAATAGGAATATAGCTGGAGCACACAGTTCATGTTCTGAATTAATTTAATAAACAGTACATATATGCAATAACAACTTTAGTATATATTTTACTAGATTGGATGTCAAATAACAATAATTATTTTAAAAAACTACGCGCAATGAATGTACTGTGATAAAAGAGTTATTTCGACAACTAACAGTAACAATGGAAATTATGAAACTGTCCGTACAAAAAACAAGGGAAACACTCATTAACAAAGAGCTTAACAAGCAAGAGAGATCACTGCTGCTAATAGCGCAATTTATTATTTGGCGAGAGCGCTGTTTAAGGATCTTCACAGATAAATCCAATGAAATTGAGCAGCTCATTCAACAAACTTGGAATCACAAGCAGTCATACAATAACATATATAAGCTTAACACTAGTGGAGAACATACAATTAGTGTTGCCTTAAAAAACCGACACTAATACTTTAGTATCGGTTGTTTACAAAAAACTGACACTAATAATATTAGTGTCAGCTATTTATATGTAGGCGACACTAATAACTGAGAATTAGTGTCGGCTGTTTATAAACAGCTGACACTAATGTATTAGTGTCAGCTATTTATAAACAACCGACACTAATATTTAACAATTAGTGTTGGCTATTTATAAACAGCCAACACTAATACATTAGTGTCGGCTGATTAAAAACAGCTGACACTAATTCTCAATTATTAGTGTTGCCTATTTATAAACAGCCGACACTAAAGCTAAAAAAATTTCATTTTAAGTCCCGCGCACCTCTTTCAAACGCACACCTAGGATTTAAAACATCTCCTTCACTTTGCTTCACGCTTCTCTTCGATCTGATCTTCTCAAACTGAGCTGCTTCTAGGCGAATACCAGAAGATGTAATGCAATATGGTCCTGCGCATGCTTCATGAAATGGGCGTAACTTTTGATCCGTCCGTCGAATCAGGCTGAAATTTTGACAGGAACTCCACAGCCCAAAACCGGATCTGAAACTAATCTATAGATTTGTTTCACCCATTCGTGGACTCAGATTCGCGATCCGAGTCTTCCTTCATGGAGTTTTGGACCTTTCTTTATAATTTGTGAGTTTTTAGGGTCTTTTATGCATATTTTATGTATCTTTTATGTATTTTCTATTTTAGGGTTTGTATGATATTTTATTTAGGGTTTTTTATGTATATTTTATGTATTTTATGTTTTAGAGTTTGTATGATAACAATAAATGAGCAATTTGGATGATATTTTATTTAGTGGGTGTTATTTGTAAATTATGATGAATTATTTGATATCTTTGTTTTATATATAGTTCAGCAAAAATATATGAGCATTCCAGAACAAAAATTTTCATTTTTAGAATTTTGTATGATTTATAGTGAATTTTTGAAATTTATTTTGAAAAAAAAAAACATTAGTGTCGGCTATTTATTAAAAAACCGACACTAATAAGTATTAGTGTCGGCTATTTATTAAATGGCCGACACTAATACTTATTAGTGTCGGCTTGTTAATAAATAGCCGACACTAAAAGTTAGTATTAGTGTCGGCCATTTAATAAATAGCCGACACTAATGCCTTACTTTTAGTGTCGGCTATTTACAAAGTATTAGTATCAGCTCGATTAGTGTCGCTTAATGTCCGACACTAATACCCATAAACAGCCGACACTAATTTCAAGTTCTCCACTAGTGTAAACTACTTAGCCAGTAATTGATTTTCACTCTTTGTTAATTTTTCATCCATCTTAGCTGATTTTCACTTTTTGTTAATTTTTCATCTTATTTTGCTTTATTTCTCAAGCTCAACTATATTGAGCTACTTGTATCTTTATTTAAAACTGGAATACACATCTCATGTATACTTAATCCGTTTAATCAAATGAGGGCTTGAATACACCATGCTTTTGTTGAATGGTTTATAATTACCTGATTAGCTAGTCTGTTAATTAATTATTGAGGTTTCCAAAAAAAATAGTCAAAGAGAAATATATGAAGTAATTTTATTGTAATCGATAATTAATAGATAACTACGTAGTCTTAATTAATTTATAAATAGTTTTGCTCTAAAATTAATTATACATTGTGATGGAATTTGTATGGAATAAATTATATGTTCTGAACAAATGATATGTTTGTCTGAGAAGAATTTGGGGAAAAACATAGAAGAATATGTTATTTCTTCATAGAAAGAAAGAAGACAAAAAGAAAGAGAAGAATATGACATGTGGGACAACATTTATAATTGAATTAAATGGGTCAGTTTTTAGTTTTTATATTGGACCATATATAATTTAATGTTTATTTTAAGTGCTTTGTTTCAATTTTGATCTGGGGGCAAGTCTTGTAGGGCTCAAACAATCTAGAACCTAACAGATTGCATTGGAATTAGTTATTATTTATTCAATTTAAAATAATGTAGTTTAATTTTAATTCTATATTATTTATATTAGTAAATATTTGAGTCTTGTCCTTTGTATTATTAAATTAAAATTATATAAAACATTTCTTATTTTTCTAAAACAAAATAGTTTTTTTTTTTTCAAAAAATTTGAGGCAATCAATTAATACAAGGGAACAACCACATAGCTATCTTAGAGAACATACCAATTTGTGGAGTGTAATAATTTGTCTTAACATTATTTTTGACAAATTAATTTTTTTATCAATTTTTCTTATTTTTTTTTGTTGAAAACAAGTTTCTACAAAATCATGTCTATAATATCTCGTGCGTTTAAAAGAAAAAAAATATAAAACTTATTTTAAACTATAGATTTTAGATACATTTCAAGATAAATAACCATGTTATGTTTTTAAAACTAAAAATAAATAATTACGTCTATTTTTTCATGCCAGTTTCATATAGATAGCTATTTTTTTCATGTGTAAAGTTCAAATTTGAAAATGTGTGCATATTGGACCTACTTCTGATCGAAATTCTAGATCCGCCCCTGTCTGGAAGGATACGGATTGATGTGTTGATAAATTTTCTTTCAAATTTGGAAAAAAAAAAATGCTTTTTATGAAAACCAAAAATTTATACTTTAAACCAGTATTAGATAAAAGTTACCTGTTTGAAATCTAAATACAAACTTCCCTGTGAATATAAAAACAGTTGGTTACATGAGTTGACTCCCCCAACTTTATTTTAAAAAAAAAAATTATACTTCAATCTCAAACTTCCTTCCCGGTAAATCAACATGTTAAAGCTCAGCCAAAGTCTCCATTCTCCCATCACGGAATAACACGGAATAACGCGGTTACAGCACGGAACAACATGATACGTATGTTGGTTACATGACATGACTCGCGTGTCCCGTGCTATGATCATTTGTATGTTGTGATCAACTGATCATCTTTAGAAAATTTGACATGGCACGGCACAACACGTAATCACGTATAATTAGGAACGTTCGATCTTGATCAAATAGTGAATCTTGAATAAATTAATCTAAATTATGATTAAAATGGCCACACGAGTCACGTTTGATCACGGTACGTTTAGATATGGCGTGACCATTCACGTACCGTGACTACCCCTTGACATTTTAGTTATGATACGATACAGTATGTGAAAAATTAACTTGATCACAGCACAGCATGACACTAAATCAAAATTACGACGTATTAATCACGTCACAACAAGTTTTTTCTCCTCTATTCATCTCTAGATAAACATTATCAATGACAACGTTTCATCCTTGTATAATATACTTGAAAAAAAATGAAGCAGCACGGTGAAACACCGTCAATAATAATATTTTATCTCTATATAGAAACAATA
This sequence comes from Carex pumila, assembly GCA_033356055.1. Classification (NCBI taxonomy): domain Eukaryota; kingdom Viridiplantae; phylum Streptophyta; class Magnoliopsida; order Poales; family Cyperaceae; genus Carex; species Carex pumila. The sequence goes on along the minus strand of JARJHM010000117.1, from coordinate 199,204 downwards.
TCATTAACAACGTTTTTCCTTAGCAGCAAAATACTATACACGACAGCATTTTTGTATGTTACGAAATTTTGCTGCTAAGAAAAAAAATTGCTTTAATTTCAAAAAGAAAAAGAAAAAAGATTGCTTTGATGCTTGAGGAGTATCACAATTCCCTGGTAGATGCATGCGCGGTGGGACATGGATGCGGGCTTTTTTAATTGGGCCTATATCTATTTCAATTAATAAAATCATGAAACTGACCAATAAGGCAAGAAACATATTTCTGATACAAAATGCTAAATAGAAGCCCAAATCAAACAGTACAGGAGGAAGATACTTTTATAGGTTCTAAAAGCCCAACAGACGTAACTGACATCATAAGGCCAGACTTTTTTTTTTTTTTTTTTATCCTTTACAAAAGCTGCAAAATTGTAACAAACAATCTAACTCTCAATCTTTGAAGTAGAACTAGAGTATTCTTAAGTTCACGAAATCTTTGGATGAACTCAAGTCTAAACTCCGTTAAATTGACTTCAAATAATAAATCTAAAACGTTAAAATCCATCTACCTTACGAGTGATGCGTCTACATGTAAATCATTCAAATGAAACATTGCAAAGGATGTACCATTATACCTAATTTTACCTCATTCATTTGTGTATTGCTCATTAGCATGTAACTAAGTAACCAACTATATATCCCTGATTTTCCTCTTCAACGTTAACTGAGGGAATCGAGCCTTTGATATCCTTTCGAATTGAGTACATAAATGAATGGTGAAACAACATGCCCAATGAAGCATATCAATTTGGAAAGATGGCAAGGCTAATGAAGCTCAGTTAAATCAATTCTTCCTTGGTTATTAATAATGCAATGGAGGGTAAATTTAACTCAATTTTGCTCCAAAGCATCCTTAACATTGCAATTAATACTCAATTTGACCCATGATTGCCATAATATAAGCTCCTTCACTTTTCATTCATTATTATACGATGCCTCAATTTGACCCAATTTAACATCAATTTTCTGTCTGTTGTGCAATTGAATTAATTTAACTGCATAGGTGTGGGTCAACCTTCAAATATGTAATGGTTTTGAATATACCAAACGTGCCTAGATTGAGAGATTGATGGAGAATATTTCTACAAATTTTTAAATTGCTTATGCTCTCTATAATTTATGTATTCAGGGTTTTTTTTTTTTTTTTCTTTTTTTGGAGTAAAGTGGCAGAAGCTGCCACCCAATTATATTGAACCAAAGTTACGTTGTACAGAAATTTGAAACAAAGATGCATAATTACATAGGCGCAAATTGTTGGTAGAAGAAAGGTTGAGGCTGTTGTCAGGCATTTCCTTCTATGCCAGTATGGTTATACCACTACACTGATCCTTTGAGAGCATGCCAGTATGGTATTCAGGGTTATTGAATTGTGCTTTTATTTGATGTATGGTGATAGTTTAATGAGAATAATCAAAGCAGTGCCATTTACAGTTGTATCATATGCATCATTAGATGGAAGGTCGTGTAAGCCCTTCAATCCATTGCTAGGAGAAACTTATGAGGCCAACTTTCTCGAGAGAGGCATATGGTTATTTCTGAAAAGGAACTCTTTCTCCATTGCCTTTGAAATAGAGACCAAATTGTTCTTTGTTTCACACCTTTCTTCTCTAGGATTATGGATGAACAATGCACTTCATTTTCTTACGAAATTAATTACAGATTATATTTTTGTTCCCTTTTTGTTTTGTCTGAACTATTATGATCTCCAATACTCACTGATTTTGTTATATTTGTGGTTTACTTGGACACATTATTTGTATAATCTCTTTTCCTTTTTTTTTTTTTTATTCCTTTGTTTGATAATTCAGACAAGATCTTTTTTAATGAAATTAAGTAATAAGCCACAACCCAATGATAATAGCTTGTCATTGTGATGGACAGGGATGGAAACTTTGGGGAGAAGGTGACCTGAAGTCTAAAATTTTCCTCGATATCTCGAAAAAAAAAATTGCCGAAGCATCGCAAGGCCTTTGCCTAGTTTATGATAATATAGCGTTGCATAACGCAACAGAGCATATGAAAAAAAAAAATACTTGTTATTGAAAAATCCAACAGTACAAGAATTAGGATCCTAGAATTATGAGAGAAAGTGTACAATATAATTTTTAACTATTATTAGTTTTATGATATATTAGCACGAGTAACAATGGTATGGATAATATCTGATTCGTATTTGATTCGTATTTGAAAAATTAGATGTGGATATCTGATATTCGAATATCCTCCATACTAGTATAGTTTTACGGGCGGAGTCAGATCTTCAAGTTATGGGAGTCAAACATGAATGTGGTCAGTCATATAAAATTTTCATGCTACGAATGATAGTCAATATTACTGTATCTATAGCATTTTACCTTATACTATATAGAAAATTATATAGAAGTACAAAAAAAAAAAATGGGGTCAATTGAAACACATTCCTTAAATATAGCTCTGCCTCTGATTTTACCTCTCAATTATTCATACGTCAATAGTGTGTGTGTCTGTGTATAACATGAGAAGGAATCCTATTACACCATTTTATGCTAACACATCATGACACCATATTTTTATAAGTTATATTTATAATTATAAATTCAAACAAACGATCCAAACCGTTCAACTTGATCTCCATATTAAAATTTTCTTGAAGACCAAATTTTATATTTTTTTTTTAGAATTTTTTTAGTATTTATTAAGATGTGTACAAAATTGTTGTTTTTAGGCAATTTTGAACCATTGAAAAACAACAATTCTAAAAATTCTAAATAAATAGTAATAAATTTCCAAAAAATGTAAAATATGGTCTCCAAGCACATTTTAATATGGACATCACGTTGAATGGTTCAGATCGACTATTAAAATTTTGAAATCTCAAAAATAATTTATAAAAATATGGTGTCAAGATGTGTCACCATTAAATGATGTAATTGGATTCCTCCTCATATAACATATATTTTAATATATATTATGAAAAAAATATGTTATTTACTATTATAATTAAATAAATATTATGAACTTCGCTGTAGTGAGACTTATGAGATTTTGGGGCTGTGACCTTCGAAGAAAGAATTGAACAAACGCAACTATATATATATGATATTATTCAATTTCATTTTCCATTAGAAAATAGGCTAAAAGCTCATGGATCCTCATTCTACAAAGAAGTGTAAAGACGAAAATCAAAGAGAGAGGGGAAAAGTCGCGACTCGTACGGCAGCTCACTTGAAAGTAAACTATCGCCCCTTTGGGAGTTTGGAGCCAAACAGTTTTTTTACATGATAGAATTTTAGTATTTTTTTTAATAATTATTTATATTACTTTAATAAATATTCGATCTAATCCGTATTCGTATTCATAATTAGATTTGTCTAATATCTGTTTCATAGCCGTTTTCGACAAAGATAAAAAAAAAATAATATGAATATGGTTTTACCACTGTTCGCCATATTTGTTCTGTTTTCATCTCTAAAATATTAGAGAATATATGTGATATATAAAACCGAGTTCAGTTAGTATGATATCAGTGTTATATGACACTAATTTTAAAATCAATTGAATAGACTTTAAATAACTAATTTAAATCATTCAAACTAGTGTTATCAAAATCGAATCAGACTGGTTAGTTGGACTGGAAAAAATCGGAACCGACCAACTCTTCAGATTGGTTCTCTTAAGAGGTCGTTTATGTTACTAGACCGATGAAAACTAGTTCAATCAAACCGTTGAACCAGTCATATGAAAAATCGGTTCAAAACAGATGCAGAGGCGCTCCCTCTCTCATTTAACCCACGTGATCCTCCAGTCTTTTGGTACTTTTAACATAAGACTGGTCCACAATGTTTTCTTACAAACTCACTTTAAGACTCATGTACACCAGGTCTAAACAAAGTAAAGAAATCATCTTCCTCAGAATTTGTTTCTGATGTCAAATCATGACCTAGTTGTCGTATATTGGTTTTTAGATTATGGACTTGTTGTTGTTAGCTGTGGAAGGAAAGCCAACAAACTTCTTGCCTTGACTTGGTCAAGCATTCTGTCAAGCACACCAGGCTAGTGTTGGGGTTTCACGGTGCTAACTGGAACTTGCTTAGGCTTAAGGTACGGAATAACTGTAGAACAAAAATTTTCACGGTTAACTTAAGTTCAGGATTAAACGGGGTATGTTAGGAAACTTTCCAAGGCGGTTCACCTTCAGTATTCCTTTGATATCAAAACCCAATTTAATCATTTTATAGATCTACTCCATGATTGATTTCTAAAACTTTAATCTACTTACCAATTAAATAGATTAATATAACATATTTATACATTGTTTCCAAATCACAGTTGGAATGCAGACCGAGCGAGAAGAGCGACATCGGGAATAACTCGTCTCGAAGCATCAGACGTCTAATGCCTCTATCGGTTATCCACCAGGACTAATTAGAAAGTTGTTTATTTCTTTTGCCAGAAATACTATAAACCGTGGAATTATGCAAAAACACTATTCACAGGGAAAAGACGAAAACTCGTAAACACGAATTTTCGGTTACTCAGTTTTATCAATGAGCAATACTGACATATCACGAAATTCAGTAAAACACTATTCATCAATCCCGTAAATATACTCCACAACAACCCGCAAGATTATACGTCAACTACGTATAACTTTCTTTTCTCAACCGAAACACTATTTGGGAGAGAAACCGAGAAAGAGAAAAAAACTAATTCGATACAAGTGAATTAGTGATTTTTCTCTCTATCCCTCCACCCCTATTTCTAGGGTTTAGGGTCAGTTGCCAAAAGACCAAAATACCCTCCAAGTTCGGCCTATTTACAAGATATGCTATTGAATGGATAAGGATGACATGTCATGTGGATAAGATTGATGACGTGTCATCTGGATATGATCGATGACATGTCATGCGGATAAGGACGAATCTGAAAAGACCCGAATGCCCTCGGCCCGAATACAAATAATATTCGTATAATTATTCTTAACAATTATATATATTTGTTGCGATTGTTTGTTTTGGTATCGATAACGTGTCATCTGGATAGGATCGATGACATGTCATGCGGATAAGGACGAATCTGAAAAGACCTGAATGCCCTCGGCCCAAATACAAATAATATTCGTATAATTATTCTGAACAATTATATATATTTTTCTTGCGGTTGTTGTTTCGGTAATTTATACAACGTGTCATACACATTTATAAATTAACCGGTTAACTTTTATACAACGTGTCACACACGTTTATAAATTAATCAATGTTTTTGCTTGTTATTTTTACATAACATTTATAATTTAATTATAACACGTATAATTAATTATAACCATCTTACTATTGATCATAACCAATTTATAATCAATCACAATAAGATTCTCTAATTAACTCTTATATGGTGTGACCCAATAGGATCTGTGTTATGTTGGTAAATAGAGTTAAAACAGTTTTAACTTCTATAATCATGGGTGGTGTCTGGCATAGTGTTTGGTAAACGGGCCGAGCCGGGCGGTCCGGGCAAAACCCGGGCACGGGCACGGGTAGCCACGGTCACGGGCGTCACGGGCACACGGGCAAAACGGGCCGGGCATCACGGGTTTTTTTTTCAAAAATCCTGTCATGCCCGTTTAATACCCGTGCCCGTCACGGGTTCGGGGGCAGGACGGTCCGGGTACGGGGGGCCGGGCGGTCCGGTCCGGATCCGGTTTTTTTTTTCTGTTTTAAAAAAAAAAAGAAATAAAAAACAGAAATAAAATAAACAGAAATAAAAAAACAGAAATTAGAAAAACAGAAATAAAAAACAGAAATAAGAAAAACAGAAATACAAAAACAAAAATACAAAAACAAAAATACAAAAAAACAGAAATAAAATTCAGAAATAAAAAAAACAGAAATAAAAAACAGAAATAAGAAAAATAGAAATAAAAAAACAGAAATAAGAAAAACAGAAAAAAAAAAACAGAATTTAAAAAACAGAAATAAAAAACAGAAATAAAAAAATGAAATTTAAAAAAACAGAAATGGGGGGAATTTGAGTTTGAATTTTGAATTTTAGACCAAAAGTAAAAAAAAAAAAAAAATCTGCCACGGGCACGGGTTCACGGGCACGGGCATCACGGGTACGGGTTACGGGTATGGGGGTCCGGGTTCTCACGGGTATTTTTCCAAAAAACCGGGTCCTGCCCGTTTAATACCCGTGCCCGTGTACCCGTGCATACCCGTGGCACGGGCACGGTCCAGTCCGGGCACGGGCACGGGCGGACCGGCCTGGGTTGAGCCCCCGGGGGCATTTACCAAACACTAGTCTGGCAACACATCATGACCATCCAATTACACAGATGATGCTGTACTGTACAATATCATGATCCAGTAAACAATTTACTTGTGTCTGTTCTTCTGTCTCATAGCTATCAGATTAGTTTCAAGGTAGATGTGTGTCATCATTGCTAACTGAATCTTTTCTTTATCTTGAGCAGATTATCAAATATAATTACTCTTGTAATTATACCGCTAGCAGATAATATTACTCTATCAAGGGGCCCAGTGATGCTGTTCGCACATAATATATACTACAAAGTTTTTGTATAGCAAGCTATACCTTTTAAACCTTTGTTATACCCTGTCAAATCAGATAGCAAGTGTACTATCCTATCGATGAGTATGCTCAGGTATCGATCCATTGGGACGGAAGAAAATAACCGGACTTATCATAAATTGACTTAAGATTCTAAAAGTGAGAGAAATTGGTTTAGTTTAATTCTAACAACTCTACTGATTTATGACAAGTTTAAAAGACAATAAAAAGAATTAAAGTTGTTTTCAATTAATAAAAATGCATTTCCAGGGTTTAGATTTCATTTCTGTTCAGTCCCGAGGCATACGGCCCGTACGGATTCCCGTACGGCCCGTAGGGGACCCCGAGTTAATGTTGCTGCTACTGTTTCTGTGCTGATACTGATGTTTAGGTTTTCTATCGACCAGATCTAGATACCTAACCTCAACTTTTGCATTTTGGCTTAGTGCCCGATTACCAGACTCAAATACTTCCCTCTTAAATGCGTTAAACCTCAACTTTCGCATTTTAGCCTAATTTATCTAAGTTACTTGTTGGTTTACTAAAAGTATCCAAGGACTTTCGCCTCAAGGAAAGTTTCACCTTTCGGGTACTCCTTGGTTTCACCCTACTTTATATACTTTATTGGGTTGGATTAAATGTCATAGACTTGGCTCCTAACACTTAGATGTGCGCATTCATCTAACGGGATAACTAATCAATTCAAGCAACCACAAATAAAGTAATCAAAATACTACTCAACAAAGTAAAAACAAAGCATTCAACACAAATCCAAGTAGCATGCAAACAAAACTAAACTAGAAACTACATCTTAACCCTAGAAACAAAGTAAATTAGCTACTCATGTTCACAAGGTAACACAAATAACAAGAGATGAAAGAGTTCATGACAAAACAGTGAAAAATCCGAAGATCCATTGCAAACTCGCGTTTTTCACTTCTCTTCCTCTATTCCTCCTCTTGTCTTTTGCTCCAAGAAAGGTTGTCCAAGTCCCAGTGGTGAATCCCCATTTTTTTGGTGTGGAATATCTCCTTTAATGCCCCAGATCGCGTCTCCAAAGGCTTTCTTTTCGGTCTCCTTAAATTAAGCTGATTTTAGATTCCAGCTGGATTTTCCAATTGAGCGCCGTACGGGCCGTAGGGGACCCCGTACGAGCCGTATGCCTGTGATTTGTCTTGGAGACTTTGTGCCTCTGTTGTAGAACCTTCTGTGCAGTTGGGCAGATCTTGTACGGGCCATACAAAATGTTATACGTGTCGTATGAAAAGCAGTCAGATCCAGTTTTTTGCCCTTTTTTTCCTGCAAAATACCAAACAAAGCATGGCAGTACCACATTTCATCGAAATACAAGTAAAAATTCCACATTTATAGGCTTTAAAACACAGGTTTTAGTGCAAATTAGGGCTGTAAATTAGACATAATATGGAGATATCAGATGCTATAGCTCGTATAAAATACGAGGGTCAAATAGTATTCTTGGTAAATTATCACTTCCTCAGCTAAGCTATACATATGGAAAAGCTACCCTTATGACTGCTTTTTACAGACAGCGTTAGATAACAATTACACATACATAGTTCTCAGTGGGAACGATAAATACCTCATACTGTAGAACCTGACACTGAATGAAAACATAAATGACACGAACACAATTCTATTTAATATTTCATTCGGGGTCTGTCAAATATCATATTCCTAGAACATGTATCTATGTGATTAAAATGACATCTCGTATCAGGTGGTTTGTAAAACTTAACCATATTTTAATCCACATACTAACCTTATCGCGGTAATTAGTGTTCATGCTAATTACCTTGGTCAATGACTTTTTAAGAGTATATATCATCTATATTATGGAGTTTCACAATTTCAGTCATGAACTCGAAATGATCCATAAATTCAATAATACTGAAGGCAACAAAATGATATATAGATAAACATTCAATTCATGAACAGAGCTTTATGATAATTTATCGTATTATTGACTTCTAGATTATTACAAACTAACAGCTAGAACTTTGATTTGAAAGGCTAATATTTGATTTACATTTAAATAAGAGTGAGTCTATGGTACTATGCATATTACGATTTGTTATCATGTTACGGCTCTATATTCGAGTTTTCAAATCCTAACGGTCGATCCGAACCATTCATCTTGTTCTCTGTATTAATATGTATTTGGAGACCAAATTTTATATTTTTTGAAATTTTTTTAGATTTATTGAAAATCACTGTTTTTGGATGGTCTAGAATTTTCAGATCAAGTGATTTTCTAAATATCTAAAAAAATAGTAAAAAAATTCAAAAAATATAAAATTTGGTCTCCAAACACATATTAATATGGAGAACAAGATGAATGATTCGGATCGACCGTTAATATTTGAAAACTCAAATATAGAGTCGTAACATAGTAACAACCCGTGATATGCATAATACCAAATGTTTATTTTTTTTGTTTTATGGAATAGCAGTACAATTGAATTGAGTACAAATGTTGAGGTTGTTGAAAATAAATAAATTTGTGATCCTCTGGTTGAATTCTTGTTTGTATGTGTAGAAAACAAAATAACTCATGTACAAATATAATTATTTTGATATATAAGTTTGACATCTGATTAATATAACAATTTAGAAAAATTAGCAATTGAATCGGTTGAATCACCGATCCGACCAGTGGACCATTGAATCTAAGTTTTGGCAATTTGATGTCTGGTCCGGTTCCGATAACATTGATTCAAATCGATTATGCTGCATTTACATTAAAAAATGAATGTATTAAAATTAACTTAAAATTTGCACATTTGACCGCTTAACTTAATACTAAATGAATTCAAAAAATTATAATTTTTCATATAAACACACAACGAATGACATAGACCGGTTTAAATAATTTGAATTTACCATTTAAAGTCGTTTCAATATATTTTAAAGTTAGTGTTATATTTACTAAAATAATACTGATATTATCCTATACCAACTCTATAAAACCAAACACTTTTAGAGCGTGTTCGGCAGACAAACGGAAATGAAAATAAGAATAAAATTGTAAAAATTTTTAACTAAATTTTACTGTTCACATAAAAAAAAAATTTAGTCTAAATAAATTTTTTTTTCTCATATAAACAGTAAAATCCGAACACATCCTTACAAACATTTAAACATTTGTACATATAGATGAGTCACGGGTCATTAATTGATAGTTGTCCTATCATGGAATTGACAACTTGACAAGCCAATATAATAATTTTTTATTAATAGCTTTTCTACTACGAATTATTATTGAAAGTTTAGATAAAACAACTTAATTAACAGGAAATCCTGTACGAAGATACAAGGAAAAAAACATCTTGACCAGAAATTATAAGATAGCGACACTAGAATGGCAGTGATCGTTGGTTATTCTTAATTTCAAAGTTATATCAAATCAATAGATAAACTAAACTTGAGAAGAAAAGAGAATGTGGAAAATGATGTTTTATTGATTTCTTTCTTTCTTACCATCAATCACCTGCTTACATATATATATACCCAATTGCCTATTTTACAGAAACAAATCCTTCTAAATATTTTAGATACATTTGATATATTTAGCTAAATATTCTAGATACACTTGATATATTTAGCTAATTCTTTTCCGCAAATCACTTGCATAACACTCCCCCTCAAGTTGAGCATGAAGATTAAGAATGCCCAACTTGCCAAGTAAATAGTGGAACTGCCGTTTTCCCAGAGCCTTTGTAAATATATCAGCTAGCTGCTCATTGGTGCGAATGTGAGAAGCAACAATCCGCCCTGCTTGAATCTGATCTCGCACAAAATGACAGTCGATCTCAATATGCTTGGTACGCTCATGGAAAACAGGATTTGCTGCTATATGAAGAGCAGCTTGACTGTCACACATGAGTTGCATTGGTTGAGCGTGTGAAACACCAAGCGACTGAAGAAACGTTTTGAGCCAAGTCAATTCACAAGCAGCGGTAGCCATTGAGCGGTACTCTGCCTCTGCCGATGACCTAGACACAGTGGGCTGCTTTTTAGTCTTCCATGAAATGGGTGAATCTCCTAGTGTCACGAAATATCTAGTTAGAGACCGTCTAGTTAACGGGCATGCTGCCCAATCCGAGTCACAATACCCATGTAGAGTCAAATCACTGTTGGCACGCAACAAAATTCCTTGGCCCGGGCTACCCTTCAAATAACGCATGACACGAATAGCTGCATCATAATGAGTATCGGTCGGTGCTTGCATAAATTGCGCCAGTATATGTACTGAGTAGCACAAATCGGGACGAGTGATTGTTAGATAAATCAAACGTCCAATAAGGCGCCTATAGCGTTCAGGATCCTGCATAGGCTTGCCAGCTGTAGTTGACAGATTGTGATTTTGCTCAATAGGGAATGCCGTAGGTCTGGCGCCTAAAAGACCACACTCAGCCACAATATCTAAGGTATATTTCCTCTGGCACAAGTAAAGACCGGCCGGACTTCTCGCTATTTCAATACCAAGAAAGTATTTGAGTGCACCAAGATGCTTCATATAGAAAGTACTACTTAAATACTTCTTGAACTGAACAATTGCATCCGAATTATTTCCTGCTATAACCAGGTCATCCACATACACCAAAATAGCAAGAAAAATATCCTGTTTTTCAAAGGTAAACAATGAGTAATCAGCATATGACTGAGTGAACCCATAAGTTTGTAATGCTTCCGTGAGTTTAGAGAACCACATCCGGGGTGCTTGGCGCAGACCGTAGAGAGACTTTCTAAGCCGGCACACCTTCCCGGGATATTTAGAAGCAAAACCAGGTGGCATGCGCATATATACCTCTTCATGCAAGTCGCCATGCAAGAATGCATTGTGTGTTGTTCTAGCAATAATCTTTTTAGTCTATTTGACTAATTTGCAAAAACATACAACTATTGAATTTTACGATTTCTTCTATTTTAGAATTATGCAGGTTTAAGTCAAATGGAATTGCAATATGGAATACTTGAACTGAAGAAATCATGAAGACTTATCAAGAATGTAAATTGTAAAATCTAAACTTGGTAAAGTATTTTTGATGTTGTTTCAACAGGATAAAAACGTTGGTAACGTTTGTAAAACGTTATAACGATTATACCTTAAGAAAACGCTGTGAAACAACTTGATCAAAGGCAAAGAAATAAAAAAAATATGCTGTAACGTTTTAAAAAGTTACAACGTTTTCTGTAACGTTTTAGAAATTGTGTTGTAACGTTTTAGAAATTGTGCTGTAACGTTTTAAAAAGTTACAACGTTTTCTGTAACGTTTGAGAAATTGTGCTGTAACGTTTTAAAAAGTTATAACGTTTTCTGTAACGTTTTAAAATGTTATGTAACGTTTTAATTAAATTCAGCCTTCAAACAATTCATGTTTTTGATCAAGATTTTACAGAACAAAACGTTATGTAACGGTTTATAAACGTTGTAACGTTTTGGATGAGTTAGCTGAGCTGTCAGAAAAATGTAAACCTAAAATCGCATTATAAGCTAAAACGTTATAACGTTTTTGAAACGTTTGTGTAACGTTTTGGTGCAGCTCTCGGACTTTTGAAGTTTCATAAAACGTTACCAACATTTTACAAAACGTTGTAACGTTTTAGCTCAATTTGCTCAGTTTTGAACTGTCTCTATAAATAAAGCAGTGGGGTTCTCTTCCCACTTAACCTAGCCGTCCCTAAACTTCAAAAGAGGCGATTTTCTGAGAGCTTGGTTCCACCATTGTTGATTGAGCTTAAAACTTCAATATCTCTCAATCAATCTCAAACAACCTCAAATCCACTTCACTAATCTCTAATTAGATTAGGTTAGAGTGATCTATTGAGTGTTTCTCTTGTTCTTGAGTAGCTCGTGTGACTTCCCTTGGTTGTAAGGGCTCGCCGGCGCTCATCTCTCGTTGGCCGTGACTTCCCGTTTTGTAAGGGCTCATGGTTCACAATTGTAATCCTTTCATATTGGGTAATAGAAAGGCGCACCTAGAAAGAGGTTGCGACGCCCCGGAGACGTAGGCCATTGTTTTGCCGAACTCCGTTATCATCCCGCGTGTCAATTTCTCTAAACTCATCTCTTTTACTTTCAATTGCAATTTATTTTCAGTTTTTCAGTAATTAGAGGTGCCCCTAAGTGTAACATTGTGCACATCCATTTGATGCAACTCCCACTCTCGTGCTACTGCTACAGCCAAGAAAGTGCGAACACTAACCATCTTTGCAACTGGAGCGAACGTCTCTTTAAAATCAATTCCTTCAACTTGTCGGTTCCCCAACACAACTAGCCGAGCCTTGTGCCTTTCGATTGACCCATCTGAATTATACTTGATGTGAAACACCCATTTGCACCCTATTGCCTTCTTTCCTGATGGCAAATCCTCAATAGACCAGGTGCCATTCCGCTCAAGCGCTTCAATTTCTTTTTGCATTGCTTTGCGCCAGGTACTGTCCTTCATGGCGTCTCCAAAATGTTCTGGTTCCTTCTTTAGTGTAACTGCAGCTAAGAAATTTCTATGTGCCACAGAAAATTTGTCACAATTTACATAATGAGCTATAGGATAAGGAGTACCTGAGACAGCTGCAGATGTAGGGTAAGCATAAAAGGGGTCACATTTAGCAGTATAGCAAATATTGTCTTGAAGACGAGCAGGAGGGTGGCGAGATCGTTTGGGTGCAATCTGACCTGATGCCAGACTGTGCGAACCTGACACAGGCACATTCGGACCCGACACAGGCACATTCTGACCCGAGTCATCAAGACTTATTTCAGGTGCATCCTGACCCGAGCCTTGATCCGACACAGGCACATCTGCACTTGCGGATTCATCAAATGTTGCACTGCTCCCCCTTACTTCCTCACGCTCAGCAACTATTGCACTGCTCTCCCGTGGGAGTGGCACAAAGAAAGCATCATTAGTCTGACTCAATCCCGAGGCATTTTGAGCAGTGAAACCCGAAGCTGGTGCATTCTGAGAGAAAGGAAATATGTCTTCACAAAACACAACATCTCGAGAGACAAGGAATTCATGTGTTTCCAAATCAAACACTTTCCATCCCTTCTTTCCATATGGATATCCGACAAACATGCATTTTCTGCTCCTGCTCTCAAATTTGTCAGAAGTACGCGACTTTATATAACACAAACATCCAAAATTACGCACAGCAGCATATGAAGGAGGTTTCCCAAACAACAGCTCATAAGGTGTTTTATTCTCCAATACTTGAGTAGGTGTTCTATTAATTAGATAAGCAGCAGTCAGAACACATTCTCCCCAAAACTCAAGTGGTAAGTTAGCTTGAAAACGCAAAGCTCGTGCTATATTGAGAATGTGACGATGTTTTCTTTCCACTCTCCCATTTTGTTGAGGAGTGAAAACACAGGATGTTTGATGTAAAATGCCAGAGTCTGCATAAAATTGGTTCAGGCCGCGCGATTTAAATTCCAAACCATTATCACTTCTGATGCACTTAACTAACTTTCCAAACTGTGTTTGAACCATTTGACAGAATGCTTTCAACAGTTGACCCGTCTCACTCTTTTCAGCCATGAAATAAACCCACACAGCTCGGGTGAAATCATCCACAATAGTCAGAAAATAACGAGCACCACAATGGGAACTAACCCGATATGGTCCCCAAATATCACAGTGTATAAGAGCAAAAGATTCGGCTGCTTTATTCAAACAATTAGGAAAATTATCTCGAGTTTGTTTTGCACGTATACAAACTTCACACACAGATTTAGAAAAATTAACATTATTCTTAATTCCAGATAAAAACAAAGTCATTTGCCTAGAGGGATGTCCCATGCGTTGATGCCACAACTCATAAGATCCCTTTTTGCTCACATGAAATGCTCCTACAGATGCAACTTGATGATAGTAATAGACCCCGTCTCTTTGCTCACCCACACCAATCAGCGTCCTCGTACTGTGGTCCTGGATGTGACCACAAGACAATTTCTGGTGTTGACCAACTTGCTAATAGAAATCAGATTGCATTCCAAACTAGGAACATATAACACCCTTTGGAGAACAAGTCCTTCATTCAGCACCACATCCCCTTCTTGTTTGGCCATTGTTTGCTCTCCATTTGGAAGACCAATGATTGTTTCATGCACAACATGAACATTATGAAGACAAGCAAAGTTGCCTCTCATATGATGAGACGCTCCACTATCGAGTATCCATTCTAATTTAGGTATCTTACCATGCAACTTCTCATTGGATGCGTTTGCATTGGAATTAGCTATAATAGCCATAATCTGCTGCACCTGTACATCAGAGAGGCCGGGTATAGAGGCATATGTTTTGGTCTCACCAAATGCGCCTGCCCTTTGAGCATTTCCACCAGCTACACCTGCACCTTGAACAACATTTGCATATGCTTGTCCACGACCTCTTCCATCGCGGTTACCACTGCGTCCTCCACGGTTTCCACGACCACCACGACCCCAACCTTTAGGGTACCCAATAAGCTCATAGCATTGAGCCTTTTCATGGCCTACTTTGTTACAATGGGAGCACACTGGTTTGTCTCCTGACCCTGATTTACCCATCCGGCGATCCATCTGCAGCCCATCGCGTGGTTTGGAGGCTTGAACTGCAAATCCGACTGCATCACCCCTTTCTTCTTTACCACGTGCTACAGACCTATGGCGCTCCTCTTGGATGACTAAGGAGTACACCTTATTTAAGGTTGAAAGTGGTTCCATGCTCAGAATGTTCGATCTCACAGTGCCAAATATAGCATCATCAAGCCCCATGAGAAACTAATGAGTTTTCTCATCTTCACGTTCCTTGACGAGGTCTCGGACCAGATCACAGGTGCAGCCCTTGCACATGCATACCGGCAATTTGCTGTAGTTCCCGAGTTCGTCCCACATGCTCTTGAGACGTGTAAAGTAAGCGACCATACTCTGCCCCTGTTGTCTGGCGGCAGCTATGTCCGCCTTCAATTGATGAACACGTGCAGCATTACCAATAGCAAATCTCTCCTTCAAATCATCCCACAGTTCCTTCACTGTCTCTGCATATGTTATGCTCGGTTGAAGTGTTTGATCAATAGAATTAAAGAGCCAAGAAACCAACATGGAGTTGCAAGCCCCCCATGTACTGTCTTCGGGTGCATCAGTTTGTTTCAGCGTGCCGTCTATGAAGCCAAGTTTGTTTTTGGCGCGAAGTGCATTTCGCATGGCCTTCTGCCACAAATCATAGTTTTCTCCCTTCAACACGCACGAACTGATCATGGCTCCAGGGTTATCAGACGGGTAGAGAAAGAAAGGAGACGACCCATCAAAAATTTTAGGTGTATTTTTGCCTTTTCTGACATCATCACTGGCGGCGTCGGTAGCCATGAGTTACACAGGGATGAATTAGAGAGGCTCTGATACCATGAGAAGAAAAGAGAATGTGGAAAATGATGTTTTATTGATTTCTTTCTTTCTTACCATCAATCACCTGCTTACATATATATATACTCAATTGCCTATTTTACAGAAACAAATCCTTCTAAATATTCTAGATACATTTGATATATTTAGCTAAATATTCTAGATACACTTGATATATTTAGCTAATTCTTTCCCGCAAATCACTTGCATAACAAAACTAAACTCCAAATTTGGTTCCAACTTTACACAAATGATGACAAAGAAAGTTTGAAAGGGGTGACTGAACTATTAATTCGGTTACCCGAACCAAATTTTAAAATTATGGACCTCATTTTTCTTTCTTCTTTCTTTCAAAATTTGATTCATGAAAGATGATTGAATCAATGCCAATACGGTCACCCTCTAACTATCAAATTAATGGTGCGGTCCTTATTATTTTTGGAGAAAAAAATATCAATTTATTTTCAGACAATTTTTTTTAGAGTAATTATAATTTTCTCCGTCCTTCCATTCCCCGTTCCATCCTCCGGATTATATCCTACTTTAATTAACAGATTTGCAACTATCTTTAACTGATTTTAACTAACTAGTAGGCCCCAATTATTAATTAATATATATTAGTCAAGGATTAACTATCTTTTTTGAATTTTTTTGCGCAATGAGCTTCACTGCCATTCGCAATTTCCTTCCATGCAATTTTCCCAAGCGATATTCTCAGGTGATCTCCCCAAGCAATCCTCCCAGGCTATCTCGTTAGCAAATAATATGAAATAAAATTGAAATCTACATGTTAATATATTATCAATCTTGTTAGCAAATAATGTGAAATAAGAAATGGAACCAAAGAAACCAATATTATCAGAACTGGATCAGACATCGACTCAGTAATGCTCCAGGTCAATGGTTCACTTGTACATTCTTCAAATAAAATGAAAGTATTAGTCATCAATTAATTTTAGCTAAGTGCAAGGGACTAATGCATTAAATAAAAATTTAATTTGTCAAATGCTTAATAAAAATTGTGCAACAAAATTGAAAGACTAAAAAGTTATATTCTAAGGTTGAACAGATTAGCACTCGATAAACAAAATGTGAAGCTTTTAAATCTATTCTCCTTAATTTTCGTTATAGAACCTAAATAAGTCCAATCAAGTCGGTAAGTACTTAATATCGAATAAATATACATTCTCATACACAACGTTATAGTTTTTTTTTTTTTTTTTAATTATTAATACTTGAAGATTTAGGAAACATGAAGTGAAAACTAAGTCTGAATTTAATGACGAAACAAGTATCAAAATGTAAAATATTTTTTTTTTTTGAAGCTCAAAATCTGTTGAACTTATTTTTAAGATTATTAAAATAAAATATCATACGGGCGCTTTTTTTCACCGAAGAGATTTTAAATTTTACAGCTTTATTATACTTTAATTTTAAATTGAACAACTAAAGATATAGAAATTCTTAATTTTTTTTTATAAAAAAATAAGAGAAAATATTTCTATCAACATTTTGTCTACAGCATCTTATCCAGAATTTTTTAACTTGTTTTAACGGATTTCAGTCCTCATCCTTATAAAAAACAGATATCTTCCGATATTTTTCTTATCTCCGTTTTTTTCCAAAATCAAACTGATGCCGATGGATGCTTGACTGTTCGCAAATCAAACTGACGTCGATATTTTTCTCTCCGTTTCTATCCTGATGTCGATGGATACTTGACTGTTTACAAATTGCAAACTGATGTTGGAAACGACGCAAGGTAATTTGAACTTTATAATAACAAATATTGCTATTTTTTATAGTAAAAAATCTTTTTTTTGGCCTAGTTGTATTGCCATAATCGATTACATTTAGAAATCGTATAAATACAAGGTGCAACAGGCAACTATTTTGTGCTAATAGATGATTGTCAGTACTCAACCTAGTCGGATCCAGACATAAACAGGTGGAAGGGAGAATAATTTTAATTTTCAAAATTTCAGATCACTCTTCCCGACCGATACTGCATCGCTCTGTGTCTCCATGCCTGAGATCTCTGCTGTATCTTTTGGCGGTGGCGCTACATCAATCCGCCATTCACCGGCACCGAGGAAGTTCCAAACTCGACCTGCCAATGGGTCTCTGAACCTTGCTAGCTTCACCTCCACCTCTCACTTGATCTATCTAACACGATTGATATTGAACTGGCGGTGTCTAGATCTGACCCTAATTTCTCACGAAGAAGATGTACGGATTCGAGGCTCATCTGATTTGATCCGATCTAGTAATATTTTGAGGCTGATCTTGTCTGATTTTGTAAAAAAATTATCTCAATGTTTGATTTGAATTTTTTATTTTGAATTTGATATTTGAATTCAAAATTACATAGATCGACATAATTTTTGAAATTTGATATTTTAATTTTAATTTTGAAAAAGAAATTGATTAAAAAAATTAATTTTACATAATTTTCGGAGTTATTTTGAAAAAACTACAAGTTTGATAAGCAGTTCAGTTTTAAAATGTTCTAGAATGTTTTAAAACTGTTATTAACTGTAAGTTAGAGAAGTGCACCAAGTGGTCCCACAACAAGTATAGTTAATTTGACAAGTTGTGTAAGTTGCGAGTACAAAGTGGTTCTGCTAGATGTTAGAATTTTAAAGTATGTTTTGTATATAATTCGTTATATGACATTACAGTATATAATTAGAATTTTACAAGATTCGCGCAAGTTAAATAATAGTTTTTTTTTGAAAAAATTGTGAACAACTAGTTGTGGACAATTAAACGCTTCCAAAAATAACTGTTAACAATCTATATTAAATTTTCTGCATTTTAATTTTTTAATAAAATTATAATATTTCAACAATTGATAGTTTGATACACATAATTATTTAAAATTGTTTAAAAGAAAACGTTGTAGCAACACAAAAGAATATAAACATTCTCACGAAATTAACACATCTTAGGTGCTTTTACCTTTTTCTGGCCCTTAATTTTACGAAAACCGTGCAGTATTTTTTTTTTCCAATTTATCTGCTTATTCGGTATTTCATTTGAACTGAACCGGACTTGGTGTCTGGTCCGGTTTATTCCGGTTCAACCATCCAGTTCGGTATAATAACAGAGAGAAATAGTGATCATGCCAGAATGTCAGGAGTCGATTTTTTTTTTATTAATAAGAAAAATAAAAATAAAATATCGATTATGAGGTACACTTTTATGAAATTTAAAAAATTAGAAAAAATATTATGATTTATAACATTCAGGACACTGTAGCTGGACGTTATAAATCATAACATCCAGTTAATTTAATCATTAATGATCACTAACTAAAAAAAAGAAAAAAAAAACACTGTACTTGAACTGTAGCTAGACTTCATATATCATAACATCCAGCTACAGTGTTTTAGGTTAATTAGTGATCATTAATGATTGGATTAACTGAACGTTATAGTTTATAACGTCTAGCTACAGTGTCTCGCATGTTATAAACCATAATATTTTTTCTATTTTTCGAAATTTCATAAAAGTGTACCTCATAATCGATATTTTATTTTTATTTTTCTTATTAATAAAAAAAATCGACTCCTGACATCCTGGCATGTTAGGGATGGCGGAGAGTGGTAGTTAGGGATGGGTCTTACTCTTTGAAATACAGTTTCCAATTAATTTCCAAAGAGACCTTTTGGATTTTATGTCTGATTGATTGATGAGATCAGAAAAGTCAAAACGATATCACTAGTTGCAATTTGACCAACTTGAACGGATATTTTAACAAAAAAAAAAAAGAAAAGAAAAATAAATGAGGTGATAAAAATAGCAAACCACAGTTATCAACTTAATAGATTATGTATAGTCATGGTTTAGAACTTTTTAGTCACCTCAATTTGAGCACTCAGCGATTGTTATGAATCTAAGGCTGTGCTCCACAAAATCTTCGCATAATGAGAAGAAACAGAAGGAAAAGGAAGAGATCACCGACTATTTACCTTGTCGACATTCTAATTCGGAGGTGACAAACTTCGAAATTTTTCTAGAATCAGTTCTGGCTTTCTCTCCTCCGTTTTTTTTCTGATTTTTTCCTTCCGGAGTAAGGTAATGAGTTATATTTTCATTCAACTGAAACACATGATAACTAAGTGTATTGTCTTTTTTTCATTTGGTGTGCGTGCTACGAAGTTAAAAAAACTAAAAGTATTGACAACTATTTTGACTTATACATGAATCGTCCGATACTCCGATCAATAGGAACAAAATGTAAAAGTGTGTGTCTGATGCACTATGTGAAAAGAAAATAGCTTTGTCAATATATTTAATCTCCAGGAAAAGCTAACGGAAGTTATCTGTTTTCATTTGGGTAATGTACCCGTAACCCGCTAAATATAGTATTTTCATACAATCACTTCTTATTATCCTATATTTTGACAAGGAGAAGAAAATCCAGAATTTTTTGCTGGGACATATTTAAAGGCGGATTCAAGATTTTAGTTAGGGTAGGCACAAATTACTGACAATAATGCAACTTTTTTCCCTGACGAATATGAGCACAGTAGCAGATGGAAATTTCAAAAAATATGGCACGATACGTTTACCAGTCACGTGTTGTGACTCACATGTCTCATGCTGTGACAGTCCACGTCACATAAAAGATTTAATCGTACCATGACACGTCGTCACATGAGTCATGTGTAATTAGGACCGTTAAAACCTAATGAAATAGTAAATCTCAAATAAACTAATATAAATTATAAAAAAATAGTTAAATATAACCAAAGTGTGACTAACGTGCCTTGATCATCATTCCAAATTTGATCACAGTACAACATAACACATAAAAATCTGATTTGATCACAGCACGGCACTTGATTCAGAAGTAGGCACAAGTTTAATTTACCACTATATCTAAAAAAAAATTCAAATTCAGAAATAGACACAATTTACCACTATATTTAACAAAAAATTCAAATCCATATCCTGAGCCTCTCTACATCCGCCACTATATATCCATGTACTGTACCCTACTTGGTGGGACTTGTGAGGAGGTAGCGTCTCTAATTAACTAATTAGTTACATACTCCCTCAGAAATTAAAACCATCTCTGCGGTACAACACTTTCATCAGTATCATGGATCCAGATAAACAGCTTCTGTACACCAAGGATTATTTTCCCTTCCCTTATGATCTAATCTTGACATCAAAATTGCAAACCGAACCATGGAAAAACTGTGTGGAACAAGAATTCTTCGCCAACAACTACGGGTGTCTCTTTGTTAGGCACCCAAGATTTTATTCATGCAATTTCTGTGACCGCGAATTCCATTCATCACAAGCGCTTGGTGGACACATGAATATACACCGAAGAGATCGTGCAAAGCTTCGACAAGGATTACATCTCGATCCGAATGAAGGTCACATTACCAGTACCCTCCATGCATCAACATTCAAAAGAAGCAACTCGAGTGACGCTATGGGTGGTCTAATTAAGAGAGCATCTATCTCTTCTAGGGATTGCACTCTTTCTTTGTATAATTCCTCTTCCATTATTGAAAATCGTGTTGGGTTTCGCATGAAAGATCAAATTACAAAAGATGATCCTGTGATTATAAATGCAAAGAGAAGGCGTGTTGATACTCTGATCGAGACACAAGATCAAGATGTTGATCTCGAGCTTCGGTTATAGATCCTACTGATTTAGGCTAGGAATAAACAGGGGATATATTACAGAAAACCTGTGCACTAAATAATTTGCATTTTACCTAATTTTAGGTAACAGCCTTTCTTGTTTCTAGGTTTTTTTTTCTTTCCTTTCCTTCTCTCTCTCCCTTATTATTTTATTTTTTACAAACAGAGATTTTGATCAAAATCTTGAGTTTGATCACTTGCTGATCATTTTTTATCTAATATTGCAGTATTAATTATAGGATGTTAATACAAGAATATATGAGATATTAATTGGAATCCTAGTTACATACCCTAATTGTTTTCTTGTGGAAATTCAAGGTATTGAAGTGCAGCAATTTTTTTTTATGTGAACTTAATTTAGATTTTGTAATTGGTGAAAATAAGAACAATTCCTTATTATCTTATAATAGGAATATAGCTGGAGCCCAGTTCAATGTTTTGTTCTAAATTAATTTAGTAAACAGTACCTGTATGCATAACAACTTTAGTGTGTATATATTTACCAGATTGGGTACCAAATAACAATAATTCTTTTAAAAAACTACGCGCAATGAATGTACTGTGACAAAAGAGTTATTTCTACAACGAGCAGTAACAATGGAAATGAAATTGCCGATACAAAAGGCAAGGGAAGGACTCATTAACAAAGAGCTTAACGAGGAAGAGAGGTCACTGCTGCTAATAGCGCAATTTGTTATTTGGCGAGAGCGCTGTTCAAGTGAAGATAAATCTAATGAAATTGAGCAGCTCATTCAACAAACTCGGAATCACAAGCAGCCATACAATAACATAGGCCTAAACCAGTAACTGATTCTTTTTTTCTTTTCTTTTTTGAAATTTCTTGACAGAAGCTGCCAGAATATTTTAACCAGTAACTGATTCAAATTAGTATACTGGCATTTTCCATCTTAGCTGATTTTCACTTTTTGTTTTTCATCTTATTTTGCTTTATTTTTCAAGCTCAACAATATTGAACTACTTGTATCTTTATTTAAAACTGGAATACACATCTCATGAAAACTTAATCCGTTTAATCAAATGAGGGCTTGAATACACCATGCTTTTGTTGAATGGTTTATAATTATCTGATCAGATAGCTAGTCTGTTAATTAATTACTGAGGTTTCCAAAAAATAGTCAAAGAGAAATATATGAAGTAATTTTATTGTAATCTAAATATTTATTGCATGATTGTATCTGAGAAATAGATAACTACGTAGTCTTAATTAATTAAATAAATTTTACTCTAAAATTTAATTATATATTGTGATGGAATTTTGCATGGAATTATGTTCTGAACAAATCAGTGCATCTCTATCCAAATATAAAAATGATATGTTAATTTGTCTATTTGAATGTACTGTACATGTACAGAATATATTTCCTAACGTAACCAGTGTGCAAGTCCAAACTTATAAATTTCTTTGGTATTTTTCCACATAGAATCAGTTATGCTGTTCATATCAGTGTTGTAAAAAACGTCCGTTTAGGCTGATTAGTCGGCCATTTAATCGTTGGCAGTGACTAAACCGTCATGAATTTTTCTGACTAATCGGTCGATTATTTCCGATTATAACCGATTATTCTCGATTATTCCCGATTAATCGTTTGGAGGTACTCTGTGCGTCCGACGACCGCATACCGTTATTTCCTTTCATATTGCATTGTTGAAATCAAAGGACCCCAGGTACCTCACTCAAGCAAATTATAAACGGACGGTCCTGATTAATCTCAGCCAGGCCAAAGTCAATTCGATGCCTAGCTAGCTATAGAATTATAGAAACTATAGAGGGTCTGTTTTGAGATTCGTGCCAAGTTTAAAGGACTAATATGAACCGTTTGTTTGTAATTTGCTTGAGTCGGGTACCTGGGAGGATACGGATTGATGTGTTGCTCTCCGATTTTTCACATCAATTTTCTTTCAAATTAAAAAAAGAAATGTTTTTTTATGGAAAACAAAAATTTATACTTCAAATCAGTATTAAAGTGACAAAGATAATACTCTCTTTTTATACAGATTTAAAATATGAATACAAACTTCCCAATTAATATAAAAACAGTTGGTTACATGACTTGATCCCCCAATTATTTAAAAAAAAAAAAATTAGTCAATCAACATGTTAAAGCCACGGAAGAAGCTCAGCCAAAGTCTCCATATAAAAAAATGACTAAATTTCAAATTAATTAATGACAGTATTTTACTTATAAAAAATAATATTGACAACATTCATCTCTAGATAAACATTATCAATGACAACGTTTCATCCTTGTAAAATATACTTAAAAAAAAATGAAGCAGCACAGTGAAACACCGTCAATAATAATATTTTATCTCTACATAGAAACAATATCATGGACAACATTTTACCTTAGCAGAAAAATACTATTTCTCATACGAAATTTTGCTGATAAGAAAAAAGATTGCTTTGATGCTTGAGGATCACAATTCCCTGGTAGATGCATGCGCGGTGGGACATGGATGCGGGCTTTTTTAGTGGGCCGTATCTATTTCAAATAATAAAATCATGAAACTGACCAATAAACATACTTCTCATACGAAATGCTATGGTCCATCTTAGGACTAATTTGCGCTTATAAAATTAACATAACTTCCCAGTGCAAACTAAATAGAAGCCCAAATCAAATGGTACAGGAGAAAGATACTTTTATAGGTTCTAAAAGCCCAACCAATGTAACCGACATCATGAGGCCGGACATTTTTTTTTTTTTTTTTTTTTTTTTTTTTGACTTTCACAGAGGTTGCAAAGTTATAAAAAAGATTCAAATTTTCGATATTTGAATAACCAACAATTTTAGAACTATTCTGCCTCTCTTTTCTCTAAGGCCAGACTTTCAATCCAAAGATTTGACAAATTCATATCACCTCTGAGATACTTATAGATTCATTTTATATTAACACATATTTTAAAAAAGAGGAGGTTTCAAATGCACTCAATTTTGTGTGCACTCAAATACATTCTATCTTTCAAATCTTTTTTTTTTTGTTTTCGAAGTCCAAATAATTAATCCGAACCATTAGATGCAATCTATATATTAAGATGTGCTTGGACCAAATTTTACATTTTTTGAAACTTTTTAATATTTATTAAGTCACTTTGAAAATCACTGATTTTACATTTTCTAGATCATTGGATCAGTAATTTTCAAAGTGGTTTAATAAATAATAAAAAAACTCCAAGCACATTGTAATATATATATATATCGCATCTAATGGTTCGGATTTACTATTCAGACTTTGCAAACGGAGAAAAATAATAGAGTGCATTTGAACCCTCTTCTTTAAAAAAATTGCATGCATTACAAATTCAGATCGAATTGATTTAGATTTTTATCAGATGGTCCCGAGTTAAACTCAAAAGGTGAGCTAATGTGGATGATCCGGACTCAGTTTCAACTCAATTTATATGATAATTTGGATCTCCTAAAGTAATTCAAACTTTGAGTTTGGATTCGAACCATTCAATTAAAATCGGCATGAATAGTTAAAAAGTCTTGTAAATTCTAACCTTGAACGAATTGGCTCGAATTCTGATCAGACAGTCTGGATTCATGCCCAGAAATTGATTTACTTTGAAAATATGAACCTTTTCTATCAAGGTCAAATATTATATGTGCCGTATTCGAATTTTTGTAAATTCAAATACGGATAGTTTGCGGAATTCGTTATTGATATGGATATGATTTATGCATATACATATACAAACATGACTTCCCTTCTACATATTTCATTTCAATTTTCAAATGACAATCTCACATTAGTCGTCTAGTCCACAGCTCATCTGCTTCAGCTAACGGAAAAGTCGTATAAAGTACAATACCGGAACAAATGATTTTCCAATAATAATAATTGGATACAGGAAATTTTAACATTGTACTTAATAAAACAAGCTTTTAAAACCGGGGGTAGGAGCAATTAGTCATGTTGGATTGGTTGAAATAACATCAACTAAGATTATGTTCGGCGGAATCTATGGAATAAGAATAGGAATAGAAATAGAAAAAATTTATACTAAAAATTACTGTTTATATGGGAAAAAAAATTCAGTCTGAATGAATTTTTTTTTTCCCACGTGAACAGTAACCTCTGTTTTTCTGCCGAACAGGCCGTAAGTTTGGAGCAAAATCCAAATCAATCAATTATATTGTATTATTGGATCATACATTAGTAAAAATTTCAATTCATTAGCTTTTTAGTGCATGTGAAATTTAATTTTATATGTTATGTTTTGTAAAAACAACGAAATTTGATTCTCAATTATCTTATTAGTGAAAAGTAGGACAAATAAATATGAATCGATCAGACATGACACAAATAACTTAGATTGAAACTAACTTCATTTGATTATTTTGTAAGTTACTTATTTTATTCTTTCATATTGAAAAACATTAAAAATTCTAAAGCCTTCTTTCATTAATTTGAACGCAAAATTTCCAACATGCTTTGCCAAAAGATGAAGCAAACTCTTATTAGATTATATTATAGCTTTGGCAATGCCGTGTCAAGAATTATTGCATGGTGATCTCTAACAAGGCAACAAGCATTATAAAAAATAAAATGAAAGAAAAGTGACAATAGACTAAACAAGAAGCAAAAATAACGCGCATTGGAGCGGAAAGGCATCTCTCTTGTGGTTCAATTTGTCGTCTTGACTTCGAGATAAGATTCAAGTTGACTCTATGACCGTCGACAAAAAGGAGAAATATTAACAGCGTCGGTTTAACTTCATACAGTCTTAAGATAATATAATTATGATAAAGCCGCAGATGATTTGTCTTCTGTACAGGGGCGGATGTAGAATTTCTATCAGAAAGGAGTAGGAATCGGATTCAAATAATTTATTAGATTTAAATTCATTAACTAATCAGATACTAGGTAAAATATAATTAATATATAAAAATAATAAAAATAAGTACACTCTTACATAATTAAAAATAACAAAATAATTTCATTTTACATATTAAAAAATAATAAAGTTAGTCCGAACCCGTAAATTTTAATAAAATTTCTACAAAATAAAAAAGTTTCTCAATAACTCAATATTTAGAGAGAAACAAAGTGATACTGAATTTGTATTTTTCCATTATTTCTGACTCAAGGTGGATCTGCCCCTGATTCTGCATGAAGGTGAAAGTGCTCTGTTAATATTGTTCTTGGGGACCAAATCTTATCTAATCTTTTTTATTTTCTTTTAATTTCTCGCACCTGGTACGGTTGTGTCTCATTGTCTCAACCATTCTTTTTCGCTTGCTGAGAAATTGTACAGAACAGATAAAGCGATATGAAATTAATCTGAAAGTGCCGCTGAAGAGAATACATATCTTTCCAAAGAGAAAGCATAATATTCGCGCATTAATATAGAGTTGGGCTAATATGACACTAGTGTTATATAAAACTAAATAATATCACATCTTAAATTTTTAGATCTGCTTTAAGATCCGTACAAAATGAAGTGTTTGAACAGTAAAAGCTGATATTACGAATCTTAAAGCAGATCTAAGAGTTTAAGATGTGGTGTTATTTAATTTTATATAACACTAGTATTATATTAGCCTAACTCATTAATATAATGTACTTCATGGACTATGACAATTAATGACGATGTAGAATTAATAAACTTTTTCCTCTTGATATGAAAATATATTAAAAAAATAACTAAATTTATAAACCATTCAAAAATAGTTATTTTCTATCTATTTAAAAAATCTTAAAAAGAAAATTCTAAATTTAATGTTCATGTATATTTTCATATAAAGATCATGTTTAACGATTCACGTTAATTATTTAAATTTAAAAAAATATAAATATAAATCCATAGTACATATGAATATATAATATACATATACCATATTCTCACTTTATGTATTCAAATAATTTAGAAAGAAACATAATCAATTATTATTGAGTTTGGCTAGTATAACATCAGTGTTATTTTAGTATATATAACATCAGTTCCAAAATTTATTGAATTGACTTCAAACTGTGAATTCAAACTGTTCAAACCGATCTATTTCATTAGTTGTGTTTTTATATGCAAAATTAAAAATTTTTTGTATTTATTTAGTATCAAGTCAAGGGCTCAAATGTGTATTTTTAAGTTAATTTTAACACATTCATTTTTCAACATTTTGATCGCTTGATTTGATACTAAAATAACTCGAAAATATAAAAAAATTTACATGTAAACTTATCACTCATAAAATAAATCGGTTTGAACGGTTTGAATTAGTCGTTTGAAGTTTATTTAATTAATTTTGAAGTTAGTGTCATATGATACTGATATTATACTAGCCATACTCATTATTATTATTATTTTATGAGAAATTGAATAAGATACGCATCATATGCATGCCAAGACATCATCAGAAGCATATTCTCTGCGGAGCCAATTCCTGCGGACCTTTTAATCTGGTCTGTTTTCGGATCGGACAGATCAGATCAGATCTTGCAAATTTCGAGAATATATATATTTTTTTTTTCAATTCGGACAATATCTGATCTGATCCATCAAATTCAAAACGAACGGATCAGACTAAAAACTCCGCACAGGTTCGTACCGTAGAGGATACGCTTCCAGACATCATCAGTGGTGGTGCCCACACGCAGAAACCAAGTTGGTCTAGGCGATAATACCATGGTTGTGTCAGCTTCCATTAGCGGTGAATATCTAAGTCCACACGGTGGCATGCAAAGTCAAATCATTGATTTCATTTTAGTTAATTTTTTTTATCCCAAGTGTCAAGTTCACCGTGTGTACTCATGGAAATTCCAGGCGGCTATGTGTTGACAAGTTCACATGCGTCATCATACAATAACAATAGTGACAATATACAAGTTTTGTTTTGTCTTCTCTTGGTTGATTCCTCGGAAATTTTATTGGGAATTCTCTATTTCTGTTCTAGAATTTTAATTGCCACCATTAAATAAAGTACACGCTACTAATATAATTAATAAATTAAGTGTTATGAGAAGACACAGAGCAATTGGCTTCAAATAATAAATTTATTATTGAAATCTATCAACTTTATAAGCAATTTATGTACATAATTTTTTTAAAAGTTCAGATTCATTAAGTATGAGATTAAGCAGTAAAAAAATTAATATTTTGTAAGTTATTTTATATATTTATTTTTCATTATTTTTTTGACCGCTTGACTTAATACTAAATAAATTTAAATTTTTAAAGTTTTATATGTACATGCATCACTCATAAAGTAAATAGATTTTAATGATTTTGATTCATTACTTAAAGTCAAACTGATAGATTTTTAGAATTATACTCACTAAACTCTCTTGGTGAGCACATCACATTCTATCTTTGCTCGAATGAGAATATTACGGATGATATTTAGGATTTAGCCATTTGATAAAAAAGATAAAGATATTGACGAGTTATTTTTAGCTTCGTGCAGCACATATAACTGACAGTGACAAAATAAAAGAAGCTAAAATAGGTTTGTTCATATCTTTATTGATAAAATATTTACATAATTAATATCTTTATACCAAATATAGTCAATTTATCGGAACACACATGATGATTAATGTATTAGGGGTCTTTAAAATCAAGACAATGAAATCTCTATAGCCATAAAACATGAAACACATCTAATTATTTCTTATTTAAAATACTTAACTAATTTATTTTATTTCATATTTAAATTTTATTATTAATAATTATCGAGCTTGTAAATTTAAATAATTGCTAATGGATCCTAATCGAACATACATTTGGAATCCGTATCCTTCCAGGTAGTGTTTTAAAAATTGGTCTATTTGGCCATTTTTTTATTTTTATCCAAAAATTAAATTGATTTTCAAAAATTAACCGAACCGGATGTGAATTTTTAAAACTACCCAATCCGGTTAACGGTTAACCGGACCCTAGGTTCGGTTAACGGTTTAGCGGACCGATGGGTTCGCTAAACGGTTAACCGAACCCTTGGTCCGCTAAACCGTTAACCGAACCAAGGGTATGGGTTCGGTTAACGGTTTAGCGGACCAAGGGTTCGGTTAACCGTTAACCGAACCCGATTTTTTTTTTTTTTTCTATTGAAAATATACATGAAAATTCGTATTTAGATTTATCAAATTTACACCAAAAAAATTTGTAAATCAAATATGAAATTTAAAATTATAGAAAAATACACATACACATACACATATACATATACATATACATAAATAATATACGGTTATCAATTTTTTTATTTTTTTTACTTTTTTTTAAAACAAAAAATTTTTAATTTTTTTATTTTTCTATTGAAAATATACATGAAAATTCGTATTTAGATTTATCAAATTTACACCAAAAAAATTTGTAAATCAAATATGAAATTTAAAATTATAGAAAAATACACATACACATACACATATACATATACATATACATAAATAATATACGGTTACCAATTTTTTTTATTTTTTTTACTTTTTTTTAAATTTCATATTTGATTTACAAATTTTTTTGGTGTAAATTTGATAAATCTAAATACGAATTTTCATGTATATTTTCAATAGAAAAATAAAAAAATTAAAAATTTTCTGTTTTAAAAAAAAGTAAAAAAAGTAAAAAAATTGGTAACCGTATATTATTTATGTATATGTATATGTATATGTGTATGTGTATGTGTATTTTTCTATAATTTTAAATTTCATATTTGATTTACAAATTTTTTTGGTGTAAATTTGATAAATCTAAATACGAATTTTCATGTATATTTTCAATAGAAAAATAAAAAAATTTAAAATTTTTTGTTTTAAAAAAAAGTAAAAAAAATAAAAAAATTGGTAACCGTATATTATTTATGTATATGTATATGTATATGTGTATGTGTATGTGTATTTTTCTATAATTTTAAATTTCATATTTGATTTACAAATTTTTTTGGTGTAAATTTGATAAATCTAAATACGAATTTTCATGTATATTTTCAATAGAAAAATAAAAAAATTTAAAATTTTTTGTTTTAAAAAAAAGTAAAAAAAATAAAAAAATTGGTAACCGTATATTATTTATGTATATGTATATGTATATGTGTATGTGTATGTGTATTTTTCTATAATTTTAAATTTCATATTTGATTTACAAATTTTTTTGGTGTAAATTTGATAAATCTAAATACAAATTTTCATGTATATTTTCAATAGAAAAATAAAAAAATTTAAAATTTTCTGTTTTTAAAAAAAGTAAAAAAAAGTAAAAAAATTGGTAACCGTATATTATTTATGTATATGTATATGTATATGTGTATGTGTATGTGTATTTTTCTATAATTTTAAATTTCATATTTGATTTACAAATTTTTTTGGTGTAAATTTGATAAATCTAAATACAAATTTTCATGTATATTTTCAATAGAAAAAAATTTTTAATTTTCTGTTTTAAAAAAAAGTTAAAAAAAAAAAATCGGGTTTGGTTAACGGTTAACCGAACCCTTGGTCCGCTAAACTGTTAACCGAACCCATACCCTTGGTTCGGTTAACGGTTTAGCGGACCAAGGGTTCGGTTAACCGTTTAGCGAACCCATCGGTCCGCTAAACCGTTAACCGAACCTAGGGTCCGGTTAACCGTTAACCGGAAATTTGGTCCGGTTAACGGTTAACCGGATTGGGTAGTTTTAAAAATTCACATCCGGTTCGGTTAATTTTTGAAAATCAATTTAATTTTTGGATAAAAATAAAAAAATCGGAAATATTTGTATTTGGTTGGAATCCGAATAGAAAATGAGTATTCGGTTCAATATACAATTTTGAATATTCGGCCGCATATTCGAATATTAGGCAGCATATTCGAATATTCGGCCGAATTGAAAATATTCAACCACATATTCAGTTGCATATTTGGTCCAATATACAATCAATTATAAATACTTTTTTTGTATACAAATTAATATGAATTTTTATTTTAAAATCTGCATATATAAATCCAAATAAAAATCTGTATATGCGGCCGCATACTGTATATGCGGTATGTGGTGGCTTTCCGAATACTGCATTAGAACTGATTATTAAAACACTGCTTCCAGGTATTCGACTGAATATGACCGAAACAGACGGTTCAGATTTATTCTCAGTTCAAAATTTTAAATTGGCACGAATTTCAAAGAACACATAATATTGCTCCCTATGCCATCCTGAGTAATCATTGGCTGAGATTAAATATGAACCGTCCGTTACTGTCAGATTCAGTCATGTACCTGGGAAGATACGGATCCACAGATTTGATCGAAGTATTTTTTATTTAAATAAATAAATAGGGTTTGAATTTGAATTTGAATTGTTTTGTGTACAGATTGTTTCAAATTTCAAATATTTAGGAAAATCAGTCTTTCATCTGAATAGCTAAAGACAATATCATTCTTATGAGAGATTGAATATTCGAAATTCAAACGATTTTTTTTATGAAATTTGAAATTTAAAAGATTAAAATTTTATTTTTCTTTGAAAAAAATAACAAATCATTCATACTTCAGTTGTCGATTTTAATTCAGGATGAGCTAATAATTATATTGAATATTTGGATCATTCATATTTGAATGATCTCAGATCTCTGAAATTGTCGAATTTCGGTTCGTATCAGGCGGTTGCTACGACTTTGTTTTATAAAATAGTTGGAAATCAAGCTATTTCATATCTTTTTCAAATTTTTACTATTACAATAAAGAATTTTTGACACTTATAATCTCCTGCATAAGAGAACATGTGTTTTTATCATTAGATCAAATGTTAGTTTTTAATTGCTATAAATTTTATTTTTGTGATTGTCACACCATAAAAAAATGGTGCCTCTTTACGAGGATAAAGATTTTAACTGAGCAAATTTAATTTACACATCATATATAACGTTATTTTGATTTTATAATTTGTGCGCTACATGAAATAAAAAATGATTTATAAAAATATTTACACTTTTATGATTCCATACACTGCTATATCAATCAAATGGAGCGACTGCATTGTGTCTTTATTTTATAACTTTAATAACTTAATATTTAAATCTTAAATGTTAAAATAAAATTATTAAGTATGATCTATATTATGACATTTTAATTTTATTTTAATTATTATAAAAAAATTATAAAAATGCACGGATGTAATTTTTTTAATATTAACTTATTAATTCATATATAAACAAAAATAAATTAAGTATTATATCGATATAGAGAAAATAATAAAGATCATATTTAGCAGTTTTATTTTAATATATAAATTTGAAATTTTTATTATAAAATAATTGAAAATATAATGGAGAAAAAAAGAGAGATTTGAACACTCCCGGTACGGTTTGCCAGTACTGTCTTATTGTACACTAAAATCCATTTGATCTTTAGTTAGACCGTTGAAAATTAATAATAAATAAACATATGACACATAACAATACTGGTAATGAATCTGGATGTGAACTGAACCTGAACCTTAACTCTGACGTGTTTATATTAATTTCTTCGGTAGTTTGATATGTATACTATATTAAAATATTATTGCCGATGTCACGGTAAGCGCCTACTAATTTGGTCGTAGCTCTTCCCTTCTTTCCTACCACTGCTTACTTCTCCAGCCTTGATTTGATGTGGCCACTACTTTATTGGAGTGCTTGTTGCAGCCTCAAGAAAATATTGTGAATATTATCCAATTTTTCAGTTTGGACTGAACTTTAGGGCCATATAAGTTAATCTTCAATGTAAATGGATTTCGTCCTTTTTAATAAAAAAAAATGTTATCCAATTTTTCCATTTTTAACAACAACAGGATTTTTTTTTTCTGTTATTTGCATCATGAAAAAATAAATTCTTATTTTTATATCTGATATGTTCAATCTATAACAAATTTTATCCATTAAAAAAAAAACACCTCTCCTGTTTGAATATATATATATATATATATATATATATATATATATATATATATATATATATATATATATATATATATATATTGCCTTGATATATTGAAGCATAAAAGTTGAAAATTGAAAGAAAAAAAATACTCCACTGCAGGTTACGTATCAGCGCCAAGTTTGGTCTTTTTTACAAGTGAGCAGTTGACCGAGACACAGTTGGCCACATAACATCACAAACAGCCAATCCAATTCATCACTTTCAAACACATAATTGTGCTTTAGACCTAACAGTAACCAACGCGCTTTGTCGAAGCCACTCAGAAAATCTGGCATGAGCAAATCGTGCCCCTCTTATACCTCTCCCTCGGCCTCATTCCACCTCTCACTTAACACACTCTTTATTACCAACTAACTACAAATTCCTCTAAATCCTTAAATCCCTTCAAAACTGGTACAAACAAATTAACAATGGTTGTGTTCCCTAAATCATGGCATGCCTCCTCCCCAGCGAGTCATAAGCCGGGTGCAATAAACCGGGACCTTCAGCCAAGGGATAAACTCGGTATTCTCTCTTTCGAGGCCGCTGCTACTATGTCCCGACTCGTGTCTCTGCATCAATCACTATCTGAAGCTCAGATATCCAAGTTGCGATCTGATACGATGCGGTCCCAAGGTGTGTCTTACTTGAACTCTAAAGACCAGGCGTATCTAATCAGGTTAGCTTGTGCCGAGTTGATGGAGGAATTGGAGCGAGCTGCAGATACGATTTCCCACTTCTCGCTCCGGTGCAATGGGACTAGTTCCCTATCTCGTGATTTTACTCGTGTTTATGCAAATTTAAAGTCGGGTTCAGCCGACTTAGGGAAATTGGAACACCCGAAAGTAAAGAAAATGGAGAAGTTAATCGCCATGACAGCTAAATTAAGTGCAGAGATGGAGGCACTTGAAGAATTGGAAGCATCTGAGAGAAAAATGGAGAAGTGGTGGGGCCGGCTGAGCGGACCGATTCCGAAGCAACCGCAAATGCCAGTTGCAAATGACGAGTACCAGCTAGAGCTCAAGTCACAACATCAGATTGTACGACGACTCAAGGAGGAATCCTTATGGAATGAGAGCTTTGACAAGGCAGTTACACTGATGGCCAAATCAGCTTGCGCTACTTTCATTCGGATATGCACTGTGTTTGGTCCATATGTGTCGGGTCTACCTCCGGTGTTTCATTCCATGGACCGTGGTCGTCCGTTGTCCCGATTTCGGGCTAAATTTTCCTCAGGCCCGATTATGGAACAGCGAGATATTCCGATGAATATACCGACGAGTAGTTCCTGTCCAATTTTTGGTTTAAAATCACAAATGAATTGGAAGAAAATTCTAGAACCTGCTCCTGATACGGTCGGAGCTGCTGGTCTCACTTTACGATACGCAAATGTAATATTAACAGCAGAGAGGTTGCTACGAATGGAAGCCGAAGGGAGGGAGGATGAGATGGCAGCCCACAGAGAGGAGATGTACGAGATGCTTCCCGTAGCACTAAGATCAATTGTTCGATCAAAACTAAGAGATTGGTGGAGGGATCCCGGGCCATTGGATCAGAGCCTGGCAGAGGGGTGGAAAGAAGCAGCCGATCGCATTTTTGTGTGGCTGGGCCCAATGGCAAGAGACACTGAGAGGTGGAACAATGAGAGGAGTATGGACAAGAAGTGGCGTTACGAGAACGGACCAAGGGCATTCATGTTACACACATTGCACGTGTCGAATAAAGCGAAAGTCGAGGCAGCAATCGCCGAAGTGCTCGTCGGGCTTAGCTGCCTGTGCTGGTACGAAGAGCGCCGGCAGGGTTCGTTTCGTGTCTTATGAGGATTCCTTTCATTGGATTTAATTGAGGGTTAATTGTTTGTATGAATTTAAATTTGAATTTGGATAGTAGGGGGGTAAACAAAATGCAATTCTTTGTAGGTTTAGATGCCATATGGCCATTATTTTGGGTAGTGTTTATAAAAAAAAAGAGCGGTTTTGTGGCCATTTAGCCACCTCAAATTAATCATTGGTTGCACGGTTGCACCTACGGTTTTGGTTATATGGAGATCAAAACGTATTGGATATATTGGCACCGAAAAGGAAATATACATTTCCAATGATACGGTTTGAATTATTTTTTAGAATATGAAAACAAAAGGTTTTCACCAAGAAGAATTTATTAATAGTTTAGACTTCATATTTTCCTTCTACGTATAACCATGCCAAGTCTATCAGGAACAGAATTACTCCACAAACCATCAATAGAATCTGAAAAATAAAATCAAAGAATTGACTTTGCTTTGAGGTTTTGAATAAATATGTTTAGACTTCATATTTTCCTTCTACGTATAACCATGCCAAGTCTATCAGGAAAATAAAAACTCCACAAACCATCAATAGAATCTGAAAAATAAAATCAAAGAATTGACTTTGCTTTTCGTACTCTGCTTAACAATATTTAAACAAAGATAGTGTAAACAGAGGCCGACTCATAATTTTAATCTCGAATCAGATTTAAATAATTAATTGGATTTAAACCCATTAACTAATTAAGTACTCGATAAAAAATAATGTTTTAACTTACTTTTCAATATTATAACTTAATAATTTCTAATTATCTAACTTATAATTCAAATTACCGATAATAATTTACTAATTTTTTAATTTTAATTCTAAATTTAATCCGAATTACAAATTAAATATTTAAAGAGGGGCAAAAACAAATTTCAGAGAAAATTAATCTGAACATCGCGATCTTCACTAAAATTCAATCCAGCTGCTCCTCCCTTGAAACTACGTGAATCCGCCCTTGAGTCTAAAGCCAAATATGGACGCATTAATTAGAAAGGTCGAAGAAAGGAGAAAAAAAACAGAAGAGGGCAAGTCTGGTCAAATAACACTGTATAATCCGAATTACAAATCAAATATTTTGAGGGAGACAAAAAAAATCCAAAAAAAAACAAAATCGATCGGAACATTGCGATCTCCACTAAAATTCAAAATTAAGAAGGAAGCAGCTACTCCCCCCGAAACTACATCCGCCTCTGAATCTAAAACCAAATATGGACGCAGTAATTAGGAAGGTTGAAGAAAGGAAAGAAGAAAAAAAACAAGAGGAGGGCAAGTCCGGTCAATAACACTGTATTTTTGTAATTTTCGTCAATAGTCAAGACTGAACATGTGATCTTTTTCTTGCGGCTGATTTCTGGAAGTTTGTTACATTACATGACAATAATCATTAAGAAATAGTCATAAAATAATTACAACTGCCATTAGTCCAAAAAGAAAGATTTTGTTCTTTATTTCTTTAAAGACCATGGTCAAACTGCCGCCGTTCAAAATCAATATATATATATATATATATTTGTTTAAAAACAATATTTTGTTGAATCTACTACAGCCTATTAATTGTACTAGAGGGGTCTTGTTTTGATCAGAAAATGACTAAATGCCGAAATTATTTTAGATAAAAAAATCAAAATTAATTGATTACCACCTTAAACAATATATTTCAAAACAAATAAGGTTGCTAAATGAGTCGGGCTGACTCATGAACTTTGAACTGAACTCTTGAATGGGTTAATATTGAGCTAAACTCAATTCGAGTTGAGCTCAAACTCGAAATAATTTATCCTTTTATAACAGAGTCGAGTCGAGTCGAGCTAAGTCGAGCCGAGCCCATTCTAGCTTGCTCAATCTTTTCATCTTTTTTAATTGACCTGGGTTAAAATCAGTGGATTTTATGAGTCGATTTAACCAGGCGGTTAAATATATATATTCTTTAAGAAATATATAAATAGATTTAAATGCAAATAAAGAGATACAATTATCACTCTTATATTAATTGGTATATTTCTTTTCTAGTAAATTCTAAGACTAGTGACTCATTTTTATCCAAATAATATTTTCATACCTTATTTTTAGATAGAACAAAAACGAATACAGTGAGTGAAATTAAATTAAAATGATTCAGAATTATTAGAACCTATTTTCTTATCATTTTTTCATTCAAAAGTATTTTCCACCAGTGAAATTTTCTTAATTAAATCACGTGTTTTCTTAGTCAAAATAAGATGATAATTTTTTTGAAGTCAAATCACGTGTTTTGGATTCATAATTCACATTGTACAACACACTTGGAGATTCAGAGTCACGCTATGTCAAATCAGAATCATGCTAAGCCGAATGGGTTTGAGTCGAGTTTGGGTCGAACCTAGAGAATTCATATACCATTTTGAATTCTGATTATTTATTGTTTTTGAATTCATGGATTGTTTAGTTTTACTATTATAATTTGAACTTATTTGTTGTTTTTGAATTTCTGTTATAAATTATGTTACCGAATTTTTTGTTTAGTTTACTGTTATAAATTATTTGTTTAGTTTATTGTTATAAATTATTTGTTTAGTTTACTGTTATAAATTATGTTACCGAATTTATTAAGTTTACTGTTACCGAATTTGTTATAAATTATGCATGTTACCGAATTTGTTTACTTTCTACAATAACTCAGCTTATTTGTTTAGTTTACACTTTACGCTTTGATCAACTTCCGCATTAATTATTTTAGAGGGGAATTTCTTGCATGAATTAAACATATCTCTAGTTCTCTACATCCCTTTGTGTTATATATTCAGTTAAATAAGTATGACATATTAAACCCGCACATTAATATAGATTCTCCGGAGATCTGACCCGTTAAGACTGAACTTAATGTGCTGACGTGGGCTGAGAATCTCCTATAGTCAAATAGGGTAACTCAATTTTTAAATATACTACAATCAATTGGGTTTCAGCTGAGTTCGGGCCGAGTCTAAAGAGTCGAATGAACCGAGCCGAGTCGGGCTTTACTCTTCAAAATTGAATTGAGCCAAGTCGGATTTTAATGAAAGAATGAATGGGTCGAGCTGAGTTTTGAGCGAGTTCCCGCTCATTAGCACCCCTAAAAACAAACCACCTATGTAGACCGCGCACCAAATTGGACTGGTACGCAGATTGGGTTGGCGCATCAAATTGCCCACTGCTGCCTAGTATGCACATAAAATGCACCAATTACGTACGCCAATTCAGTATGCGCACCAAATCAGTGTGTATCCCCAGTCGGTGTACCAATCCAATTTGGCGCGTGAACTAGATCTGCGTGGATAGTAGAAAATAAAATCTTACCATTAAAGTAGTAATCAATTAATTTTTATTTTCTTGAGTGGTAACTAAAAAAATTTTGGTACTAAATTAGGAGTGCAAACGGATCGGATAGTGGTAAAATCATATCCGTATCCGTTTTTATTTTCCGGATACGAATACAGATCGGATATTAGACAGATATGAATACGGATCGGATATTAACCGGATACAGATACAGATATCTGCTTTTTATAATAGTGAATAACATAATTTTTTTCATAATTCATATTAAATTATATAATATATATATAGTATTTGAATATGAATAATTAAAATTCAAAACCATATCTGTATCCGTATCTGCACATATATTATCAGATATCCGTATTAAATTTTCGGAGTCGGATAATATCCAACCCGTTTGCAGCCGTAACTAAATGCTTTGGAGGAGAGTGGAGTCCAAGGGCTTCGGATAAAATTCTTTCCGTTAATTAATGTTTCATAAAAGAGAGATTATGGGCCTGCTAACATGGGCCAATTTCCGGCCTTTTTCAAGTTGAGGTACAAAGTATTGGATTTTATCATGGATTCGTTATCCGCTGTTATTCGTTCTGGACCGTGTGATTAGATTTTACAATTCAGATCCGGAGCTTTTTAAAACAACTTAAATTAAAAAAATCGTTAAATAAATTATGGCTGGTCCAAATAAATTCGGATCCCTAAAATAACTTAAATTTTGAGTTTGAATCCGGACCGGCCAATCTACTTTTACACAAATATTAAAGGGTCATGTGAATTCTAAATTGAACCAGATTCACCTGGATTTTGATCGGATGGTCTGATCCAAACTCAAAATTTGAGTTACTTTAGGCTGTGTTTCACAAAATCTACGTGAAGAGAAACAAAAAAGAAGAGAAAGGAAGGAGGCAGTAAGCAGTTTCCCTTGCTACAGTGGTTACTATACTCCGATTTGGAAGGCACAAATTTGAGAAATTTGTATAGCGTGTTACGCTCACTACAGCAGCGTCTTTTCTCCTTTCCCTCTCTAATTTTGTTCTTCTAGAGCGGATGAACGGCGTGAGCAATCAACGTTCCTCTTCTCTTCTCCTTCGTTTCCATTACCTCAATGAAGAGATTTCTATCCCTCTTTGGAGCACAGTCTTAGAAGATCCAAACCCGTCAAATAGAGTCCAATATAAATTTATCATAGAGGATGTCCAAAATTATGTTTGCCTTAATTATATTGTTTTCAGTTTTAAACATCTTTAGATTATTCTTTCAACAATATACATAATACTACTAAATCAAAACAAGTATTCAAGAATCGTGTCCATTTTAATAATGTAATTTCATAATAAATTTGTGTGACATTACTATAATTCATATCCATTAAAATAAAATATGAAAAAATTGGTTATTAATTATGAATAACAAATATGTGAAGTGTAAATTATTTAGAAAAACCTGTATAAATTAAATTATATGCATATTAATAATAATAATAAAAAATGTAAATAACATGTTAGGTCAAACTAGTCTAAATACCTTAACGGGCCACAGCCTGAGCCCAAGTCCGATATCAGTTGGTTGTCGGACCGGATCAGAGGTAAGATCCATTGATCATCACAACATAATAAAAGTTATTTGAAAATAATACTTTTAAAATATATTGTTGTCCAAGAATCATTTCTACTAAAGTTGATCTAAGATATTGATTTTCATGGGAAAATATGCAGGTTCAAAATCCAAATTCAGCTGCAATTTATGAAAAAACAACTATTCAGTTATTATTTTCACTAAAAAAATAGTGTTCTTATTAAAAAAATATTTTTACATTATATACTAAAATATAAAATTATAAGAAAATATTGAAAAAACAAAAGTACCATTAAAAAATAAAATAAAATAAGTAATGCCACCATCTCCTGCTCTTAACTTCCAACATGTGACCAAATTGCTTGTTCCTTCCTCTCTCCACCACCCTTTTTTGTTCCCCACGATTTAAATATTGTTATAATCATCCATCCATCCAAGATATATTTTTAAGAGTAAGTCTATGGTACTATGCATATTACGATTTGACACTGTATTACGGCTCTATATTTGAGTTTTTAAATTCTAACGGTCGATCCGAACCGTTCATCTTGTTCTCAATATTAATATATATTTGGAGACCAAATTTTACATTTTTTGAAATTTTTTTACTATTTTTTTAGATTTATTGAAAATCACTGTTTTTGGATGGTTCAGAATTTTCAGATCAAGTGATTTTCTAAATATCTAAAAAAATAGTAAACAAATTTTAAAAAATGTAAAATTTGGTCTCCAAACACATATTAATATGGAGAATAAGATGCATAGTTCAGATCGACCGTTAGAATTTGAAAACTCGAATATAGAGCTGTAGCACGGTAACAACCCGTGATATGCATAGTACCATAGACTCACTCTACTTTTAAATACCTCAATTTTTTTCTTCTTTCAGAATTGGAAACAGAGTAAGATAGTAGTATGAATAAAAACTATTATTATTTAAAATTTGAACAAACATTGCATCGTTATTTGCTTATTAATTCTAATTTATGTAATATGGTTCTATTTTTCAAGGGTATGTTTGGATGTGTCAAGAATAGAGGCTATTTTAGAATAGCAGCCATTCAGAGTAGTAATGTGCATCCAAATAAAATTTTTGTTATTCGAAATAGTTAGAATAATTACTATTCTTTATTCTTTGTAAATGTTGGAACAACTATTATACGAAAATGTGAAGAGAGAAGAAAAACTAATTCTTTCTCAGATTTTCGTCAACATACTCTCAAAATGATCTTAGTTGGTTGACGAACCGGATCAGAGGTAAGATAATTGATCTTCACAACATAATAAAAGTTATTTGAAATAATACTTTTAAGATATATTGTCGTCCAATAATCATTTCTACTAAAGTTGATCTAAGATATTGATTTTCATGGGAAAATATGCAGGTTCAAAATCCAAATCCAGCTGAAATTTATGAAAAATAACTATTCAGTTATTATTTTCACTAAAAAAAATAGTGTTCTTATTAAAGAATATTTTTACATTACATACTAAAATCTAAAATTATAAGAAATTTTGAAAAAAAAAAAGTATCAGGTTTTAAAATGAAGATAGTACCATTAAAAAATAATAACAAAATAAGTAATGCCACCATCTCCTGCTTTGAACTTCCAACATGTGACCAAATTCCTTATTCCTTCCTCTCTCCACCACCCTTTTTTTTCCCCACGATTTAAATGTTGTTACAATGATCCATCCACCAAGATATACTTTTAAATACCTCAATTTTTTTTTCTTTCAGAATTGGAAACAGAGTAAGATAGTAGTATGAATAAAAACTATTATTATTATTTAAAATTTGAACAAACATTGCATCGTTATTTGCTTATTAATTCTAATTTATGTAATATGGTTCTATTTTTCAAGGGTATGTTTGGATGTATCAAGAATAGAGACTATTCAAAATAGTAATGCGTATTCAAACAACATTTTTGTTATTCGGAATAGTTATAATAACTACTATTCTCTATTTTTTGTAAATGTTGGAATAACTATTATACGAAAATGTAAAGAGAGAGAAAATTGATTCTTTCTCGGATTTTCGTCAACACATTCTCAAAATAATCTTAGTTGGTTGTTGGACCGGATAAGAGGTGAGATCATTGATCTTCACAGCATAATAAAAGTTATTTGAAATAATACTTTTAAGATATATTGTCGTCCAAGAATCATTTCTACTAAAGTTGATATAAGATATTGATTTTCATGGAAAAATATGCAGGTTCAAAATCCAAATCCAGCTGCAATTTATGAAAAAACAACTATTCAGTTATTATTTTCACTAAAAAAATAGTGTTCTTATTAAAGAATATTTTCATATTACATACTAAAATCCAAAATTATAAGAAAATTTTGAAAAAAAAAATCAGGTTTTAAAATGAAGGTAGTGGCATTAAAAAATAATAATAATAAAATAAGTAATGCCACCATCTCCTGCTCTTAGCTTCCAACATCTGACCAAATTCCTTATTCCTTCCTCCATTCAACACCCTTTTTTTCTCTCCCACGATTTAAATGTTGTTAAAATCATCCATACATCCAAGATATACTTTTAAATACCTCAATGTTTTTTCTTTCAAAATTAGAAACAAAGTAAGATACTAGTATGAATAAAAACTACTATTATTTAGGGTCCTGATAATTGTCCCCTGCTCTCATTCTCCCATTATTCACCTAATTTTATTGGTTCAATCTCGTCTACATTTCTCATGATCTATAAGGAATTTTGTGAATCTAAAATCACGAATGTCTTCTACGCAATTTTATCTTTCAAATAAGATCCATGATAACATATTTTCGAACTCATTGTCATACAAGTATTTATATCTCGTCATTTAAGTATTTATACCTAGTATTTTTCACATATGACATTGTTGACATTTAAAAATATTAATATCAAGTATTACAAGTATTTATACCTATGCACTGAAGTATTTATACTTATGTAGTCAACTATTTTTGTTAGAGAAATGTTGATACAGGGACGATTGGGGAAGGTTGATGCGGAGATGCGGGGTCCATGATTGGGGATAAATACTTACAAGTATAGATATAAATAGTTGCACGATGAGGTATAAATACTCGTGTGACGATGAGTCCGAAAGTATGTCATCATGGATCTCATATGAAAAATAAAATTGCGTAGAATACATTCGTGGTTTTAGATTTGCAAAATTCCTCATAGATCGTGAGAAATATGGACAACATTAAAAAAAAAAGAAAAATCTACCTCTAAAAACGTGTATGATTATTCTCCCCATGTAGTTTGAGTGGTTCCCCATATAGTCATATCAAGTTAGACATGTAAGTATTAATTTCTTAATTTGCTAGTATTAATTTATTATCTTCCAAGAATTTATACCTATAAATTTAATTAAACTTGGAAGACCATGGTTTTTGAATAAATTTAATTAAACTAGTTAATTAAGTTAGTTTATAAACGTTAAAATATGTTTAAGAGATGAGGGATTTCATATAATTATTCTTAAATTTTTGACAAACACTGCATCGTTATTTGCTTATGAATTCTAATTTATGTAATATGGTTCTATTTTTCAATACACTTTGCTTTTCCAACAGTTTATGAAAACAGAAAGTTGACTTCTCATTATCAATGATAATAATAAAAATTTTGATTAATTATTTGTTACCCTGATTTCAGATTAGAGAACAAAAAATATAAACTACAAAGGCCAAAGCACAAACCAAACAGAATTTACAGACTTTCAAATTTCTTATAAATAATTTATTGAATAAAGTCGTACAATGCAAATGAAGCTCACGTAGTTAGCTCGTAGCTAATATTTGTAATTTTTACAAAGTTTACGTAGTTGATCAATTGCATATGTATGTATGTAAAATCTTTTATGCATGAATTGAAACAAGTACGATTTTGAGAATTAGTTTTTATTCTAGTGATAAAAAAAAAAAAATTCAGTGTAAGGTTGCACATTCAAAATCCAATTTATTATTATTTTTTTGTAAATTTAATTAGATATGACTTGTTCTCCAACTTTTATTTCAGAAAAATAAATACGATATAGCTAACTTTTTATGTAATAAATTATGTATCAATGCAGCCATACAAATAAGTGTCATGCGCCAAATCTAGGGGTGTAAACGGTCGGATACATATCAGATAGTAGTTAAATTGTATCTTT
Source organism: Carex pumila (assembly GCA_033356055.1). NCBI lineage: Eukaryota > Viridiplantae > Streptophyta > Magnoliopsida > Poales > Cyperaceae > Carex > Carex pumila. The sequence continues at coordinate 154,788 of JARJHM010000117.1, read as the reverse complement.
ATTCATTATAATTTTTCGATTACGGATACGAATACGAATAGTCTCATATACAGATATGAATCAGTTATCAGACGGATACATATATGAATATAATTTGGATATTTAAAAATTAATTACTAATGTACATTTTAGAATAACATATAAATATAATTTTTTATTCATAAATCAAATCTAATATTTTTCATAATAAGCTTTTTGGTTACAAAAAATATATCATATTATCAAAATATTAGTCACTAATATGTCAAAGTGTTATATTATTCATCAAAATATATATGTATATGCAGTTTAATAAATTATTGATATGTATATGCAATTTAATAAATTAATTTAAGAATGTAGAGTACATTTTTTGTGGATTAACGATATAAACGGTCGGATAGAGATAGTTAAAAATCTTACTGTATTTTGAATACAGATACGAATACAAATAATCTCGGATACAAATACGGATCGAATAATTTAATAATTTTTCAGATTTAGATCTGGATAAAATTAGATAATATCTGATCCGTTTACACCCCTAGATCTAGTATAGATCAGCTCCCAAATCAAGTCTTATTTCCAAAAAGTAAAAAAATATATATGATATCCAACCATATTAAACGAATTGACACGAATTGACATTCTATCCTCTATCTTATGGACATCCTTTTTCTCTACCTTCCAACCATGAAAAAGGAAGGAAGATGGTGATTGGTTCAAATCAATTCAGCTGAATAAGAAGGTTCTCCTAGAACATCCTCTGCATTAACTCAAAACCGATCAACTTTAAAATTCGTATAAATTAGATAAGTACTAAATTAAAGACTCCTATGTTATTGGTGGACGGCTGAATGGGTTCTATTTATAATCGGATGGCTGATATCTATTAACTCAAAAGATGCTCTTTTGAGTTAATTCAGACGATGCTGACTCGTTCTCCTAGCACTATGAAACACAATCACTATGTCATATACGCCTATTACTTACCAGTTACCACAAATTGTATCCGAGAAAACTATCTTTCCGACTTAGTCATGCCTTTATTAATTACCCTGGTATGCGATCTAACAGGAAGAGGACCACGTCGAACGAAGGAAGGGAGTTATTGGAGAAGGAAAAAGGAGTTCAGTTAGTATAATATTGGTATCATATAATATTAATTTTAAAGTTAATTTAATAGATTTTAAATAATTAATTGAAATTGTTTAAACAAATTTATTTTATGAGTGATGTATTTATATGTAAATTTTTTATATTTTCAAATTATTTTAGTATCAAATTAAGTGGTAAAAATATTAAAAAATAAATATATTAAAATTAACTTAAAAAAATTACTCATTTGACTGCTTGACTCGATATTAAATAAATTCAAAAATTTATAAATTTATATGTAAACGCATAACTAATAAAGTAGATCGATTTAAACCGGTTAAATTCACTGTTTAAAATTAATTCAATAAATTTTGAAAATAATATTACATAAACTCCAGTGACGACGCCGATGTTATATTAGAAAAAGACGAAAAGTTTTTTTGAAAATAATATTACATATACTCCAGTGACGACGCCGATGTTATATTAGAAAAAGACGAAAAGTTTGCTACGGAAAGAGGTCGCATTACATAACTTCAATTACAGCTAACGAAGGGCCCACATGTCACGTGCTTTTCCTTCTTTCCAGACCTTGAGTGCATCCGCACCGAAATACCATGCTCCCACGCGATGCCCACATGTCCATGTTTTGCAATTTCTTTTATATTTAAAAATTACAAGATATCAAATTATGAGAGACAAAATAGATTATTGTTTTGAGTAGAATTAGTTTGTTTTAAAATTTATTAGATTTCTATCTCAATTCTAAAATATATCAGATTGATTTCAAATAATAAATTAAAACTGTTGAAATTTTCTACTTTACGAGTGATACATATATAGGTGAAAATTTTAAAATTTTAATTTCACTAATTTTTCACACTGTGTGACTATTGCTACAAAATTCAGTAAGACTGAATCATTAATCTTGTTTCTAATAATTTAATTTCCAATTTCTAAAATAATTGTCCTCATCTGTCCCTGTTGTCCGGTTTTGACACTGAAGACTTTAAGCAAGAAAATATTTCATTTGGTCTCTGGGTAAGGTGAGCCGTCCATTTCAGACTTTGACCATGTGATCTCGAGTGCATTACTATCCACTCAACTGGAAAGAAACCTAACCTGGTGGACCATGTTATAAGAAATAAATTTGTACTCCTTTTTTGTCTTTTTCCTTAACAACAAGAATCATCTCATTCATCCTATATTCCTATCCGATGAAAGACTTTGGAGTCCACCTTGGCAGCTCTTGATATTATATATTCAACCAAAGTCTTCCTGTCTATCTTGGCAAGGCAGCTCATTGCCATCACAGTGAGAGTTTGTGATTCGAAAATAATTTAAGTATAATTCACGAATAATTTGTAATTCGCTTTTTATATGCGTTTTATTTGAATAAAAATGTATTATATTTTTTTTTTACATTTTATTTGATGTTTAGTTCGAAAATGTAAAAAAATAAAAACAAATTAAACACAAATAATTCGCAAATAATCGGAGTATCTGATTACTATGATTGCTACTGCCTCACTACTACTTGTATCACTATGGTCCGATTTGGAACATTAAAATAAATGAGCCAATTAATATAGAGTATAACTAGGGTGTTCCTAAGTTCACTAAAGACTCTTTATGAACTCAATTCTAAAATTTATTAAATTGGTTTCAAACAACGAATCTAAACTGTTGAAATCCTTCTAACTTATTACATGTGAAAATTTAAAAGTTTCGAATTAATTTAGTATAAAATCAAGTGGTCAACATTAGAAGGTTTATAAATTAATTTTAATGCATTCATCTTTTCGACGCCTTTTAACTCTATACAAAATTATTTTAAAATTTTAAATTTTTTGTATGTAGATGCCTTGTAAGGTAGAAGGATTTCAACGATTCGGCAACAAGGGATTAAGAGCTTAATGAGCGTTAAGGAATTGATTTTCAGTTGTCTTAGTCCGTGGATGAAAGCTAAAGGAGTTAAAGGACGGGATAGAGCCGTAAAGGTGCCTTAAGGTCCGGACAGAAGATTAAGATTCGGTCAAAATGAGGCTAAATGAGGTGATCTTAAGAAAGCTAAAGGAAGCAGATTAAGGCTTAAAGAAACTTAATTTCTTATTGCCGAACAGTCCCAATAACTTGTAATTTGTTACCTAGTCCTATAAAACTGATCTTTTTCAGTAATATATTTGTATGATATGAGCATAACACATAAAGTTCGAAAATAATTGATTATTTATAAAATAATGAAAAATTCATAGGTTCCATTAAAAATGTTAAATAAATAAATAGTGTGTTATCAGTACAATTTAATAAATTAGAAGATAATTTGAGAATATGCTGAAAAAAATAATTCACATTTTTTTTAAATATTATTACTTTGATCTAGACCTTCCCAACCAAATCAGAAGATCCAAAAGTATCCTACTATAATTCCTTTAATAAATGGTCAAATTCTTATAAAAAAAGAATATCCATGTCTCTTATCTCAGTATCATACTTACTATGCCAAGTGTTAGTACAGAGCCACTACACATCAAACATACTGTACATCTTTTGGTACTGTATTACAGTATATTCATCCTTTATTAAAATTGAATTGTTTATTGTTACATGTTGGAATGATACAAAATAACATGGAAGAAATCAACAACCTTTATATTTATATTTTCAAATAGAGGAAATATATCTTGTTATTTGATAAGAATTTTATAACAACGCATTAACAACAGAAAAAAATCCAATTAACAACAGAAAAATCATCATTTTGTGCAAGCAACCGCTTTACATGGAAGCCCTCCCTCCAATTGCAATTAGAGAATAACTAATACAAATGTACAAAGCTTTCAACATTCGAAATCTTTTCTATAGCAAATAGGATTCATGTTGACTAGAAAGAGTATTTCCTTTCCCACTTTGTCCTATTCGCGCAAAATATTGGTTATTACTTTCATTCTAGATCTTTCTTTCCAATGTCAGTGTTACTATAGAAATTTCTGTACAAACTTTAGTAACCAACCGAATTGATTGAAATTGATTAATATCACTGGCCTACTTATGATAAAAGACACCAAGAGAAAGAAGAAGGGTAAAATGGGAAAAAAACAGATTCTGAAAATACTTAATTGTGGATAATAATTTTTATGGGTAAATACAAAAAGATAGACAAACTTAAGAGATATATTAGATATAATGAAGAGTATAAGATAAATAGAAAACTGAACAAGTTTTGAAGAGTAAATAGAAAATTAACACTTAATAAAAGTAGGCAAGTGCCATAATATTTGAGACTGATATAAACTAATTATCGGGCATTCAATTAATGTTGCCAGTATATGTTGCTAAAATTAATTGTTCAATTAATGCTGTCGTCAGGTCCAGTTGGCGAATATCTTTAACTATTTTGAAGGAAAAAAATAGTAACCCTCGTTACTAGTTCAGTTAACATTCTTTTTTCTTTTTTTAATAATCTAGTTCAGTTAATTAAACAATGTTTTTATTTTAAGATCCTCAGACTTTATTTTTTATTTTTTGATAAAAGTAGATACTCATCATTTATGTTTGATCTAAATAATAAAATAACTTATTTTGTATTAATTCACCTCTTAATCAATCTTACTTTTATTTTATTCTTCAAACGTCAAATGCAATCAATCTTACTTTTATTTTATTCTTCAAACGTCAAACGTAGGATACTTATCCCAGAATTTTTTTTATAAACCATAATTATAAAAAAGTTTTTTATAATTAAAAAATTGTTTTATTCTTCAAACGTCAAATGGCATTTCGGTCCCAACTATTTTCACATATTTCAAGAGAAAAATACATTAAAAATTTGTAAAAATATCCGATATTGAATTGACATTTCGATCTAAAAAAAAATAAAATTTCGGAACTGAAATAGCAATTTCGGTTCTTATGGATTTTGCAAAAAAAATTAAATAATCATAATGGTTTCATAATTTTTTTTTTTCAAATTATAGTTTATAAAAAAAGTTCCCCATCTTACCACAATCAAACAAGGAAAGTCCACACTCAAAAAAAAAAGAAAAAAACAAGGAAAAGTCTGAATCACACATCTTGCCATACAGGTCATGCTTAACCCTGTAGACCCCACACTTGTCTCAGTCACTACTACCCAATCTAACTAACCTCATCAAAGAAGTAAAAGGAACCAGCAAGGCAGCAACCAACCAAAACCTTAAAACCTTAAAACCAGAAACACAGAGAGAACCTTGCCTCCACAAATGCTTAGATCTCACCTCACTCTCACCAACCAAACCTTAAAACCTTAAAACCAAAAACACAGAGAGAACCTTACCTCCACAATGCTTAGATCTCACCTCACTCTCACCTTCCTCCTCCTCCTTTTCAATTCCTTTCTCTTTGCAACATCCCAACAAGAGGAGTTCTTTTACAATGGTATGAGTTCTAATAACCCCAATCAAATCCCTTTGAAGCTAAATGGTGTCTCTGAAATATCAAATACTGGTATTCTAAAATTGACAAATGATACTAGCCGATTAATCGGTCGCGCATTTTATCCAACACCTCTGCAATTCCTCAGCACTGATACTGGTACCGCCTTCTCCTTTTCGACAGCCTTTGCATTTGCCATTGTACCGGAGTATGCAAAACTAGGTGGCCATGGCCTTGCCTTCACCATTGCTCCTTCCACGGAGTTCATAGGAGCTCAACCCAGTCAGTATCTTGGATTACTCAATGCTACTGATGTAGGAAATAAAACCAACCATTTATTTCATGTAGAGTTCGACACGGTACAAGATTTTGAGTTCAGTGATATAAATGATAACCATGTTGGGATTAATTTGAACAGCATGATTTCAAACAGTTCTACCAATGCCTCTTATTATGGGGATGATGGCACAAAGATTGATATAATGCTAAAAAGTGGTAATACAATTCAAGCATGGATCGATTATGATGGAGTTCAAAAGCTAATAACAGTAAGTCTTTCGCCTCATTCTTCGAAACCTAAGAAACCGACTCTTTCTTACTCGGTTGATTTATCCCCAATTTTTATGGACAAAATGTACATTGGCTTCTCTGCCTCAACCGGCCTTCTCGCAAGCTCACATTACATCTTTGGATGGAGTTTCAAAATGAACGGAGCGGCGAAATCATTGGATCTATCCTCTCTGCCTTCTCTTCCCAAACCAAAGACCAAAAAGACCACTCTTGCACTAGCGATTGCATTAGCAATTTTTGCAACTCTAGTAGTTGTAGCCTCAATTGGTGGTTATGTCATTTACAAGATAAAAAATGCTGATATCATAGAGCCTTGGGAACTGAAACATGGTCCCCGACGCTTCTTGTATGACGATCTGAAACGTGCTACAAGAGGCTTTCGGGACAGTAATTTGCTGGGGTTTGGCGGTTTTGGAAAGGTTTACAAAGGGGTGCTTCCTGGATCCAAGATGGAAGTGGCAGTTAAGCGCATCTCGAATGGATCACGGCAAGGGTTGCCTGAATTTGTTGCAGAGATTTCTAGTATTGGCCGGTTACGCCACCGTAATTTGGTACAGCTCCAGGGGTGGTGCCGTCGCCGCAACGATCTTTTACTTGTGTACGACTACATGCCTAATGGAAGTCTTGATCGGTTTCTTTTTCGTGATGATACGGCTTCACCCGAGAAAACAAATCAACACCTGAGTTGGTGTCAGAGGTTTCATATCTTACAAGGTATAGCCTCGGCTCTTTTGTATTTGCACGAAGAGTGGGAGCATGTGGTTTTGCACCGCGACGTTAAGGCGAGTAATGTGCTGGTAGACGCCGATTTCAATGGCCGGCTCGGTGATTTTGGCCTAGCCAAGTTACATGAACACGGGGCCAATCCTAGCACTACACGTGTCGTTGGAACTGTCGGTTATCTCGCACCAGAGATGATTCGAACTGGTCGTGCCACTACTGGGTCGGATGTATTTGCCTTTGGAGCAATGGTGCTTGAGATTGTGTGTGGCCGCCGGCCAATAGAGCCAAAAGTAGTACAGGAAGAGGCTGTGTTGGTCGATTGGGTACGGGACCGGTGGGCTGCTGGTAGCTGGGCTGACGTGGTGGACCCCAAACTAGGAGGAAATTATAACAGGTTCCAGAAATATATTTATACACATTTAGATAAGTTTATTTGGATTTACTATACATCTAAAACTAACCTTAGAGCTCTGAAGCAACACAAATAGGTGTTTTTTTTTTCAGTACAGATGTAGTGGTATTGATCTCCAATTTTCCAACAATCTGTGATATATAAATCCTTGACTTGGGTAGATACAATTAACAAGCTTATGAATTTTGTTAAGTTAGTTAACAGTATTTGTTAACAAACAGGAATGAGGTTGCAGTGGCACTAAAGGTAGGTCTAATGTGCTCGCATCCGGACCAAGCTGCACGGCCCAGCATGAGGGAGGTGGTGAGGTATCTAGAAAGCGGTGATGCATCAGCAGTGCCAAAAGTGGCAACACCGGAGCAATTGAGAGATTATGAGAAAAAGAGCAATGTTGGGTTCGACGCATTTGTGCAAGCCTACCCTTCTTCATCTTTTGACAAGGATTCTAATTGGTCCACCATCACCACCACCATTGGCAGCAAGGGAGAAAGATCGGAGGTGGATATGGGACCCAATGGCTACAATCCGGTGCCACCGTTTGTCCGTTGAAGCATGTCAAATAGAATTTTTAGCTGATAATTTTAGTGTTGTGAGATGGTAATTAAGCTACATAGGCAATTGGCATAGAAGATCTGATACCATATTCGCTAATTAGCTCTCCAGACAATGCGAATTAGTGCAGAGAGAATTCAACAGTACTATTATCTATTGTGATAGTTAATTTTTGTTTTGTAAAAATAGTCGATAATTACTAGGAGAATTGAAGAACACTGCTCTTTTCGTTCTCTTGTACAATCAGCAGCTCGGGCCGGTCCGATGGACATGGGACCAAACTTGATCCGACGCCAGTTTAGACCCGTTCGATCTACATTATGATTCATACAAACTTGATTAGCGTGAACTTAAAAGTCGTTCACATGGATGTTTATGTGGATTGGACGGCACTAACTGTACGTTAGCTCGAATTTGATCGGATACTCATCAGACCGCCCCTACAATCAATGGCTCCCCTACTACTTGCATGGGGTAAATGCAGAGCTGCTATAATCAATGTCATCTTTTAGGGATAAGATCTTACATTATCATATTTAAATTTTAAATTAATCTCTCATCTTTATAACTTCAACTTCTAAATCGGTTACTGGTGGCTTTAGATCATTAAAAGCCTTTGCACCAAGTAATGAGGCATTGTACACGGAGAAAATAGTGAATGAATGAATGTTCTGGCAGAGTGCCATTTTCTGGTACTGTACCGTAGATATTAGGTTTAATAGGACAGAACATTGATTTATTTATTTAATTATTTTTTTGTGAAAGATTAATTTGAAGATAATGAATGAATGTTCTGGCATAGTGTCATTTTCTGGTACTGTACGGTAGATGTTAGGTTTAATAGGAGAGAACATTGATTTCATTTATTTATTTAATTATCTTTTGAGAAAGATTAACATTAAATTTGAAGATAAGAGTAAAGCTGCCGACAGTTTTGCAGCATTACCACATGCTTTGCATAATTGTATATCTTGGGTAGATTCCTAGGTCACCAAAATATACCTAGGTTGAATTTCTTTCACAAAAACGCCCGGTCAACAAATTAGTCCATTCCTTGGGGCCATCACATGCTATACCGATTTGTCCATCAATAAAAAAAGAAGCAAGTCCCTCTATTTTTATTTTTTCTCTCTCCCGATTCTCCACTTCGCCAATTCCATGTCTCTTCTTTAAATAAACATTGAAGTACAAATCAAGGGAAAAGAAGAGATAATGGAGAAGTCTAAGGAGGGATGGAATTGTATCCTTTCAAAATTTCGTACTCTATTTATTTATTGGGAGAATTTCATGTATACCCCTCAGAAATCTCAAAATTTCCCTATATTTAATTTTTTTTTTACAAATTTACCCAATTTATGGACTTCACTTTTAGACTCTTTTACATGAGACGGACACAATAATCTAAATGGAACAAATATCTCAGAAACCAAAGAAAGTTGAGCAAAATTTATCGACCTAATCTGATAATTGGGAGAGTTCATGACCGAAATACAATCTAGACTCTTTATTTTATTTTTCCCTGCAAAGTCAACCACCCAAATGCAACCAACTAACAGTGATATCTTCAGGCAAATAAGATCTGACCAAAGCACCAAACCAAAATCCAATTAAGTCAAGACTGATTGATCAAACCATGACTGGGATTGAGTTAACATAACAATCTGATCTGACATGTCGATACAGCAACTAAAAAGCAAATCTGCCAGGTTGAACACAACACAACTGAATCCTAAGTGCCAGATGAAACAAAACCTAGGTTAGACATGAAACTAAGAACCCGAGATTCAAAATTTATCCAAGTACAAAATGATAATTCGACATGCATTGAGCCAATAACCCATGACAAAAAGATATGATCTGATCCAAATGGCCATCTATGAAAATTTCAAGGATCAGTAAAGATTAAAATTTTCACTTCTAATTAAAACATAAAATGCTGAAGTATTTGGTGTAAAGATGAAATTATCTTCACTTCTTTTTTCATAAAGCTTCGAAGGACTAAAGGAACTGCAGAATCAGATTATGCTCATATCTATCTTTATGAAAAAAAATTCTCCAATGACATTCGTGGCAGAAAACAAAGATTCTGAACTAACCAAAATATACATTGGCAAATATACTCTCGGAGGGTAGACTTGAGAAATTCTCACCAGTGAAATCCTGTATTACTGTAATTAAGGGATTGAACAGTTAATATTGCAGAATTCAAAAGAAACTCCAAGGTGCAATAATTAGAATAAAAGGCAAAAGAACTGTACATCTTAATACCTCGTAGAAGAAAGCTATATAATTCGACAGATGCGCGTATCAACAACAGCCAGTTTTGATGATTCAGAGAAATCTAGTGCTTCGGCTAAAGTTAACCTGCGGTTTCTCCACACAGACTCAGCCCATCTCTTCATTTTCTCCCCTTCTTCTTTCCTGTTTTGTTGTATCAGTAGTAACTCTGCGTATCCCCCTGCATACATCCATCATCAATAAATCATGTCCTGGTCAAAATCTCCAAAATGATTTAAGTTTTTCTATTTGGAATTTTCTTAGGCCTAATTCATGTCCTGCTTCTTTACCAATAATATATTAGTCAAGGAATGAGATAGTATTGGTACAAAACTATAAATTAAGAAGAAAAATTGTAGTTTAATGGAGTAGAACCTCTGGCAAGAGCAACTATGTCCCTCTTATCCCCCGGCACATCATTAGCTAGAAAAAATAGGGTCTTAAAGTTAATTCAACTAAATAAAATATGCTAGAGAGATGAGTTGTTTTCCATAGATCTTCTTTTAAAGATCCATTCACATATTTCTATAAAGCAATACCTTCAGAATTTAGGTCCGGAGCTTTTAAAAGGTCGAGGGCCCTCCTGTACAACCCCTGTCAGACATAAGTTTATTATTTTTGTAACTGACTGTACATATTTTTAATATGAAAATATGAGATTATGTATCTAACCTCTTGGACTAAGATAGAGCTAGAACCTTCCAACCTAGCTCTTTCTTTAAACATCTTAGCTATACATGTCAGCACAACCCCAACTTTTAGATGACTTGACCCTGAAAAGAGTAAACCATAATTCCATAATTACATAATATCTGCTTTACAGATGTCAGAAAATTGGAAAACAAATAAGAAGGAAGATAAACAAACCAAAATGGGCTTCAGCTTTTGTCAGTGCCTTCGTCAGCAGCTCTTCTGCTTCATCAGTTTTTCTGATAAAAATATTCAGTGTATGACAAGGTTTCATTTCATTTCATTTCACATGTTCATAAGATTGAACATTTGAAAGACTTGAGAAACTTAAGAAGACTTGAGAAACTTAAGGTCTGTGTACCCGGTACGAGACAGAAGCTGGCCCAGAGCACAAGTTCCAGCAAGTGAGACCTCTTCAGGTACCATATTTGCGGATGCTAAAAAGTACTCCCTTGAAATATCTTTTGCACTAGATGCTTTGACAGCCAATTCATACATGTCTTTTGCTGAAGCAAAATTCCCATTGCAGTGCAAATATTCACCATAAGACAACAGTGTATTTCCTGCATACAAAATTATTGGTTAAAACTCTTACGCATTTCTCAAAGAACTAGATCAAAACAAATCAACTATCTAGACAAATTATCTGGTGCATAAGACTTATGCGCATAATGGCACCACAAATTCTGAAATGCTAATTCCATATTCAAAGGAGCAAGAAAAAAGAAAAGACAGCCGAGCTTAGGACCTAGCTTCAAGGGATTTTTTTGTAAAATACAAAAAAGCAATCTATTTCATGCCAATTGTTTCAAGGAATTATTCTGTAGATAAAGAAAAAATTTGGACCGTAATAATAATAAGTCATTGTTATGTGTTACACCATAACCATATGTTAGAGCCGTGGGCTTAGTGCAGTGGTGCGAGCCCCGTCTCTCTACAGAGAGACACATGTTCAGTTCTCGTGAAAAGCATCTAAAGGAATGCTGGGGGTGTACCGGGGCCTTTAATAAAAAAAAAAAAATTTTAAAAAAGAAAAAGAAAAAGAAGAAGAAAAAGAAAAAGAAAAGAAAACATACCTATATGTTCTTCAGCAGTTTCAGCATTGCAATCCTGACAACCATCAAAGAAGGATTTGGCTGAGATACAGATACTTTCAGTCACATCATTCATATTTTTATATTATATCCCCTACTGATGTTCCATCAAAGTAAAAATGAAATTTTAACCTGATTCAATCTCCCCATTTATGAGAGCAGTGAGTCCTCTTACACCATTAGCACGTAAATTTATGTGACTGAGGTTGTTTTGGTTTCCATTTGTTGATGGCTCCAATGGATCATCTAGTTCCGCTGAGCTAATCTCCTACATCTCAAGTTAAAATAAATATAAACAATAAATGACTTTTCTCTTAGTACTTTAAACAAATTAGCTAAGTTCAGTACTTTCATATTATACAAACAATTAAAAGTGGTAAGTACCAACTAACAAAACATGTACCTGTCCTATCTCCATTCGCACACCCATCAAGCCTTCCCAGGAAGCAACTGAAATAGATGTCAGGTGGTAAATATCATTCATGTAATGGTATTAAATTATTTATGTAAATCAATAGTCATAGCAGTATAAAACACAAAATACTCTTGGGATACAGAATGCACATACAAGAAAAATACCTCTAAAAGCTCGAGAAGGAGCCTGACGGTGAACTGCCTCAAGTTTCTCCATAGAATCTTGAAACCTGCCCCTGAACAATGCCAAAGTTTTATTCTTGTCATCAACTTTGCAACTAAGAAAAAATTCTACGGATGTAAATTTGTGCCCTGCTGTGCATGTGACCAAATTCGGAGGGCCAGTCATGGCATGTTAGTCACGCCGCCACCTCACGTGACTGATCACTTTTGGTCACATTTAACTATTTCTTTTGCAATTTAAGTTAGTTTATTCAAGATTCACATTTCGATCAAAATCTAATGGTCCTGATCACACGTTACTTGTGTTGTCTTGTAACCAGACCAGTTCCCATGTTGTACTGTGCCAATATTCTGAAAGATGGTCACGTCACGTGAATGGTCACGGCATGAGATACGTGAGTCACGTCACACGTGCCATGCCTTGACATATCCAGTTCACATGGAAACTTAGCAAATTAACCAAAATTCCGTGGAAACTTAGCAAAATTGATTTTAAACAGAAATAAAAAATAAAAACAAAACCTCTCATATAGTAAAGTAGAAATAGCCAAATTAAGCATCGCAACAGCTTCAACACTGCCCTCTCCTCCCTCCAAATTGGAAACACCTTGCTCCAATATCCTCATTGCTTCCTCGCGCCAATCAGCTTTGAACAAAAAGGACAGATTAAATTAAAATTGAGATTTGGGCAGGTAATTGGACTCAAGAAATTACAGAAGCAGTGCAATTTTGGCTGTCGTCCGACATGCATTTTGTTCCGCTGAAGATAGCTCATGGCCTGTTGCAAATAGCTGATGATAATAGGGAGCTGATACCAGTACATTGAAGTTCTGTTACGTTTTGTGTGAGACAAAACTGAAAAATGGTTGTTTTATGCATATGTATTTTTTTACTATATTGTCAAACTTGTACTAAAATAGGAAAGACTGGTAAGGGGTAGATATCAGGCTTCTAAGTAATTGGTACCAGTAGGGCTTATGTGTGTCCAGTAGTAGGGAGTTGATACTGGTACCTAGGAATAGGTGCCAGTGAGGAGGTAATGGTTCTGCTTCTTTGTTTTTCTTCCCAGAATATTGCATTGTTTCTTTAATGAAACAGGTAGCTGTTACAACTTTTTTTCTTTTTTTTAAAAAAAAAAAAAAGTAAAATTGAGAACATGCAACCTGACCAAATGAGACACCTAATTCAGACAAAAGTCGGAAAGAGAAGAGAGAGTAACCTGATGGACGGGTTCGGGCGTCAACAAGGGCATATCGGATCATTTCAGCGGCGATCCGCTCCGGATGACTCTTAGCAGCTGGACTGGTCCCATAGAGACGCAGTGGTAAAGCTGGCCAGATAACGGGTTTCGGGTTTTGGATCCTTTGACTTTGCGCTAGCGCACTTCTGAGAACTGAGCGGAGCATACTGTCGTTCTTGCAAGAACGAACGAACGAACGAATGAAGAGAGAGCTTGAACAATATGCCGGAGCCAGGGAATTAGCATTCTCTGAGATATCTCAAATTTTGCGTGACTTTTTGGAAAATCTCAACCGTTCAAATATTTCTACACGAATCTCAAAGCTCAAATAATACCGGCCCCCTACGCTATCCCCGACTAGTCACCGAACACGTCGGTAACGCAAAATATGAGATATCTCAGAGGATACGCACTCGGAGCGAGGAGCCGAGGAGAGGAAACGAAACTGCAAAGTTGTTCCACTGCTTACACGTGTCTGATTTAGGTTTCTACGGGCTTCTAGGAAGATCAGATTATGGGCTCTTCTATATTGAAGATTGAATGGGCCTATGTAAAAGCCACAATAGGTCCAATAAAACTTGATTCCATAGGAGGGGAAATTTCATGGGTCCGGATCCGCTAAAGTAACTTAATTTTTGGGTTTTAGATTGGACTGTCAGATTCCAATTTGTCGCTTGTGATCGTTTTGGAATTCAAATTTGTCGCTCGGAATGTGTATGTTCCACTTCGGAATGGATTATCGCAGATTCGAATTGAACAGTTCCAATTTAAAATTCAAAAATTAAGTTCACTGGATCTGAATTTGAATTTCATATCCCTCTTTTTTTTTTTTTGAACTTACGTTTTTCTCCTTCTAAAGTTCATAATAGATATTTACACTTCTAAATTTAAAAATTTAAAAATTTACAAATTTTTTTTATTTTTTTTATTAAAACTCATTTTAAATTAATAAAGTACTCATTTTAGTGTTTATTAAAAATATATAAAAAAATATGTAGCATGTTTAAGAGATTTTAATTGGTTGGTTTTAAGAGGAAATTATTTATTTTCTTACTTGTGATGCACACATAAATATATATCGAAATGACATTGTATATGCGTCACAAATAGAGAAATAAAAATAAATTATTTGTCTTTAAAAACCAATTAGTTAGAAGACGGATCTTTTTCTTACACAAATTATATATTTTTAGTTTTTAATAAAGGATCAAATTGATAAAGTCAATAAAATTGATAAATTTGTGAGTTTTAAAATTTTAGAAGGGTAAATGATATAGTGAATTTGCAAAGTACAAAATAGTTTGTACTATGAATCAATATCTTAGTTAATAAATTTTAAACAATCGATCCAAATCATTCAACATGATCTCTACATAAAAAATGTACTTGTAGATCAATTTTTTTATTTAGTGGGGAGAAATATGTAATTTCAAAGTTTGGAGGTAATACTTAAAATTCCCTCTTGATTTTATTGTGTAACTTGCATACTTTTTAAAAATAAATTACAGAGTCTAACTAGCTTTAATTGCATTGCTTAAAATCATCAAAAATCAAATTAAACTTGATGCAAGATGGATGGAGGTTTAAATATTATTTCTTTTATTATATTGAGTCATTACAAAATATTTTCATTGCAATACGAGACGGTGCTTAGTTGCAAGAACTATTTTGCTCTGAATATATAAATGTGTTCTATATGAATATTTTCATCTCAATCAAATTATTTTGCTAATTTTTTTTTTTTGCTTAAAACTCTTGGCATCATGCAAATAGTTCACGTCAGGAGAAATGCAAAACAAGAAAAATGAACAACTTTTGAGAAATACAAATGACAAATGCGAAAAATTAAGCACAGATTAGTTGGAAATTGCCTAAAAATTAATTACTCATTATTGCGAGGGACAAAACCGGGAGTTAGGGTGCAAACGGATTGGATATTATCCGTCTAGATCCGAATCCGTATTTGAAAATTAGATACAAATATTCGATATCTGTGCGAATATAGATATGTATATGGTTTTAAATTTTAATTATTCTTACCTGAATAGTAAATATATCCGAATAATAGTATTGAAAATCTGTATTTGTATCTGTATTCGGAAAAAAAGGGGGGAATTTCACGTATACCCCTCAAAAACTTCAAAAATTACATAGTTCCCCCTCTAAAATTTAAAATTACATATTCCCCCCTCTAAACTTCAAAAACTCATATATTTACCATTTTATTGTCTTTTATATTAAAGCACATTCTAAATTTATAAAATACCTATTTTACCTTTTTATTAAAAAAACATAAAACACTCATTTGACTCAAATTTGAATCTAAAGGTTCCTATACAGTCTGAATTGCTTTGAGATCCGTGCATGCTAGATCAGCACAAATCTTGAAGTGAACAAACATTGAGATTGATGCAATGTACACAGATCTTAATGCGATGCACACAGAACAAAATTGCTTTGAGATTCGTGTGGACTTGATTAGCACGAATCTTGAAGCGAACACGCAATAATCTTATTGCAATACGTGCGGATCAGACGGTAAAGAAACCCTTCAAATTCAAATTTGAGTTCGATGGGGCATTTTATATTTTTAATGAAGGGTAAAATAGGTATTTTATATATTTATAATGAGTTTTAATATAAAAGACAATGAAATGGGTAAATATGTGAGTTTTTGAACTTTAGAGGGGAAAATACGTAATATTCAAATTTAGAGGGGAGAATACGTAATTTTGAAGTTTTTGAGGGGTATACGTGAAATTCGCCCCCAAAAAAAAAAACGGATACAAGTATGCTTTTAATATAGCTGATTTGACTTCATACTGAACAATAGTTATGTATTTTTTTTTTTTGTCCCTTTTGGCTCTATTGTTCATACACTGCGTAAAGCCAAACTAACACCGTTAATAATTTAATAATATCTTAACTCCTCATTATCACTAATAATAATATTCCTGTTACTTCGGCTGTACAAGGGTCCCACTTCACAGTCAACACTTATCTTCTTGGTCAAAGCAGAAGATGATGAGGTGGACCCCATTTGCAGTATCGCTTTCATTCCCTTCATGCTCAAGGCAGCTGTGCTATTTTTGTACATAGCACTGTTTTAAATTATGCATTAATTTTTTTTTATCTTGAACAAAATCGGCCATGTGTTCCCTGAGAAGGGTTTTAATTTTATATGAAAAAACATACATTTCATAATTGAGATTGACATGTAATTTAAAATAATTGAAAACATTTGAAATCAACCTTAAATATTTGCATGGTTTCATGTTGTTTAATTTGTTTTTAATTGGTCTGCCTTTAATATTAGTACTATAAACTGTCCTGGCATGCCTTCAATTTCTTTTGTAGTTTGCACCGAAATTTTTATTAATAGAATAAAGAAAAAAATAAAATAAATCAAAACACCTCTATTTTATGGGTGATTGCAGATCTGTAGATTGGTTTGACGGCTCCCTCCAAAAGTCTAAAAAATACACTGTAATATTGAATATATTATAATTTTGAGGGACCTCTAATTAAGTCAATCTGCGGCTCACCATAGATTGGCTTAGCGGTCCGGATAAATGTAGAATTCTCTCATTTTAGAGGTGTTTTGTTTTTTTTTGAAAGGATATAAATAAAAATTTCGACCGTTTGCATCAATTTAATTAACCAGAATATAAAACAGAAATTAGGTAAACATAAATAATTGTATATATATGAACATGTTTTGTGTTGTACCAGTACAACAACCAAAAGGTCGCTTAAGAATAGGAGTTGGGTCAGGCATCCTTCTCTTGATTGGAGGGTTGGCCTGAGAAGGCATAAAAATATGTTAAAATGATATATATACATAACAAAGAGAAGAGAGAATTAATATTGCATCTCAACCAACCCTAAAAATGTTAGTAAGTTGGTTACAAGCTCAAGTCAATGAAAGTTCAAACAAGCAACTATTTTTTTTTTAAATAATAAATGGCAATTATCTACCTATTTAATGAAACAGAACTTTTACACCCTATATATTTACAAAATAACCTCTCACCTACTACATCACATGTAAACAGAACTTTTACACCCTATATATTTACAAAATAATCTCTCACCTACTACATCGCATGTACCTAGAGCGGAAAAATCGCACCGTGATAAAATTAATTTTTTATGTGCCGTGTTGTACTAAATTGTTGCTAAAATATCAAGGTATATGGTCACAGCATGTGAATAGTCACGCCACGTCATGTTTAAACGTGCCGTGACCAAATTGACTCACGTGACTTATGTGACTATTTAATCATAATTTATGTTAGTTTATTTAAAATTCACCATTTAGTCAAGATTTAATAATCTTAATTACATGTGACTTGCGTGACTAGATGTTTTGAGTGTTGTACCGTACCGTGTTAAGTTTTCAAAAGATGGTCACAGCACGAGACACACGAGTCAAAACACGTAACCGAATGCATGCCGTACCGTTCCATGCAGTATGGTGACGGAGCCGGCTCTGCCATGCCATGTTTCCCACACTACATGTACCTTACAAATACACTTATTATTTTCACATCAATCCCTTTACAGCATTCAATTTATTTGTTCCCACAATTTGATTATTTAAAACAAATAAAAATGCAAAAAAAAAAAAATCGTCTATTGCGCCAGTTTTTTAGCTAATTAATTTATATTTTTCATATGCCAGGATCTCACAATATACATTTGAAATGTTATTTTCAAAGAGAGTTGAAGCTGTCAATATTCTTGTATCTGTGGCTCAGTATATGAATGGTATGAAAACAAACTCACAAGGAGTATATCAGCAAGCAGATTATCTACAGAAGAGAGAAGCACCAACTGCAGCTCTGTTTCAAAATGTTGTTTTTTTCTCTGTCAAAATTAAGCAGTAGAAATAATAAGTTCACCTGTACTTTAAAGAGTTTCAACTTCACCCTGAAACAAGCAACTATATAGTATATAAATGTAATATATTTCAAACGACAAAAGACTGCTTTGGTTTAATTTTGCCATGCCTTGCCTCTTTTGGCACTTGATAAGGTGTCACCTTAAAGAAAATGATCATCCCATTCTTAAGTTACTATAGCACTATTTTATTCAAATAAAAAAAAAAAATTGACACTAACATGTCTAACAAACTTAAAATATGAAAGAGAATGACTTCATCCTAGAAAATATAATTTGGGGTAAAAAAAATGGTAGATTATTGAGAAAAACATTTATTATTTAATCTTTGTCACAGTTGAAGCGTACCGTTTGGCAACATGAAGTTGTCTCAAACCAACAAAAGCAAATCCAATTAATATTTAATGTTTAATTAGACAATGTGATTATAATAAAGATAAAGAATGCTTTCCCTTGTATTAAAGAATAATCAAAATTAGCTGGGATTTACTTTAGCAACACTCTAAGCTATTCTAAGTCCAGACCAGCTTCATGCAAAGTTGACACTTCTCATTTCACCAAACAGATATCCTATTAAAAAAATTTACCATGTATCCATATATATAGTCATCTCTAGTTTCCTTGCCATGCAACCAGTAAACATTCTCCTCTTGATCTCCATTTCTCTCTCTTTGTAAAAGACAATGGCGACTGTGTCTCTATTGCCTTCCTCTCTTCTCATGACAGCCCTTGCATTTGCTTGCATTGTATTGTTTTCCTTTCCGGTCAAGACGGCGTCACAGCAAACTGGCATTACAAGACATTATCAGTTTGATGTGAGTTATAACATTTAAAACAAAAATGATCCATTTTGTTTACTTTACTTTGATATGAAAATTGGTTAATCGATCGTATATTGTTGCAGATTCAAATGAGAAACGCGACACGTCTTTGTGAAACCAAGAGCATTGTGACAGTGAACGGCCAGTTTCCAGGACCTAAGATTGTGGCAAGGGAAGGTGATCGGGTCGTTGTCAGAGTGGTTAATCATGTTCACTACAATATCTCCTTACATTGGTAAGCCATGTAATTTTTTATTCATTAACACTAATTATTGCATTCTTAACAAAAACTAGCAGTTAATATCAAAGTTGTTTACGTTGAAAGCATATTCAAGTTAACCAAACATGGTGAATTCTCAGCTTGTTTAATTATCTTTTATGTTTGTTTGGAAAACGTAGGCACGGTGTGCGGCAGCTGCAAAGCGCATGGGCTGATGGTCCCGCTTACATTACACAATGTCCAATCCAGAAAGGCAGCACCTATGTTTACAACTTCACAATTGTGGGCCAGAGAGGTACCCTTTGGTGGCACGCGCATATCTCATGGCTTCGCGCAACTCTGTATGGCCCTATCGTCATTCTTCCCAAACTTGGAGTTCCTTATCCGTTCGTGAAGCCTTACAAGGAAGTCCCGATCATTTTCGGTATATATAATTTCAATGATTTTTATTCAAAAATTGTTAAATTTTTTTATATTTCATGATTTAACAAAACACATGGCTTAAAATTTGGAAGGTGAATGGTGGAAAACCGATACAGAAGCAGTCATCAGCCAGGCTCTACAGACCGGCGGAGGTCCGAATGTTTCAGATGCATATACTATCAATGGCCTTCCCGGTCCACTATACAATTGCTCAGCAAAAGGTTTTGGAAATAGTTTAAAGAAAAATCAAATGTCATACAAATTTTCCAACTCCCTTCATCTTTAAAAAAAGAATTGTATTAATTTTCCCACATTCTCAAAAAAATCAGAAACAAATAAAATTTATAGAAAACCCAGGGGATATTTGGATTCGAAATAAAATCAATTTTGCTGGTTGGCCATATCAAGAAGTGATGTAGACTGGTCTAACCGTCCAGGGTATCAGATTCTTTTTTCTTTTCTTTTCTTTTTTACTTTTTTAAACGCAAACTAGCTTTTTTATACATTGCAGTATAAAAATTAAACTTATAGCTGTAAATATTTAATCTATGATGTGTCTTCTTTCTTTCCTAATTGACATTGAAAGAGTTTAAAGTTTAAGCCAACTGCAGACACATTCAAGCTTAAAGTGAAACCTGGCAGGACTTACCTCCTCCGCATTATCAACGCCGCACTCAATGACGAGCTCTTTTTCTCCATAGCCAACCATTCTCTCACAGTTGTAGAAGTCGATGCTGTTTATGTGAAACCATTCACCACGAAAACACTGCTGATATCCCCTGGCCAAACCACAAATGTTCTATTAACTACTCATGCACAATATCCGGGTGCAAACTTCTTCATGGAGGCAAGGCCATATGCCACTGGCCAAGGAACCTTCGACAACACAACTGTGGCAGGAATTCTTGAATATGAAAACCCAAATAGTTTTTCTTCATCTAGCTTTAATAAAAAATTACCGTTATTTAAGCCCACATTACAGGCTTTTAATGACACTTCCTTTGCAACCAATTTCACTAATAAGCTAAGGAGTTTGGCGAATGCGCAGTATCCAGCTAATGTTCCACAAACTGTTGATCGGCAATTCTTCTTCACAGTCGGTCTTGGAACAAACCCGTGTCATCATAACAAATCATGTCAGGTCAGTTTTTTTATGTAATAATTAAGTTACATATCTGATGATAAATTATAATTTATTCCATTGCTATTTCAGCTTATAATGCTAACAAAATGAGTCATATAGGAAAACTAGTATTGACTTTAAAGATCAAGATCAGTTCTGAGAAATTCCGTTCAATTTTGATAAATGCTTCACATGTTTTTATGTGAAATCAGGGCCCAAATGGAACAATGTTTGCAGCATCAGTAAATAATGTATCATTCATTCTTCCGACAACGGCACTCCTCCAGTCTCACTTCTCAGGAAAATCAAATGGTGTGTATGCATCAAACTTCCCGATTATGCCCCTCATGCCATACAACTACACCGGCACTCCTCCAAACAACACATTTGTAACCAATGGCACCAAACTTTTGGTGATTCCCTTCAATACAAGTGTTGAATTGGTTATGCAAGACACAAGCATTTTAGGTACCGAAAGCCACCCCTTGCATATCCATGGTTTCAATTTCTTTGTGGTCGGATGGGGTTTCGGCAACTACAATCCAGCTAAAGATCCGGCAAAATTCAACCTAGTAGACCCGGTTGAGAGAAACACAGTTGAGGTTCCACCTGGCGGCTGGGTAGCCATCCGTTTCCTTGCCGATAATCCTGGTATCCAACTTGTATTAATTTGATTTTTTTTATTTGAATATTGATAAATTCATGATTTCAATTAATTGGAAATGCTATTTTGTTTTCTTAATCTAAAATCATCACTTTAAATTGTTATGAAACTTTGTGTATATATATAGGTGTCTGGTTCATGCATTGTCACTTGGAAGTGCACACTAGTTGGGGTCTCAGGATGGCATGGCTTGTGTTGGATGGAAACCTTCCGAATCAAAAGCTGCCTCCACCACCGTCAGATCTTCCCAAATGCTAATTGAAAAACACTCAATGATTTAGGTTCATTTTGGTAGAAGATTAATAATTGATGGATGGAACTCTTTAGGTTCATTTTGGTTTTCTGTTTTTTTAAGTGGTTGAAATTACTGACTGGGTGTTGATAAAGAAATATTTTAGCCTTCATGTTTTCTTGGATGAGCAATAACTAATGTAAAATCTTTTAACAGAAAAATAATAATACTATTTGTTTTAAATTCAATTATTACTCCAATCTGTGAACAACAGAAGTTATAATACTGGCAAACAACAAATGAAAAACAATGCCCAAATTACATCCTTGTCTTTTGGTTGTTTTATTGCTAAACACTATCCACTGCAAAAGATCCTTCAAAATTACAATCCAATTAGTTGGTTTATGTCTTCATTGGAAATATGTAATTTCACTTCAAAATTTGAATCCAATTAAAGACCTGCACAGGTAGTAGCTGTTTTTTCATTTTTTTTTTTTAAATATTCATTAGATGAATAAGGTTATGTTTCAGGAAAAAAAAATAAGAACAAAAAGTTTCTTGTTATCCAAGATTCAATGTAGTCTAACAAACTTGAAATACATGCTCTTAAAGGATGGTCTATCTCAGACACCCTGCATTTAATAAAAAAAAATAGTAATATTTCATCTTACGCAGCAAAAAGTATCAAGACGATTCTATGTGGTATGTGAGAGGCTATGGGTTCGAAATTCACAAAATGAGAAAATCATGTATATTAATACATAAGGTTTGAAATGTGTTAGGTGACTTGATCTCTACCTCATATTTAAAAATATATATATATATATCAAGGACAAAATTTAATGGAGGAAAAGGGACTAAGTTCCCCTATGAATTGAAAATTATCAATTTTATGCATTAATTTTGTAATTTTTATATGCATCAATACATTTTAACATCTTTATAAAATTAAATTACACTATACTAAATTTTTTCAGCTCCCCAATTTCAATTGAGATTTTTAGTTTCACCCCAAGAAAGTACTGTGTATATTTAATATTTGAACGTATATTGTGACAAATAATGCATGCTTAAATTAATAAACCGTCTCACTTTAAAAAAAAAATGGGAAGGGAAATTTCATGTATACCTCTTAAAGCCTTCAAAATTACATATTTTCTCCTCTAAAGTTCGTTATATCATATTTACCCTTCTAAATTTCTAAAACTCACAAATTTATAAATTTTATTTTTTTATTAAAACTCATTTTATCCATCATTAAGAAGAATAAAAAATATGTAGTACGTTTCAGAAAAATGTTAGTCTCTTAATTAATCGGTTTCCGAGGACAAATGAGTCATTTCTCTACTTCTAGCACTTGCATAAGCATATAGCCAAGTATCACTGTGTATGTGTCAAAAGTAGAAAAATTACCCATTTGCTCTCGAAAATTGACCAATTAATAGACTGACATTTTTCTAAAACATACTACATATATTTTTATTTTTTTTGAATAAAGGATATAATGGATACTTCATAAATTTAAAATGTGTTTAGTAGGCAAGACAATAAAATGGGTAAGTAGGTGATTTTTTTACATTAGAAGGGTAAATATGATATTATAAATTTTAGAAGGGAAGTGTCTAATTTTGAAAATTTTGAGGGGTATACATGAGATTCCCCCGACCCCAAAATAAGAAGCTGTCAAAATTAACAGTTGGGATTATTGGGGTCAACTTCAGTTTTTTAGTTTTTTTTTTCATTGTACCAAACAAACACTCCGAATTGTTGAAATTGAAATTTGTCATATTAATCTAGCCCCTATCTAGGCATTGCATATCCAAGAACAGATGAAATTTGTCACTATTTAGAATTTTAGCAAAAGCACGATGGCCGTCTCTCTGTTACCTTCCTCTCTTCTCATGATTGCTGCCTTTCTGCTGTTTTCAAGCCTAATAACATTCACTTTCTGTACCATGACTGAATCACAGCAAACCAGCATTACAGTTCATTATCAGTTTGATGTAAGTTTAATACGGTTGCAACAACATTAGCTAAGTATTTGATCTGCAGTAAATTTTCAGATTTGTATATCCATTATCTCGACTGTAATTGTGTGCTTGGCCACATCTACCCTTCAATACAAGTGTAGAGTGGGTTATGCATCACACAAACATTCTCGGAGCCAACAACCACACCTAGCTTGCATCTTCACGGTATCAACTTCTTTGCTGTCGAGTCGAGCAAGGTTTTGAGTACTACAACCTGGCATAAGAAAAAGAGTTGGGTCAGGCATCCTTCTCTGGATTGGAGGGTTGGCCTGATAAGGCACAAAAATATGTTAAAAATGATATAAAGATAGCAAGGAGAAGAGAGAATTGCATCTCAACCACCTCTAAAAATGTTAGTAGGTTGGTTACCAGCTGAAGTCAATGAAGGTTGAAACAACTATTTTTTTTTTTTTTTTCGTTTTTGCTTCCTATATATTTACAGACTCAAGTCCTCACTTATTCCGAAATTTTTATTTCTACCATATTCAAAAAAAAAAGAATAAACCAAAACACTCGAATTTGGTCAAAATTTGAAATTCACCCTGCTAAACCATTTAGCAGCTCCAAAGACTAGGAGCTGTCAATTAGTCCCGCGGCCCTCCAATCTAGGAGCCTCCAAATAAAATAGCAGTCCTTTTTTTTTTCTACAGAAATTTTATTAACAAACAATAAAAATCATTTGGTTGAGTTGAAGTCGGGCTCGCCTGGGTTGAGAATAAAAACTTATTAAACCTTCATTGTTCTATGTGCCAAATAAAAATGGGCTGTTAACAGTGGCGGAGCCACCTGTATCCAGGGGTAGGCAGCCGCCTACCCCTGAATTTTGAAATACAGTACCAAGTTCGTATATAGTTGGTTTGGATTTAGGTTTTGTCTACCTCTAGATTTGAGTTTTGTCTACTCTTGACTGAGTCAAAACTCTTGATTAGTGAAATTGACCGACTCGTTACAATTTTGACAGTCTTTCATCAATCTATTTTGAAATATTCCGATAAGAAGAAGGTTAAGAAGAATGGTATGATAGTAAGACCACAATAAATTTGTTATTTTTTGTGAAAGAAATAAACTAAAATGTTTTATAAAGTAATATACTGAAATTTAATGTAATGCATTAAAATATTTTTATTATGTTTAACTATTCAAAATGAGCTGAATTTTAATAGAAGAGTCTTGTGAACTATGCTTCAAAGTAAACTTTCAAAACAATCGAGTTTTCGATCTAATTCGGTGAATTTCTACCGATTTTCTCAATTTTAATTCATGGTTTCCAATGAAAATTATTTAATAATATTTTATAATTTAATTATTTAAATAAAATAATAATTATTATTAATATAATAATAATTTATTTTGCCTACCCCTAATGAAAATCCTGGCTACGCCACTAGCTGTTAAATGGTTTGGAGGTTCCTAGACTGGGACCGCAGAGTCAATTGGCAGTCCCCAATCTTTGGAGCCACTAAATGGTTTGATGGCATGGGTAAAATTCGAATTTTCACCAAACTGGGGTGTTTTTTTTATGATGGTATAAATAGAAATTTCTGTCACTTACTACGTTACATTTATCTCATAAATGCACTCAATATTCCACATAATATCCCTTTTTAGCATTTAATCTATTTACTCCTACAATTCAATTATTTAGAACAACCAAAAGAACAAAAATAAAAAATAAAAATATCTATTGCGCCAACTTTTCAGCTAATTCCTATTCTCAGTGCTTCAGGATCCCACAGTATACATTAAAATGCTATGTTCAAAGAGAGTTGAAGTTGTTAATTATTCTTAGTGGATATTCTTGTATCAGTGGCTCAGGGCATGGATGGTATCAAAGCAAACTCAGTATAACAAGAAGCAGATCATCTACAGAAGAGGAAAGCACCAACTGCAGCTGTGTTTGTAAATGTTTTTCCTTTTTTTTCCCTGTCCAAAATTAAACAGTAGAAATAATAAGTGCACACATGTACTTTAAAAAAAATTAACTAATTCACCCCAAAAGAGGCAACTATAGATCATGTAATACATTACAGAGGACAAAAGACTACTTTGGTTTAATTTTGCCATCCCTTACCTCTTTTGGCACTGTACAAGGTGTAATCTCCAAGCAGATGATCATCCATTTCTTAAGTTATAATATAAAAAATTCAGTTGACGCCAACATGTCTAACAAACTTAAAATATGCAAGAGAATGACTTCATGCTAGAAATTAAGGAGACATGTAGTTAATGACATAGCTATTTGGGGTAAAATTGGTAGATTATTGAGAAGAACATTTTTAATTTAATCTTCATTACAGTCAAACCAACACAAGCAAATCCAATAATTAATCTTTTATGATTAATAAGAAAATGTAAAGTTTCCTTTTACAAGAACTTTTTCTAGCACTTGCAGGGAATTAAGGAAGAGTCACAATTAATGATCTGTGATTATAATAAAGATAAAGAATGCATTCCCCTGTATTAAAGAATAGTCAAAATTAGCTGGGATTGACTTTAGCTACACTCTAAGCTATTCTTAGTCTAGGCCAGATTGATGCATAAGTTGACACTTCTCATTTCACCAAACAGAAATATCTCCCTTTAAAAATTTAACATGTATCCTTATATATAGTCATCTCTAGTTTCCTTGCAATGCATCAAGTAAACATTCTCCTCTCCATCTCCATTTTTCTTTTCTAAAAGGCAATGGCTGTGTCTCTATTGCCTTCCTCTCTTCTCATGACAGCCCTTGCATTTACTTGCATCGTATTGTTTTCTTTTCCGGTCAAGACGGCATCACAGCAAACTGGCATTACAAGACATTATCAGTTTGATGTGAGTTAATATATGAATTCCGAACATTTACAACAAACACGTTCAATTTTACAACTTTACTTTGATATGAAAATTGGTTATTAATCAACTTTACAGATTCAAATGGCAAACGTGACGCATCTTTGTGAAACCAAGAGCATTGTAACAGTGAACGGCCAGTTTCCTGGACCTAAGATCGTGGCAAGGGAAGGTGATCGTGTCATTGTCAGAGTGGTTAATCATGCTCACTACAATATCTCCTTACATTGGTAAGCAATTTAATTCTTTATCCTTTAACATTATTTATTGCATTCTTAACAAAAACTATCAGTTAATATCAAAGTTGTTTACATTGAAAGCATATTCAAGTTAACCAAACACGGTGAATTCTCAGCTTGGTTAATTATCTTTTATGTTTGATTGGAAAACGTAGGCACGGTGTGCGGCAGCTGCGAAGCGCATGGGCTGATGGTCCAGCTTACGTTACACAATGTCCAATCCAGAAAGGCAGCACCTATGTTTACAACTTCACAATTGTGGGCCAGAGAGGTACCCTTTGGTGGCATGCGCATATCTCATGGCTTCGTGCGACAGTATATGGCCCTATCGTCATTCTTCCCAAACTTGGAATTCCTTACCCATTCGTAAAGCCTTACAAGGAGGTCCCGATCATTTTCGGTATACACACACACACACACACACATCCAATAATTTTATCCTAATATTGTTATTTTTTTTTATGTTTCATGATTTCACAAAGCACATTGCTTAAAATTTGGAAGGTGAATGGTGGAAAGCTGATACAGAAGCAGTCATAAGTCAAGCTCTACAGACCGGCGGAGGCCCGAATGTTTCAGATGCATATACTATCAATGGTCTTCCTGGTCCACTATACAATTGCTCTGAAAAAGGTTTTGGAAATATATATTTTAAAGAAAAATCAAATGCCAAGCAAATTTCAAACTCCCTTCATCTTAAAGAAGAATTATATTTATTTTCCCTACATTCTCAAAAAAAAAAAAAAAAAAAATCGAACTTGTAGTAACCCAGGGGATATTTGGATTCTATATTAAAATAAATCTTAATTACCAGTTAGTCATATACAAAAGTGATGCAGATCAGTCTAACTTAAATATTGATTTTTACCTTTTTAAAAATGTAAACTAGCCTTTATTGTTAAAGTTTAAAAAAACTGCAGACACATTCAAGCTTAAAGTGAAACCTGGCAAGACATATCTCCTCCGCATTATCAACGCTGCACTCAATGACGAGCTCTTTTTATCCATAGCCAACCATTCACTCACAATTGTAGAAGTCGA
The DNA here is from genome assembly GCA_033356055.1 of Carex pumila. Lineage (NCBI taxonomy): Eukaryota > Viridiplantae > Streptophyta > Magnoliopsida > Poales > Cyperaceae > Carex > Carex pumila. The sequence goes on along the minus strand of JARJHM010000117.1, from coordinate 126,616 downwards.
TGCAGTTTATGTGAAACCATTCACTACAAAAACACTGCTGATAACCCCAGGCCAAACCACAAATGTTTTACTAACTACTCATGCAAAATATCCCGGAGCAAACTTCTTCATGGAGGCAAGGCCATATGCCACTGGCCAAGGAACCTTCGACAACACAACCGTGGCAGGAATTCTTGAATATGAAAACCCAAATAGTTTTTCTTCATCTAGCTTTAATAAAAACTTACCGTTATTTAAGCCCACATTACATGCTTTTAATGACACTTCTTTTGCAACCAATTTCACTAATAAGCTAAGGAGTTTGGCGAATGCACAGTATCCAGCAAATGTTCCGCAAATAATTGATCGACAATTCTTCTTCACAGTCGGTCTTGGAACAAACCCGTGTCATCATAACAAAACATGCCAGGTCAGTATTTTTATGTCATCATTAAGCTACATATCTTATGGCAAATTATAATGTTTATGCAATTGCCATTTCAGTTTTTAATGCTAACAAAATGAGTCATATAGGAAAACTAGTATTGACTTTAAAGATCAATCTCAGTTCTGAGAAATTCCGATTAATTTTTATAAATTCTACACATGTTTTATGTGAAATCAGGGCCCAAATGGAACAATGTTTTCAGCATCTGTAAATAATGTATCCTTCATTCTTCCGACAACGGCACTCCTCCAATCTCACTTCTCAGGAAAATCAAACAGTGTGTATGCATCGAACTTCCCGATTATGCCCCTCGTGCCATTCAACTACACCGGGACTCCTCCAAACAACACATTTGTGACCAATGGCACCAAACTTTTGGTGATTCCCTTCAATACAAGTGTTGAATTGGTTATGCAAGACACAAGCATTTTAGGTGCCGAAAGCCACCCGTTGCATATCCATGGTTTCAATTTCTTTGTGGTCGGACGAGGTTTCGGCAACTACAATCCAGCTAAAGATCCGGCAAAATTCAACCTAGTAGACCCAGTTGAGAGAAACACAGTTGGGGTTCCACCTGGTGGCTGGGTAGCCATCCGCTTCCTTGCCGATAATCCAGGTATCTAACTCTTGTATTCATTTGATTTTTGTATTTGAATTGTTAAATTCATGATTTCGATTAATTAGAAATGATATTTTGTTTTCTTAATCTCAAATCATCGTTGTAAACTGTTATGGAACTTTGTATATAGGTGTTTGGTTCATGCATTGTCACTTGGAAGTTCACACAAGCTGGGGTCTCAAGATGGCATGGCTTGTGCTAGATGGAAACCTTCCTAACCAGAAGCTTCCTCCGCCACCGTCTGATCTTCCCAAATGCTAATTGAAAAATATACTCAATGATTTAGGTTCATTTTGGTAGAAGATTAATAATTGATGGATGGGACTCTTTAGGTTTATCATTTTGTTTTTGTGATTTGTTGAAGTGCATGGTTGAACTTTCGGGGTGTTGTTAAAGAAATATTTTAGCCTTCATATTTTCTTGGATGAGCAATAACTGATATAAAATCTTTATATCTTTTAACAGAAAAATATTACATTCTTTGATTCAAATATAAATTATTAGTTTCTTACTTCAATTTGTGAACAACTGAAGTCAATAATAATGGCGGTCTAGTAGTAATATATAGAATGGAAGAAGCAACAAATAAAAACAATGCCTAAATTACATCCTAGTCTTTTGGTTGCTTCATTCCCAGACACTGTCCACTGCAAAAGGATTCTTCAAAATTATAATCCAATTAGTCAGCTTACACAATTAGTAACCTGTTTTTTTTTCATCTATTCATTAGATGAACAAGGTTATGTTTCCAAAAAAAATAAAAAAACAAGGATAAAAGTTTTTTGTTATCCAAGATTTAGTGTATAGGAGCAACAAACTCGAAATATATGCACTAAAGGAAGGTCTATCGATGTCAGACACGGATACCCTGCATTTAATTTGGCATCGTACAAAAATTGTAACATTTCATCTTAACCCAGCAAAAATACTGTGTATATTTGTGTGTATATTTGTGACAAAGAATGCATGCCTAGATTAACAAACCGTCTTCTTGCCCCTTTCGCCAAGCATCCAAGTACAGAAAAGATTCACTGTTTAGAATTTTAGCAAAAGCACAATAGCCCGTATGTGTTAGCTTCCTCTTTCTCAGGATCACTGCCTTTCTGTTGTCAAGCGTTATATCCTTCACCTTCTATACCATGACCGAGTACCAGCAAACTGGCAATACAAAGTGCTTTATCAGTTTGATGCAAGTTAGTGTTAAAGTTCTAGCCCAGCTTGAAACGAACCATTAACTGTTGTTACAACCTGGCTAAAAATCCCACCCCAATTAGCTGGGTAGCAATCCAGGTAATATTAAACTTAGCTATTTATAGAATACAATTTTCTGTGTATTTTTAACATATCTAATTACCATTGGATTTTCATATGCAGTTGACAAGCATGACTCGTTAATAGAGTTAGTTAGAAAACAGTTAGCCATGTTAGTTAGACGTGGTAGTTAGAACTGACTTCAACAGATCAGTTAGTTGAAAACTAGTTAGTGGCAAAACATGAAATTAGCAAAGAAAACAACTGATCTGTGCTCTATAAAAGAGATGTAATACAAGCTTTGTAAATCAATCAAGAAATGGAAATAAATATTCCTTTCTAAAATTCTTCTCTTATATCTCTCGTTCTTTACTCATGCACTACATGAAGCAAATACAGTATTGTCAATATCTTTATTTGCCTTTCAGGCTCCTTGGTGAGGCAGCAACTAGAGTAAAATTGAATAGCAACAGAGAGGCTTCAAAAAATGCACCAAGTGATTACTCGTTTAGGATAAAAAGATGATTTTCATGAAAAGTTGAACACAGATAACAAACAAAGGTATAAAGCTTGAAATCATCTTTTACGATATGTCTAATTCTTCAAAATAATATCAAAACAACATATTAATTCCCTCCTAAAACAACAGCAACAACAACAACAAACAACCACAACAGACAAAGCTCTCCGCATGACCAAATTTTTTACACTCTCGCCATACTCCCGTAACTTGAACTTTCTCTCTACTATGATCTCTCTTTACATATCTAAAGCTTGTACAGAAAACCTAAGTCTCCTCTGCAGGGGCACCAGTAATAAAATTACTCTCTGAGCCTCGGCCTCTCTTTCTCTCACATAATTATCTATTATATTCTGACTACAGAAATGTACAAAGTTTTTTTAGTACAAAAAACTACAACTTTATTTCTGAGAACCAACCTAATAAACAGTACATAAAGAGGAGAGAACTTCGTCTCTCACACTAGCCTCCGAGGTTAGCTGTACACGGTCATCCCCTTGCGCCTCCTAAGAGGGATACGGAGCTGCCTGCTGCCCCAGCCTCCTCTCTACATTTAAAAGAAATTATCATTGAAGATGGTGATAATTTTAAAAAAAAAGGGAGCAAAAGAAGAAAGGCGTACATACCCCCAGCTGCAACAAGCTTCTCTACACGAGCGACTATATGCTTCCCGTAAGTATATTTCTTCAGTGCATTTAAATGGACCTTAATTCTTGACAGGATTAGCTCACGCTGCTCATCATTGCACGTCTCCAGTACCTTCTGTACTACATAATTAGCAAACTGGTCCTTCATCATCGCCTGAAAAAGAAAAAAAAAAACATTAGGTTTTTGGATAAACTTAATAGTTTAACCTACTTTGGATTTCAAATGTCCTAGTGCAACTTGTGATCAAGCACTCCAAACAATTACTCAAAAGTTTGTCTTAGCATCAGACGGACTACAAATTACCAAAAAAAAAAAATTTTACTTATTCCTGATTGAACTCCAACTCGGGAAACATTTTACTATTAAAGGCATGTCTTTGTTCCTAGTTTGCATTTTCAAACCCTAGTGGAATCAAAAACAGGAACTAGATACCACACCCGGACAGCAATTAGATCAGCATATTTCATTGTTAGTTCAGGATATCTGGAATAACAATCTACAACTATGAACAATCCCACAAAAGTTAACCAATGTAATGTGCATCTCATCAAAATGAGAGTTTGTTCCTACTCTGTTTTCAAAAACAAGGTAGGAGAATTAGAAAATAATAACTGAATATCACTTTCTGGAGAAATTGGCACGTCAACTTTCTCGTTAGGTTAGGGGAAATCTTATAGTAATCACAATTACAACCCAAATATATTTTTTTAGATATGGGTTGCAAATGGATTAATTGACAACCTTAACAACATCTCACAATCAAGCCAAAAGAGAAATTTTAAAAGGACAAAAAAATTGTACACATGTTGACAGTCTTGTAGATTGGTTGTATATCAAATTTCATGTGATTTGAGTGACATTTGTTATTTCCGTTAAACACCATGAAATATGGACCCTTGCAAGTTTTAAAGTCATTTGATCAATGGTAAAGCTTGTATCAAATGTCATCATTTTTCATTTATATGATATGGACTAAATACTTGTTGACAACAGAACCCCGACAATTGTTTACACCTGATTTCAGCCAAAGGTCACTGAAGAAAAAAAAAAAAATAGGAATAGGAATAGAAACAGGAATAAAAAATGACCTGGAGAGGCTCATTCTCATCAGTGGTCCCAAGCATCTCGTTGATCAGGTACTGGCGTTCGGCGGGCCCACCAAAAGAGAGACACTTCTCAACTACATTGGATGCAAACTTCTGCTGACTCATCTGCACTATCTGCCCCGCTAGCTTTTGTATTATCAGCGATCTCTCATCTGGCTTCCCATGCTCTAACACATGCTGCTCAAACAACAACAAAAATTGTAAAAAACAAGCACGCCAACAATTAATAACTACATAAATAAATTAAGGAAGAAATAACTCGGTACTACACTGCATAAATAAATTAACGAAGAACAACTAATTAATAACTAAATAGATGTACAGACCTGGACCACAATTAATAACTACATAAATAAATTAAGGAAGAAATAACTCAGTACTACACTGCATAAATAAATTAACGAAGAACACCCAATTAATAACTAAATAGATGTACAGACCTGGACCACGTAATTCCCGTATTGGTCCTGTGCCAGGAGGCAGACAGACTGTAAAATTTCATCCATCACAATTTTCTGTGTTGTGGGGTCATCACAGTGCTCCAACACTCTCTGAGACAAAACAAAAGCAATTTTCAACTATTAAGCATGACAAACATATTAAGCAACTAAAGGAAATGATCACAATAACGTAAATGATTTCATCTTTTCAAAACAAAATTTTCAACAAAGATCTACTGTGTATGAGACCTGAATGACACGACAGCCGTAGGGGTGCATGGACAAAGAAACAACTTGATCATAGAAAGTGGAGACAATGAAGTCAATGCTCTCCTGTGGCACACACTCTATGCACTTCTGTATTACATGGTTTCCATTCTGGTCCCTGACGCATCTCATCACATTCCCATCTAGCTCTGCAACCATCTTTATCTTTTGGTCCAGATCCACCACTTCTATTGCCTGGAAAACAAAATTTATCAGCCAGAAAAAATAACATGGCATTCAAAAACACATTGCAAAATGAGCTTCTGAAAAATGCAAATTACCTTTTGGATAACACGACAGCCATACATTTGAAGACTAAGAGCTAAGACATGCCCAAACAATTGGTCACCTAATTCCCTCCTCTGAGCGGCACTCCCATGCTCAAAAAACTGCAAGTTATACAATTAGTAAGAAAAAAAATAGTGAATATTGGATCATATATCCAAATAGTAATTTATATGAGCACCAATTTAATTTCAGAGCTAATATAGATGAAAGCACCTTTTGAACGACATAATTGCCAAAAACATCAGTCATAAGAGAGAGAGCGTGAGGCATTATTTCTTCATAGACCATATCCTTTTCTTCAACTGATGCTGTCTCCAGTTTCTGTTGAATGAAGCGGCTCCCATACTGATCAGCGCTGAAAAATAAATTTTGCAACAACAGTCAAATAATAGAATCTTTTTGAGCAAATACAAGAGATGCCATCACTTCATTGGGTTAAACTGAAAAGTTCGCCTTACCTAAACTCTACAACATGGCCAGAAATCTCGGCAAGTTCAAAGCACCTTGTTTTGTTGCTCTTGAACTCCTCCAGAAGCGAAGATGGGAAATTTCCATTCACACCCGCAGTTAAATCAGAAGGCCAAACACTCCCAGATAAGTTCCTTAATCCAAAAGGAAACCTCACACTCCTCTCCCCAATCCTAAGTGGGCTTCCAGGCCCAGCTGATGCAATTGGACTAGCTAAAGGGCTAACTGGGTAAGACATCCCGGTACCATAACTTGGACTCCCATAATTATAACCGGAGGCATTTAGACCTATATTTTTACCCATTAATTGCATGCCATACTGCTTCTGAGATTGTAACAAGGACTCAAGATATGCTTTCTGGACCCCATTTAATTCAGCATATGATCCCTGGCCCATATATTGTGCCGCTTTGAGATATTGTAGGTAAAGCGGATCAGAAAGTGCAGCTGCATTACCAACCCGGCTGAAATTTTGAATATCAGAAAGAGTAGGGCTCTGTGGTGAAAACACATTACTGTTGACATTGTTTGCAAGGTTATTAGTCCCAAGGAGGTTCATCATATTTAATGGTACACTTGGGTTCGGAGAATACCCGCCAAGGCCATACCCCAGATAAGCAGAGTTTAATGGATCAACACTCTGGTACTGACTGGGGGATCCACCAGGACTGACATTAGAAGATGCAGGAGGTGAGTTATGGTATGAGTTTCTCAAATCAGCAAAGTTTGAGGTACTTTTATTAGAGTCTCTGAACGAATTAGACTTTGTTGGCTTTGCATGTACAGATGGTACACCTAAGTAATCAGATTCATTCTTCTGTAAGAAAGAGTGCGGCTTAGCATGAACTTGGCTAGAGGGCATGTCCAAATGGAGATTTAAATTCAAACTATTCAAATTATTGAGAACTTGGCGGTTATTCATTTCTCCCTGGACTTGGTCTACTGCGCCAGTTGAGATGTTCATGTTAGAAAGAGCAGCCAGGATGTCATCAGACTCAAGCATTTTAGAGGAAGAGTTAAAGGAGGAATGAACACTGTTGACTTTCTTGTCAGTAGGGCCCATTCTGACACCAACAGGTGGCAGACCAGGACTAGGTGCACGTGCAACAAGCTGGGGGTCTGGTGTGCTGCTTCTAGAGAGAGAGGAACCAACGACCGAGGCAAAAGTTTGAGATTGAGGAGGCGGGCCAAGTTTAGCCCCAGTTAGGGTTTCTAAGTGGGCTCCACCAGAGGGCATCAAGGTTTCCTGGCCATCAATAAGTGCATTGCGGCTGGGTGTGCGAGATGGGTGCTCTGAGGAGGGAGTTCGATGGCCCATTGTATCCTGAAAAAAATAAAGTAATGCAAAAACATGTCATGTTCTATTATATACAGGATAACTGAATGTACTTGACTAATTCATACTAAACATAAAAAGAACTTCTAGAAGTCTGTTTTAAAAAAAATGATTACTTCCAATAAAATCCATAAACAAAAACAGCAAATTTCTAGATGCAATATTCTTAGCTGATAAAATTGAACATGTCTAAAATGAATATTTGATATGTAGATGAAGTGTTTAGACACACAACACTAGATTCACCCTCTAACAAACTAATTCGGCCACTATTTATTCACATTGTTCAAATCACTGAAATCTTTCGCACTATAAGAACACAAGTAATTTATACTGCTATTGAGCAAAACAATGCACACTACATCAACAAGATATAATCAATAATTATAACTATACAGCAGATCACTATTTCGAAGCTTTTTTCAATCCAAGTATCAATTATAACAACTAAAAAACAATGCAATTGAAAACAAAATGAAGGTCACCTGAAGCACATCAGCAAAGCTCTTTTGACGGCCAAGAGAGAGCCCGATCAAGCCATCCCCACCTTGATCGACCCATTCACTAGCTCCACTCATCAGTCTCAGATCTCCTTCGCTCCCCTCTCTCAAGCCAAAACCCGGTTGCTGAGAGAAAAGTGATTCCCCAGCTACAAACTCATCTCCTTCTCTATTCTGCTTCCTCCTATCACCAATCCCTCCATAACCTGAACCCCCTCCAGTTTTCAACCTCTGAGTAGACCTCCAGTCCTCCTTAGACAGCACTGGAGGGGGTAATCGAGGGTTCAGATTTACATGAGAGTAGTAATATGAGAGATAAGCTGGGTCGGCGCGGAGCTCCTCTTCTGACAAGAACCCGTTATTGTCATTACTCGAGGAGAACAGCTCAGGCAATATGTTGCCAACAGCTGATAAAGAACCCTCTATAGTAGGTGGGGCTGAACCACTTCGATACATGTTAAGTTCTCTCTCCCTCTCTTGATCACTAACCTCTTGTCTCAGCCTTTGTTCCCGCAAAACTAGGTCTAGATCATCACCTAACAGATCATGTTCATTAAAACCTTCAATCCCCATCTCTGCCATCATTGTAAGGGGGCTCTCAGTGATCATTTTTTTCTGGAAAAAAAAAAAAAAAACTGAAGATAATGAAGAGAGACTACAGGAAGTAAAGTACTATAAGAGAAAAGTTTTTAGAAGAACGTTAACTTACACCAAAAGTATGCAGCTTTAAGTTAAAAACAAGTGATTAGCATATGTAAAGACCATCAGTTCGCCATCAAAGCTCCGATTAAAGAAAAAAAGACAAAATTTATGAGAGATCGAAGCAAAAAGTCACGATCTTCGCAAGTTCTAAGCCATTTACGCGGCGATCGGCGATCGATTTCGCCATTTCCGGTGTACTTTAGTGAAATCCATAGCAGATAGTTAGATATAGATAGATGGATAGATACACAGAGAGAGAGACAGAGAAAGAGACAGTAGCTGCTAGTGAGGAGAGGAAAAAAAAAGAGAGAGAGAGAGAGAAGGGAGAAAAGAAAACAGTACAGGAACAGACCGGCGGAGTGATAAGCACGAAGATTTGTCAGATCTCGACCGTTGAATTGAGAAATCAACGGACGAGATTGGTTCAGACAAGGGGTTTCTCTTTTGCGAGAGGAGACCTTAGGGTTTATTTCACGTATTTATTGTGAGTTCCTTTGTAATATTTTTTTTATATATATTTTACTCTTAAATAAAATATTATTAAAAAATATTTCCAGTGTTAGTGACTGCATCGAGCTCTTAATATTTTCTTTTTATTATCCATATTATTATTGAAACCGCCTGTCTACCCATGGAGTAGAACTGCAGCATAAGCTATTATTCGTCTTTGTCTGTGGGTCCCTCTTACAGTGGGAACAAGCATTACATGTAGGATGTGAACCAGGAGCAGCCTGAATTATATTACGGAAGAGGTTGAAGGAAGTAAAGCGAAGTCAAAAGGAAATTAGAGGGGGTCTTTGTCTGGCTCGTGCCACGTAGGCAGCACAGGATTCGCTCGTGCGAGATACACGTGATTGGCGAAGGCTCTGGAGAGCAAATTATGTTTTCCATCCCTAAAACGTACCACAAATAAAAAAAAAACTTCTTTTTTTGTTACTGTTAACATATACAGAGATCTTTCTCTCTCTCTCTCTTTTTTTTTTTTTCTTTCCGAATATTATACTAAGGTTATGTAGAGTTGTGGACTGAGATGCTAATATAATGTACTTTAATAGGATGAATTATATATAGCCAAAAGCTAGCACTTAGATGGATGGGGAAGGAACTTCAATTAGAAATTTTTCTATTTCTACATAAAAGACCTTTGCTCTTCCTCCGAAATTTTTATTTATATCATTTAAAAGAAAACACCTCAAATTATGAGACCGCATATTAGTTTGCGGGTCCTTTAAAACTTAAATATATTTAATATTACAGTGTATTTTTGAGCTTTTAAGGGGGCCAGATTGTTTTGGAGGCTTTGATAGATGTGAAATTCTCCATAATTTGAGGTGTTTTGGTTTATTTTTTTAATGATATAAATAAAAAGGGATCGACTAACAGTCCCCCTACTTCAATTCCCTATCTGTCCCTCGCACTAAAAGACAAAAAAAAATAGTTAAAACGTGCTAGCTATCACCAAAGAGCAAGATTAATGCTATTTTATTAATAGTCAAAATGTATAGTATTCATACCTACGAATTTATAGTATTCATACTTATTATCAGAACCATTCGTCATATGTAAACACAAGCTGGAGGGAACCAGTAACGACTAGGGGGACCGCTAACGTCTTGTGACAGCCTGGATTGGGGACCGCAATCGTCTGAAAGCGACATTTGCCAAGATTGGGGATCACTACAGCAAATCTATATATTATTCATATCTAAATAAAGAAGTATTCATATCTAAACAAATGAAGTATTCATACTGACGATTACGAAGTATTCATACATGTTTGAAACAATTTATACAATTCAAAATTCAAAGTTAGATTCATCTCTCTCACCCCACCTCTTCCAAGAAGTATTCATACTGACAATTACGAAGTATTCATACATGTTCGAAATAATTTATACAATTCAATATTCAAAAGTCAAATTCATCTCTCTTACCCCACCTCTTCCAAGAAGTATTCATATCTAACATGAAGTATGCATATGTAATAAATAAAGTATTCATATCTAACTAATAAAATATTCATATGTTCCACTGTGACAACCTTCGCTAGGCTAGCATGGATACCCTCAAAGTGCACCACGCTCTCCTCGCCAAATCTCGACAGTGCACCACTATCTCCTCGCCGGATCTCGACCGTGCACCATGCTCTCCTTGTCGAATCTCGACGGTGCATCATGCTCTCCTCGCTGGATCTCGACGGTACACCACGCTCTATTCACCGGATCTCGACGGTGCACCACGCTCCCCTCGTCGGATCTCAATTGCCATCACAACCATCGGCATGGGTAGCTGGTGGCGAGCAGTAGAGGAGAAGAACAGAGTGAGTTTTGAGTTGTGTTAAATTTTTTTAAGAGAAGATTAAAGAAGGTGGATTTTGATCACGTGGGGGAATAAAAAATGAAAGTTGTTAGGGAGACAGATTCAAGGAGGACAACATCTTTACTCAAATAAAAATTTCAGTTCAATGGATTGGCAATTCTGTATAGTATATAGAAAGAACTAGATTTTGTCCAAAGAATTTTGAACAAATTTTATCCAAAGTCATATCCAAACCATTCAATCTACCATCAATTCATACGAATAATTTATAACTTATTCAATTTAAATGATCCCTTGAAGCTAAACCGTCTGCGTAAATTCTAACATTTATCAAACGATATAGGCTCGGCTTTGAATATTACTTTGTCCAAACAAACAAAACATGTCATGTGGGTTGTATGCCTGTAGCTCTTTATCTTGTTAAGAAATTATCACGAAGAAAAATTACTGTCCGTACTTGCAGTCTCATTCCAAAATAGTGATAGATATTAGAAATCTAAAATTAATCTTTGCAAGGGGGTTTCTGCAAAAGTCTACTAACTTGCTACTTAGACACATTTAAGTAGGGCTTTATAGCATGGCCCATTATTTTATTTTTATGTACAAGTTCTGTGAAAGATTTTATGGCTCCAAAATTAAGTGTGTTTATTCAAACATATGGATTCGATTTTTGCATTTCAAAATTTTCAATTAAATTATTGCTAATTCTTCATTTCCCTTCCTTGCCAATATATGATTAAGAAATTCACACAAATACCTTCCAGTTGCCAAAGTAAGTTTGGTACAACACTCAAAAATCATGGACATTTCATGCATCTGTGAAGGCGTTTATTTTTTAGGATATGACAATATGTATATTACGGATCGGCGCCTGCTATAAATCTATACAAAGAATTAAACATGATCTTCATATAAAAATATATCTGGAGACGAATTTTTATATATATTTTTTAGAATCTTTTTACTATTTTTAAAAAAATAGATATAAATCAATTTATCTAAAAAAATTGACCATCGAAAGTAATAATTTTCTATGTGTCTAAAAGAATTGTACACAAATTCTAAGAAAATATAGTAATTTGGCTCCAAGTATATTTTTACGTAACTGTTCGGATTAACTATTTAAAATTTTAAAAATAGAGATATAAATTCATAACATGAATCAATCCGTAATATTGTATAATCACACGCCTGCTACATGGTTGCAATTGATACATTTCAGTAATTATGTTAGCAATTAACACATCATATTAACAATCTTAAAACATTTACTGTTGTAGATGCTCTATAAGTTGGTTCTATTTTTTAACCTTTTAGTGAAATTGTTGTAAAAAAAGAAGGACCCGGTTCATTAATCATACTGTCATCACATGAGGATGCATTGATTTGTCAGGAGGATTTTTTCCAAAAAAAAAAAAATTAGTTACCATTTCTAAAAAACCTAAATAATAAAGGAGTTGATAGAAAATAAGCTCATGTTTTGCACTGCTAGTATTCGCTTTCTATTTCTTTTTGTGGTTTTATAATAGCACCTACTTTAGTTATATGCTGTAAAATTCACCCATCAACAATAATTATAAACTTCAGATCATATGAGAAAAATATATTTTAAAAGAAACTAACTACTTGTAATAATTTATACGACAGTGGCCGCAACAAGCAGAAATGTGCATATTAACAATATACGCGAATACTTTTTATTTTTTTTATATTTTTTTGAACCGAACTCCGAATAAAACACACAAAAAAGGTATAATACATTTTATTTGCAAATTATCCATGAAAAAAACGAGAAAAAAAATAATTTTTGGGGTCTTTTTTTTACTTATTTATTATATTGAATCATTCCAGAATTATACTCAAATTATATCCGAATCACGAATTTTTAACTCTGTCGAACCGAACTTGAACTATTCATTTGTCAGTTGTCACTATGGATATAGGTAGACTATAGAGTGAATTAATTGACACCGTCTATTTTTCAAAATTTAATGAATTGCAATTATCTTTCAATTTTCTAGAAAAGAAAATTGTGAGGTATATATATCGAGACCGAATCTCCTGTACTCCTGGAGTAATAAATTTCTACCTCTAGAGTCACTGCGAGATGGATATGAGATGAACTTAAGATTAAATATTTAAATGTTAAAAGTCATTTCGGATCTATCCGACAGTGACTCCATGGACATAAATTTTTTACACCCCTAAAAACAGGTGATCCAGTTCCATATATATTCATTCTGACTCCCATATTTCATACTTGTACCGTTCACTTTGATTCCAGTATTCTTAAATTGATGACTATGTAATTATCAGAGATTCAATTTTAAATTACAAAAAAAATATAAATAAATCACAAAGCACGCTTCTAGGATCCAATCGCCGCGTTTAAACCATCCATTAGAGAAACAAAGACAAGCCAACTACCGTACCAATCTTTTTTCCCCTTCCGAAATTAAGATCACAGTGACTCAAATAAAACCAAATTAATCAGGCCCACAATCTTTAAAATCATATAGTATTTTCTATTTATTAAACACATACAAATATACAATGACTTAATGACGAAGAAAGAACCATTTCTGTATCTTATTATATAGAATAATAAAGAAGATATTTTCTCTTCTCTATATAGAATTATAGATTGTGATAATCTATGATATGAAATATACCTCACTAACTCACTTTGAGTCTCATAAAAAACTTCCACCATAACCGGGGGTGGAGTCAAGACTTTTTGACTATGGGAATAATTATGAATGGAGTTCATTCACATCAAAATCTCATGTTGTGGATACTGGATAGGGATCAATTTATAATACCGACATTATTTTATTTTAAATTATATAGAAAATCGTATGTAAGTATACAAATTTTGGAAAGAAAAAAATGAGAGTCAATTGAGAGTGTGTATCCTTTGAGATATCTCATATTGTGTGACCGATGTGTCCGGTGCCTATTCAGGATAGCGCAGGAGGCAGTATTATTTGAGCTTTGAGATTCGAGCAGGACATATTTGAACGGTTGTGATTTCTCAAAAGGTCACGCAAAATATGAGATATCTCAAAGGACGTGAATTCGTCAATTGACCTCATTATTTCTTACTATCTCCGTTCCTGACCATAACATTATAAAAGAAATCACGTGGGCTATTTTTTTTTAGTAAAAGTCGAAAGTCAAGTCACTAAACTATTTAATATCATGAGAAAAAAATTTATCCGAATTTCAAATCTGCGATCTCACTTACACTAATTTAAATATGAGATGTAAAGGCTCCATTTAAACAGTTCAATGTGAGATATAATTATCTACTTAAGTTTTAGTTTATGACTACCATATTTATACACAATAATAGAAATATTAACTCTTGGTTTAAAAAGTTGATAAAATACAAAAATAATCATCCTAATATATATCAATTTTAGATAAAGAATTAACCTCCCATCTAGTGACAAAAGATAATTATAAAAGTTTGATTGGAATTCCGAATAAAACTATTACAAGACATTCGAGTGACTTGGCTCCTCTCTTCTCACCAAAAAAATAAAAATAAAAAATGGCCCGCCAAAAACTAAATTTTGTATGGGCCTAACCGCAAAATACCATAGCCCGACCCGATAGCCCGTTTTTAACTTTTTCATCGGGTTCTCCAGTTCATTGACCACCTTTGAATCTTTGATGATTTTATCCTATTAAAGTTCCTTTTATTTTTGCTACATCTCAAATACAGATTCGCTGGACAAATTCTCACATCCAAGCTCATAAAATATTCTTTAAAAAAAGCCAGTATGGCTAATATGAATATAAATTTGCAAGTCATGTGTAAACTCACTTATAGGGTGTTCATCGGTTCAGCTTCGGTTTCAAAAATAGAACCGAATCGAATCGATTTAGCATTGCAACCAAATTGAACCGAATTAAAGTTTTATTTCATGTTGTTCGGTTCAAACTGAAATATATTAATTATTTTTATTTAAAACAATTGATTTATAATAAACCGAAGTATATTAAGAAATAAATCAGGTATTAAGAAATAAACCGAAGTATTTAAATCAATTGATGAAGAAATAAACCTGGTATTAAAAAATAAGCTGGGGCAGTCCGGACAAAATTCATAATATATAAAAGTTCTATCGGTTTGGTTATTCTGATTTTGAAAATCTCCAAACTGAACCATTAAACCGAAAAAACCAAATTGTTTGGTTCAAACTAGTTCGGTTCGGTCCAAAACCGACTAAACCAGACCCAATAAGGACCCACTCACTTACATTTTGAATTAATTATTGGATTTAAGATTAATGACAAAATGAATCAAATATTTGGTTGTTACATTATAGATTAGAGGTGGGCTACGGTGAGTTGCGAAGTAAAGCTACTATTTTACTTCACGCTCATATTTTATGATTTTAAAGTTCAAAACGTCGATCTGAACCGTTCATCTTATTCTCCATATTGAAATGTGCTTGGAGACCAAATTTTACATTTTTTGGAATTTTTTTACTATTTATTAAGCAATTTTGAAAGTCGCTGATCTGATGGTCCAGAAAATTTTATTGTTTTTACTGTTCACAGCAAAACAGCAGTTTTCAAAAATGCTTAATAAATAGTAAAAAATTTCAAAAAATGTAAAATTTAGTTTTCAAGCACATTTCAATATGGATTAAAGATTTAACGGTTCGGATCGGTCGTTTGGACTTTCAAAATAAAAATACGGCGTGAAGTAGAAACGCGTTTTACTTCGCAACTCACCGTAGCCTATCTCTTATAGATTATATATGCATGTAAAAAATTATAACATACTTTTAGTGGCAAATTACTAATTAGTCGAGACTTTAACACTAATTTATTACAGAAAAACTATTGATATCGATCGTTAGTCTTTTTCTATTTGGATTTTGAATTCTGCTTGCGAACTAAATTTTAATGGACTACTTAAAAATATCTACACCGCATTGTAAATATATTTGTTTAATCAGTAGAAATATTTATAAACATTTAAAACCACTAACTTAAAAAAAAAATATTTTCACCACTTTTTTTTTTTAAATTAGTGACTTTAAATGCCTACTAACAATTTTATTGATAAAAAATATATTTACAATTGATCAAATAACCGCATTTTCTAAATCTATTTTTTTTATTCTCATAAAATCCTCTAAATTACTTTAATATTCTAATTATTTCTTCAACACTCTAACACCTTAATCTTCATCTTATTTTCACCACTTAGTTGTCTTCTTTTTTCTTTTCTTTTCTTTTTTTTTTTTTTTTTTGCAATGTTAACGCCCTTAGGCTTTCCATTCAACAAAGTCTCATGATATTTAAAATTCACTTAGCTACCCAATTCTCCTACCAGAATGCCCTTTAGAGTACCTATTCCTTTACCTTACCTCTCATTGTCATACAACAGCAAAGGAAAAGTAAAAATAGTAACATCCCACTTTCTCTTGCACCCCTTCTCGCCAGTATGTCAGCAGTTTCATTCTGAGCTCTTGGCACATATTTGCATGTATACCCTTTTGATTCTTTGAACCATTGCCAAACCTCCCACACTTCTCGGAACGCTCTCCAATCCATGTTAGCCGGTGGTTGCAGTGACATTAGTGCCTCAGCAACAGTCTTGCTATCAGTCTCAAAGGAACACTCTGCTATCCCTAATCCCCTGATTTGCTTGACTGCTTCCGAAATCGCCAAAGCCTCTGCTTGTATAGGTCAGCTGACATGCACTCCCTCGGACCTTGCTGACATGAGTATTCCCCCATCTCGCAGCACATATCTAATTCCTCCTTCCCAGTTTGCTACCCACGATCCGTCCACCTGACATGTATACCTTGGATTGTTATCTCTGTGATCTATGGGCCCTTGTTGCGTGCTTGAAGACAGACCTTCTTTTTCTTTATCGGAGGACTATTTAGAAATGTCTGTATGTCTCTACCACTTAATTGCCTTTTATTTCTTTGTCGGGGGACTATTTAGAAACATCTCTGCCACTTATGCTGTTAGTTCGTAATTTCATATACATTTCCCAACCGGAACCTGCCAAGTGCCAATCACAACCGAACATTCCCCTTAGCACTGTATGAATCCATATCCTCTCAGGTTAGCTGAGGAAATTCGAGTAGAACTAGGGTGTTCTTGAGTTCACCGAGTTCATTGGTGAATTCAAGTCTAAAATACATCGAATCAACTTTAAATGATGAATCCGAACCATTCAAACCTGCATACCTATTGAGAATATTGATGCAAAAGGAACGTGATATTCAATAGATCTCAGAAGATATTCACCATTGATCATAACTGCCAGCCCAATCTGCATCAGAGTAACCGACAACATTGTTAGTGTTATTTTTTCTCATACATATGCCTTGACCTGGTGACTTTTTAAGATACTTAAGTATCCTTTCAACAGCCTCAAGATGACTAGTTCTAGGTGCATGCATGAATTGACTTACAGAACTAACTGCAAACGCAATATCCGGCCTAGTTATAGTTAAGTAAATTAATTTACCAACAAGTCTTTGAAATTGTCTTATATCTTTTAATGGTTCACCAGTTTCAGAATCGATTTTTTTGTTAGGTTCCATTGGGGTATTGGCTGGTTTTGCACTTAGTTTACCTGTTTCCTTTAGTAGGTCAAGAACATATTTTCTTTGAGATAAAAACAAACCTTTGTTTGAATGAGCGATCTCAATTCCTAAAAAGTATTTAAGTTTTCCTAAGTCCTTAATGTCAAAATTTTCTTTTAAATAATTTTTGACACTTTTAATTTCTTTCTCGTCATTTCCTGTAATGATAATATCATCCACATAGACAAGAACTATAGTTGTTGTAAATTTTGTAAATTTAATAAACATAGATGAGTCTGCTGAACTTTTAACAAAGTTATGAAGTAAAAGAGAGTGACTGAGTTTGCCATACCATGCTCGAGGAGATTGCTTAAGTCCATAGATTGATTTGTGTAGTTTGCATACAAGATTATTATCAATGTCATCCTTGTAACCAGGTGGCAATGACATATATACTTCTTCCTCTAGCGTACCTTGTAGGAATGCATTTTTAACGTCCATTTGGAATAAACTTCATCCCAAATTCACAGCCACAGATAACAAAATTCTAACAGTATTCATTTTTGCCACTGGTGCAAAAGTTTCTTGATAATCTATGCCATATGTTTGTGTAAACCCTTTTGCTACCAATCTTGCTTTATGTCTCTCTATTGTTCCATCACTGTTGTATTTTATTTTGTAAACCCATTTACATCCTACCGGTTTTTTTCCTTTGGGTAGAGACATAATGGTCCAAGTTTGATTTTTTTCAAGTGCTTTAAGCTCTTCTTTCATAGCCTTAAGCCATGTAGGATTTTCCTTGGCTTCTACATAATTATTGGGTTCACTTTCTTGTGATATTGAGGTTAAGAATGCCTTGTGGTGTGTAGTGATATTATCGTAAGAAATATAATCTTGAATAGGATAACTTACATTGTAGGTTACAAAATCATGTAACCTAGATGATGGTCTTGTTATGCGAATTGATCTTCTGGGCTCAATTTCGACTTCTTCAAGAGAAGCTTCGACTTCTTCGTGAGAAGATTCGATTTTTGTGCCATTTTCTCCCCCTGAGCTCAATTCCTCTCCCCCTGAGCTCAATTCCTCTCCCTCTGAGCTCAATTCCTCTTCCACATTATGTTGCTCAGTTCTTCCTTCAAAAAATGTTAGTTCTGGAAGAACAATATCATTCTTTTCTAGTTTGTAAAGATTTTCCTCATTTTCTTTATTTTCTTTATAGAAAGGTACATTTTCAAAAAATGTTATATCTCTTGAGATATATAATTTTTTTTTAATAGGATCATAACATTTATATCCATTTTTTTGTGATGAGTATCCTAAGAAAATAGTTTTAACTGCATTTTTATCTAGTTTATCTTGTCTTTTAATATGTACAAAACACGTACATCCAAATATTCTAAGATGATCTAAATTCATTTTCCTATTATTTAAGATTTCTAAGGGGCTTTTATAATTTAAAATAGTGCTAGGTAATCTATTAATGAGATATACAGCAGTGAGCATAGCATCAGACCAGAATCTTTTAGGGACATTTGACTGAAAAAGTAAAGATCTAGTTACTTCTAAAATGTGACGATTTTTTCTTTCAGATACTCCATTTTGTTCAGGAGTATTTATACAAGTTGTTTGATGTAAAATCCCTTTTTGTTTTAAAAAATTAGAAAAATTTTTATTGATATATTATGTTCCATTATCTGACCTAAATTTTTTTATTTTAGTGTTATATTGGTTTTCAACATAATTTGTGAACTCTTGAAACTTTGAGAAAACTTCATCTTTTGTTTTTAGTAAGTAAATCCATGTAGTACGTGAATAGTCATCAATGAATGTAACATAATATCTAAAACTGTTATATGAATTTATAGGTGCAGGTCCCCAAATATCGGAGTGAACTAGTTCAAATATTTGAGAGGTTTTACTATCAGATAATGAAAAGGGTAATCTAGTTTGCTTGGAAAATCGACAAACATCACAACAACCAGAATTTAAATTTGATAAAGAAAACAATTTGTTCAAAACTTTATCGGATGGATGACCAATCCTATAATGCCATCGTTTATTAAGTTCTATGCTAGCAGTAAAACAAGCTTTATTTGGAATATCTAAAACATAAAGTCCATTTCTTAATTGGCCTTCACCAATCTTCTTCCCCGTTGTTTTGTCCTTAAATGTCACATTTTCAGATGAGAAAACTACATTGCAATTTAGTTCTTTAGTAATTTTACTAATAGATAATAAATTTGATGTGAAGGTAGGTAAATATAGTACATTAGATAATTTCTTTGAAAAAATATTCGCACTTCCATATTTTGTTACAGGAACCTTTGAACCATTTGCTACTGTTACAAGTTCTATATTATGAGGTTTTGTTGGATTAGATAAAATTTTAGGGTTTCCAACCATATGGTTAGTGGCTCCTAAGTCCACAGTCCATCTATTTAAATTACTAGAAATCAAATTTCCAGAATCTGAATTTAAACAGTTACCTGTAAATTTACCTGAGGAGGCACGCTGATTTAGCTCTTGCAACAGCTGTGTAATTTGGGCCTGGTTCAGTTGGTCCAGTACAGGTTGGTTCAACTGAACTGGTTCGGGTGTCAGTTCATTCCCGCCCCAACCTTTTACCGCTGATGATTCGCTCCCACATGCCATCGCTCTCTTCTCTCCCTCTTTTGATCCCGTTCTAGCGTTGCGATCGCCACCCTTCTCTCCCCTGCGTTTCGGTCGGAGGTGAGGCTAGAGGAACCAACACCTCTCTCTCTCGTGGCCCTCTTTCTTGCAGTTACTGCATTTGGAGGCTCCTCTTACCTCCGAATTGGAACTAGGGTTTCCCCCTTTTGCTGCCATGGCTTGGTTCTCCGTTACCTGGTACGATTCTATATTCATGGCTTTACGCCTAGATTCCTCTTGGTCTATTGTGGCTACTATGCTATCTAATACCTTACACGTGATATATCTACATGTGAAAATTTTAAACATTAGAATTAATTTAGTATAAAGACAAAGGGTCAAAATTAAAAAAGGTCAATAAATTAATTTTAATGCATTCATTTTTTAAATTTTTTTCGACTACTTGACTCTATTGTTTTACATGTAGACGCATCACTCATAAGGAAGTCAAGTTTCAACTGTTTAAATTTGTCATTTGAAACCGATTTAATGGATATTAGATTTGAGTTCACCAACAGCCTTGGTGAACTTAAGAACACCCTAGTTCTACTCGAAAAAATTCAGACTGTTCTTTAATTCTGATACGAATCTCAAAACGAACATCCTGTATATATCTACAGTAGGTACAATTTGTTTTTAAATTCAGACCGTTCTTTTGGAATTGTATCTTGGGTGACTGGGGGAATACACAGACCATTCAGACCATTTTTTTGGTGCCTAATTGAAATATAGAAGAGTCGCTTTAAAATTCGTGTTAGTTTAAATTAAACAGTATGAATGAAACTTAGGGCTTGTTCAACGGACGGAGGGGAAAGGGAATTACAAAATTTTTAAACTGATTTTTACTATTTGCATGAGAAAAAAAATTCACTCTAAACAGAACCTAACAATAAAAAAATTTAACAGTAAAAATTGGAAACTTTTCTAATATATCCATTCAAACTTTACATTCTTTCTTCTATCTTCTTTTGATTATTTAATCATTTATTTAATTATATTAGAAATAAAATTGACACATATACTCTCATATGTTGTCTCTCTCTATCACGGTATCCTAAACATTATATGCATTCAATTCAGTTTTTCTCACATATTAATTTTATTCTACGAAACAACCATTTTCAAGCAAAATTTTCCTTATCTCTCAACATTTCAAACTAGTAAATTCTAATCACATTCCTTAGATTTGCTTAAAGAACAATCTGACTTCTCATCTACCAATAGATCAACCAAACAAAACCACACATCAAATTGACAGTTCCTATAATCTACTTACAAATCGTCTCAACTGACAGGTGCTTAGAGTTGGGATCAATCTGATTGATCTTAGCAATCTCATACACGTCTCAGTAGGCTGATCGATGAGACTGACTCGTGTTCAGGTTGACCACTCCTCGATTCAACCCCGTTGCCTTCTTCAGAAACCAAGTGACAAACGGAGATTTGACGATTAACTCGAAAGTGCTGTCTTTTGAGGCAGCTATGGCCACCGCCATCGGCATGTTAGTCTTGTACTTTTGAATTCGCTAGTTAAAATCCATGCAAAAGGCCACAAGGTTGAGGCGGTACTGACTGAGAGCTGGACTGTCAGGGAGCGTCGGGCATATACCTCCCCCCGAGACTGAGGCGGATTGTCGTGACAAGTTCTACGCTTGGCAACATTTGTTAATATCTAACCTTTTCCTATTGCGATAGTTCTCGAATACAGATATAATTCGAATTTCTAATTTGGATATTATAAGAAATTCTAAGAGTGAATGAACCCGCTGGTAAAGAATGAAAATATTGAAATTGCTAGGTGTGAGTACTAAATCATTCTGTTCTGATTAGAAATTAAGAAACTGATATTAAGATAAAAAGTTTAGAGCAATTCCATCAACTTCATTACTACTATTTTAATGATAGATTTTCCATTCTGATCTAGTATGATACCAGTAACAATGTTCTAAAAAACACCGCCCAACAACAATTAGCAATTTCCTTAGCAAAGAAAAAAACATTAGCGTGGTTATTCTCGTCTCTCTTATGTTTTCTCTTTATATTCAAATAAAATATGAAATTGACCTGAAATATACAAAGGAAGCCAGAAACCTATAAGAAACTACGGCCTAAGTTTATTCAACAAAAATGAAACAAAAGAAGGCCCCCTAAAAATTGAATAAGGTTAATGTCCAGCGAAATTCGATAATTTTCTTTGGCTATACGGTGAAGGAGAGAGAGAACAGAGGAGAGGAGGGTATATGTGTCAATTTATTTCTAATATAATTAAATAAATAATTAAATAATTAAAAGGGTAAAGAAGAAAGAATGTAAAATTTGAATGGGTATATTGAATATTATAGTGTTTTCACAGGAAAATTGACTATTTAGAAAGTTTGTAAGGGCACAATAGAAATTTTCCCCAAACTTTTACTGCAGCCAAACAGAACCTAACAGGTCAGTCAACACAGTAAAATAAAGATGTGATGCTGTAATTAATAAAGAGCCCCATGCCACTTGAGTACTTGACCAGACCAACCCCACCAACTTAAAAGCTAGTATGAGAGAAAAAAAAGAAAAAGAGAAAAAAAAATAGAGGAAGAAAATTTTGAAGCATCGGCCTCAGACTAAGCGAGAATATTATTTGTTTGCTAAAGAAAAAGAAATTAAAGAAAGAAACAAAAATAATAACAAGTAGCTTCAGTTGGTGTGAATTAGGTCTCTCTCAACTCAACACTCTCTTCACTGTACCGTTGTACCGTTCTCTCTCTCTCTCTTTTCTCATTGGTGGTTGTGTATTGTTAAACCTCCAAATCCAACAAGTCATGCCCACTATTTTTCTCCTAAACCTATATATCAATTCTACAAACATTATACACACAAAAGTATCAATCCAGTAACACTAACCATGATCAATGTTACAGAATCAGAACGATGGATGCACGACAACACCTACCCAGGTAAGGTCATAGCAGAGCTCGAAGGAACACTTCTCAAAGACCCAGATCCATTTCCCTATTTCATGCTAATAGCCTTCGAGCGAAACTTCGGTCTGATAAGATTCACCACATTGCTACTCCTCTGGCCTCTGTTGAAATTTCTCGAGTTCATCAATCAGTCCAACCTTGGATTACGTGTCATGATGCTCATTGCACTTTCCGGTGCAAGGAAATCAGAGATAGAGGCGTTGTCACGTGCAGTGCTCCCTAAGTTCTTGTTAGATGATGTCGACATGGCAGCATGGAGTGTATTCAGCTCATACAAAAGACGGGTCGTAGTGACAAGGTGGCCAAGGGTATTAGTCGAGACGTTTGCTAAGGTGCACCTTGGTGCAGATGAGGTAGTGGGTTGTGAACTTGAAATGAAACGATGTGGTTATGCTACCGGGCTTATCGAACAGGATATCCCAATCGAGAACCGGGTGCGTACACTTTTCGAAGGTGATGATGTCCCGAATGTCGGTTTGGGCAGGCTGGAGACGGCTAGTTCTTTCATGTCTATTTGCAAGGTGAGTGCAGGAAGTAATTTATTGTCACTATTTAGGAAATCCTATTTTTAAGGAAATAAACAGAGCTGATTTGGTTTTACGCAGAGCACAATTCATAGAGTAATTTCAGTGTCTTTTGTTAATCGTGCGTTGCATAAAGTCAAAATAGTTCTGTCAATATTTTTAATCCATTTGTTATTTTTAACCATGAATCATAAATAAATACTAATAATTTTCCTCTAGAATAGCGTAATTTCAATTTCATTAGTTATTATTACATTGCTATATAGAAAAAAATAGAAAAAAAAAACACATTAATAGCTTAATACAAACCTATGCAACATTATATGTTGGTGGATAGGGTGCGTTCAGACTAATAAATATTGAACATGGTACACATTAACAGCAGGACAGGGTACGTTTGGGCTCATAAACCGTGGTGTTATTTTTCTTGTCTTTTTTGGGTAATGTTAGTATTAAGTAGACATTTATGATTGATCGAAATGAACATCGAAAAAGTGCAAATTTCTTTAGGCCTTTTCAGCTGCCGAAAGTGGGAACAGAGGAAAGCAAAAGCACAATATATATACATTTAAAAAAAAAAAAAAAAGGGGAATAATGTATGAAGTCCTTTAGAGAATGCTTTTCTATTGAATTAGCTTTTCAAATTAATCACGTCTCAACTTCTTAAAATACAATCATTTCAGAATACTGTTGAGATGTCCAATTATTTGTGACCGTTTAGTGATTAATTCGCTCATACTTTGCACACATCCTCAATAATTTGGTGGAAAGAGATATGGTGATTACACGTGTTATATATAAAAAGAGATATGGAAAAAGATATATTTGTATAAACAAGTGCTTCATCATTTTACATCATATAAAAAGGGGAATATGCAAAAGGAGTCAATCTAATATACACTGAAGTGTACCGATTGAACTATACACTTAATTCTAAAACTCTAGGATTAACTTTGAGATTCACGCTGCACGACTTTTGAAGAATCTACACGACTTTTAAAAAAATTGTACAGTCTTAGAGTTAAGTAAACGGTACACTTAAGTGTATATTAGTTTTACTCATGAAAAAGTTCCAACATTTTACATCATATTTGTATAATCCGATTTTAAATCATCATCTTCCATTTGAACAAATATTGCCATTCCAAAAAAAACCCAAACTAAATTAAGCCATTATAATTAATTAGTCCCCTGTGACCAGCAAAAGTTACACAATTATATTACATAAACATTTTTTAACAATATGCATATTTTGTACAGGAGCAACTGAATCCACCATTTGCACTAAACACTGAGCATGCTGAACCGCAACACCGCCCCGTACCGGTCATATTTCATGACAGCCGATTGGTGCCCCGGCCGACCCCTCTAACATCACTTTTCATAGTCCTTTGGATTCCAATCGGCCTAATAATGGCTTTCATTCGCATTGTTGTCGGCTTGTCGGTCCCAATACGGATCATACCTCATATTGCCCCGATATTTGGTGGTGCAGTGATAATTCGCGGTCGCCCCCCTCCACCGGCAAATTCAAACAACAACAAAGGAGTCTTGTTTGTTTGCACGCACCGCACATTAATGGATCCAGTTGTACTAGCAACAATACTCGGCCGGAAGGTCACAGCCGTCACATATTCCCTCTCTAGATTTTCTGAAGTTCTCTCACCGATACCTACGGTGCGGTTGACTCGTGATCGAACAGTAGATGGTGAGAAAATCAAAGATCTACTGGCTGATGGTGACCTCGTCGTGTGCCCTGAGGGGACCACTTGTCGGGAACCATTCTTATTGAGATTTAGCGCATTATTCGCTGAACTTACCGATCGAATTGTGCCGGTTGCGACAAACTACAGAGTCAAGTTGTTCCACCCAACCACTGCACGTAAGTCTAAGGCAATGGACCCGATATTCTTCTTCATGGACCCGCACCCGGTGTACGAGGTAACATTCTTGAACCAGTTACCAGAAGAAGAGACTTGCGCAGCGGGGAAGAATGCACATGACGTGGCAAACTATGTACAGGGCATGCTTGCAGCTACATTAGGGTTTGAGTGTACAAACTATACACGGAAAGATAAGTACCGTGTACTCGCTGGTACTGACGGTACGGTGAATGCAAAACCAACAAAGAGCAGCAATTGGGTTGATTGGGTCAAGGGGGCTGTTGGATTTCTGCTGCATTAGGTTTAGACTAGATTCTGATATAGTTTGGTGAGCTATTTTGAACATGTTATACATTATTTCTTTGCTTTGGTATGGCTAAGTGACAAATGTGTTGATTTAATCAATGTTTATTTAATAAAGGTTAATTTGATTGACAATGCCTCAACCTAGGATTGATGTGTTGCACATGTATTGAACTAAACAATGTTTATATAGTTTATATAGTTTATACTTTACTAGAATTCAAATTAAGAAAGCACTTTTCTTTGATTTATACTCTTTTACAACCTGTAAAATGGAATTCTGTGTAACAGTATCATATTGTTGCTTCTCCTTTTCGCTTCTTCGTAATTATTTCCTTAAATTCAAATATTTCTTCTTTTTTATTTCCTTAAATTGAAATGCACCAAACAATACACCATTCACCTTTTTAAGGGTAGGGATTTAATTTCTCAATTTAATTTTTATATGTAATGTAGACTTTCTCTATTTTTAATAACTTGAAGTTGAATCGGGAATCCAAACTCAAATTTTGAAGTTGCTTTGGGGGATTCAATTTTTTTTTTTTTTTTCTTTTTTTATTGTAGCCCGTAGGCAGGGGATTCAAATTGGGGCTGGGCTGAGGAAGCCTTTCTCTTTGCAAAGGATGTTGCTATATATCTCAACATAATTGGGCTTTATTTTGGAGATAGGAGCATGCCTTTGAACTATTTCTCAAAACTATTTTTGAGAAAATTGAACATTAGTTATAGAAAAATCTACCAATACTGAAACCCTTTTCTATTTTAAATGAATCAATTGCAAGTTTGCGCAAGTACATGGGGACTTTTACCTTTTTTTTATTTGTGAAGTACTATCCAATTTTGTGGTAGTACTTATCTGTTAGCTACAACTTAAGTTTACTTCAAGATTCAAACCAATTCAACTGTAAAATAAAAAAAGGTAACGCGTTTAAAGATAATTGTCAAGAATGGGATTCGAACCCATGCCCTTTCGGACCAGTACCTGAAACTGGCGCCTTAGACCAACTCGGCCATCTTGACATTTTTGATAGAAAGTCAACATTACAATATAAGACCAAAAATAACTAACTTCTGCTCAACACACTGCAAATTGTAAACTTCTGAGGTGAAAACAGGAAAAATGAAAAATGTTGTGACTCGAGGCTGGCTTTTTCATTTGGATCAACTTGCACTAGTTCGTATCATTTAGTGCATGTTTTGAGTTTGAAATTTAAACTAAAATAGTCTAATTTAAAAATTTACGGGACTTTTTTAATATTCACACAAATACAGATCGGACGATCTATGCATTCGGTGTTCGGCGCCTTTTGTTTTGTTAAATGTGCAAAATTGCTATTTTTTTATCATAGATAATGATTTTTTTTTTTTTTTGGGGTGAAAGACCGCAGACAGTATTAATAAAAAAAAGTTATAAAATAGTTATTACATAAGATTAGACAATGAGTGTTTTTTGAAAACATACAGCCAAACAAAACTAAAAATGCACATGTAGACACAAATTTGATCATCCTTACTTGATTAGAGTGGTAGGAGTCTAGTGATAGTTTCATTTGTATGTATATCACAGCTGAGAAGACACTGAATCCAAACCAAACCAGAAACTAAATCGATTGGACTAAGACAGTCACCTGTAAACATAAAGATAAGAAGAGAGGCAAAAAAAGTAGCACAAAACAATACACAAACATCAAACCAAAAACGAAAGATATACATATTGTACACAGACTGGAGACCACTCGCCCTCCCATCACCGAAGAGGAGAAAACACCTGCGACTAATTCATTATTTCAGCCTTGCACCCATCAAGAGAAGTTAAGAGAGGTAAAGGTGGCCATATAATAAAAGAACACATAGATTCTATTAGAGATATTAATGGGTGTAAATTGTATGAGTTAGACCAACAATGTAGTGGTGTGGTAGTATGAAATATTTAATGAAATTGTTTAGGATTAATCATAGTCATGTCATTATATTCAAATACAAAACATCAATACAAATTCTCTCTTTTGTTAAATCCTATTATGGTATCAGAACTTTAGGTGACACTAGAAAAGAGCTCCTCTCTCTACTTTCTTTTACCTTCAACAAGATCAAATTTGACGATTCAAATTGCAAAAACAATGGCATTAAGATATTGGCATTGACCTTCTTCTTTTTGGGGCAAGCTCAAAATTGCTTCTGCACTTCCATCACCGAAGAGGAGAAAACACCTACGACTGATCTATTACTTCAGTCTTACACCCATCAAGAGAAGATAGGAGGGGTAGAGGTGGTCATATAATAGAGGAACACATAGATTGTATTGGAGATATTAATAGGTGTAAATTGTAGAAGTTGACTAACAATGTAGTGGTGTGTAGGTAGGAGATGTTTAATGGAGTTGTTTAAGATTAATCATAGTCAAGTCTATAAATAGACGTCATGTCATTGTATTCAAATACAAATCTTCTCTTTTCTTAAATCCTATTATGGCATCAGAACTCTAGATGGTGTTGGAAAATAGCTCCTTCTCTCTCCATCTTTTTCTATCTTCAAGGAGATTAAATTTGACGATTCAAATCGCAAAAACAATGGCATTGAGATATTGGTATTGACCTTCTTCTTTCTGGAGCAAGCTCAAAATTGCTTCCGCACAATGTTTCGCTTGAGGGAGCATAATAGAGGAACACATAGATTGTATTGGAGATATTAATGGAAGTAAATTGTAAGAGTTGATTAATAATATAGTGGTGGTAGGTAGAAGATATTTAGTAGAATTATTTAGAATTAATCATAATTAAGTTTATAAATAACTGTCATGTCATTGTATTTAAATATACGACATTAATACACATTCTTTCTTTTCTTAAATTCTATTACCATAAACTTTTTCATTTCCTGATCGCCTCGAGTCACCTTCCTATTCTTTCTTTTCTTAAATTCTATTACCATAAACTTTTTCCATTCCTAATCACCTCGAGTCACCTTCCTCTTCTCACTGCTTTAGGCACCATTTTTTTATTTATTTAATCATTCGAGGATGATGAAAATAATTAGAGCAAAGAACAGGGGCTTTTTTTTTTTCATAGCACTCCTCTTCTTTTAATTAAAAATATTGGACTTACGAATTATAAAATATTGTTGAAGCAAAATCGGATTGCAATAAAGAGCTAAAAGGTGCAGACAATATTTCAAGTCACACTTCAGTACCCTTCCATTTTTTTTCTTCTTTATATAACGAACACAGATGTCAACCGACTCTGATGCAAATGTGGTATGTATGTTTAGTGAATATGGAGATAATCACATAAATCGCATCTGATCAAATGTTGATACTTAAATGGATATTTTTGGATGCTAAATTACGGAAATGTATTGTGGCGTGTACAAGCACTTGCATACAAGAGGTTAAAACATTTGAATCCGATATATTGTCCTCAAACACCGGTTTTTGGATTTTTTTTTTTTTTTTCCAAAACTAACGGTTGCGATTTTGAAAGTGCATGTAATCCTCTTATTAGAATTTATAAATTTCAATACGTAATTTTTATGCATATGCTAACTGGATGATGTAAAAACAAGCGAGTTTTCATTATCTTGTGGTCTCTAATCAAAGCTAGCAATTGCTTTGACCAAGATAATCTGGACTACTTGTAGAACTTTGACTGGGACTACTTCTAGAAATTTTTAATGACTTTTCAAAATTAGCAACTAATTTGGAACTACTTCAAACTATGTAAATTGTCTCTTTAAATTTTGTAAACCATTTCTTTGAACACTGTAAAACTGAAAAAAAAAAATCCAAAATTTTATTTTTTTAGATATGCATCTAGATGTTATTTTCAAATTTTTTTTAAATTGTATAACATAACTCTGTAAATTGAAACCTTGAATTCTAATTATGTCATCATCCAAAAATTACAATTAATTTTTTGAATTATGCAAATCTTAATACATAACTTTGTAAACTGAATCTTTAAATTTTGTGAACCTAAATTCTAAATTGTAATTTTTTTTTAATGTTCTGCATCTAAAACTACAATTTTATGTTTTGAATTATATAAACCGTTTCACATAACTATGTAAAATGAAGCTTTGAATTTTATAAACCTAAAACCTTTTTCAGACTGCGCCTCAACTTTTTTAGCCGTGTGTTAGCTCCCGATGGCAATGCAAGACGAGAGAATCTGAAAGTCTGTCTACCTCCACCACTTGGTGACACTCGGTTGTGCCCATGCTCGATTGAGATCAACAATTGCATCAAGCGAGAGAGAGAGAGAAGTTGAGAGAAAAAAAATTGATTGGAAGGATAGAAGAGGAGACAGGAGAGAGAGATTCGGAAAGATGAGAGAAAAAAGATTGATCAGGAGGAGAGAAGAGAAGAAAATTGTTTTTAACAGTTCAAGAAGTAAATAAGTTGTAGAAAAAAAAAATATAGTGAGACTGTTAAAATTGTTAGGGAATGAGTTGAAATTTTTTGAAAATAATACGAGGAAAGATAAATGGATAAAATACCTTTCCGCAAAACATTATTATGTTTTGTCCCACAAACTTTACCCTGAAAAGAATATTAATTACAAAAGAAAAACATTTGATTTTAAAATAAGGTAATTTCTATAATATTTTTTTTTGCTTTCGACGAAATTAGAAATAAATAAAATTTTATCTAAAATGTTCGAAAATATATATTACAGAAAGTAACATAATCAATCATGCAAAATTTTATGCAGAGGAATGCAAAACAATTGTACCATTCTAAGAGTTCTTTTACCTCTTTAGGCACAAAAAACACAAAAAAATGTTAGATAAGAATATATAAGAAGTAAGAAATAAAATCAGATAATACATACATGACATGACATAGTTATGTAGTTTAAAAATTTCCGATTTTTTTATATATATTCAAAAATTAAATCAAATTACAAAAAATAACCGAAGCACCGTTAAATTTCAGTTATTACCCAATTCAGTTATCCAATAACCGAATTTGATAGAAATGTCCGGTTACCCACTCCCCGGACTCAAAATGCACAAATCCGATTAATAGTTAACCGGATTTGTGCCTTTTTTTCTTTTCTTTTTTGAAAACAGAAATTTTTTATTTTTTTTATTTTTTGTATTAAAATATTAGATATATTTAATATATTTCTTTGAAAATAGATAGAATACAATATAATTTGATTTATTAGAAACACTGCAACAAATAACCCGGATCAATATTTTTCAGATCGGATTTTTCGCGGCAGTAAGAAAAATTAATATATTTCTTTATGTGTTATTGGAAAAAAATAAAAATAATTAGATTCTGAGTTATTGATCCCGGTTCAAAAGTCACTTCTAGATAATTCAGAAAATATTGTGATCCTTCTAATACATTAAATTTATAAAAAGTTGTATCTATTTTTGAAAAAAATCAAAAACTTTAATTTATTTAATTATTGTTTTAAAAGAATTCTCAAAATGGATACAACTTTTTATAAATTAAATGTACTAGAAAGGTCACAATATTTTCTGGATTACCTATAAGTGACTTTTGAAAAGTCCGATCTGAAAAATACTGATCCGGGTTATTTGTTGTAGTCTTTCTAATAAATCAAATTATATTGTATTCTATCTATTTTCAAAAAATATATTCAATATTTCTAATATTTTAATACAAAAAATAAAAAAATTCTGTTTTCAAAAAAAAAAAAAGGCACAAATCCGGTTAACCATTAACCGGATTTGTGCATTTTGAGTCCAGGGAGTGGGTAACCCGACATTTCTATCAAATCCGGTTATTAGATAACCAGATTGGGTAATAATCGAAATTTAACGGTGCTTCGGTTGTTTTTTGTAATTTGATTTAATTTTTGGATATATATAAAAAAATCAGAAAAATTTAGCTTCCAAACTGGGATAGAATCCATTGATAATCATGACAACGTTTTGGCCCTACAAATTGACGGTGTATCAAATTTGTCGCGCGTTTGATATTTTATTAAAAAAATGTTAAATTTGAAATATTGTAAATTTCAACTCATTTAATAGATGATAGAATTTACATCGAATTCTATCGATTTTTATATATACATCTACTAGAAAATAAATCAATTGCCGTATAATGTGCATAAATAGAAATCGCATTATAGGTATTGAATTTTAGAATTATAAATTATATGCACTGTAGTCGAAATTATTCGGATTATTTGTTGTATTCGTATTCCGTACCTACATGAAAATTTATTTATACCCTATTAAAAAAAAAGAACCAAAAAACCATGTTTTGAGGGCTTTCAAAAAATACTATAACTTTTAAGTCAATCTGAGGTCTTATTTTTGGGAGGACTTGTTAGTTTGTAATGATATAGAAGTCAATAATACGATAATATATCATAAAACTTTGTTCATGAATTGGATGATTAATATCATTTTGTTGCCTTGAGTATTATTGCATTTATGGATCATTTCGAGTTCATGACTGAAATTGTGAAACTTCATAATATAGATGATATATATGTTGGGTTTCGGATACCACTTTTGGGGTTTCGCGGTAACCAAAACTCGTTTAGGCTTAAGGTGCGGAATGACCGTAGAACAAAAATTTCTACGACCAACTTAAGCTCAGGATTAAACGGGGTATGTGATGCGTCCTGATGTGAATTATTACAACACAAGTAATAAATCCTAGTTGATACTCAATTCGGTTGCAAGTGTACAACCTTGTCAAGTAGTACTTAGGGATCGTCTCCACAGGGACAAGTCGGAATATTAACTCTAACCTAACAATTTAATTTAGTAAAAGAAAGTAAAAAGGTTTTGTGTTTGTTCAAGTGGTTTGGTTTCGATTAAAATGAATTAAACTAAAGTCTTTAAAGCAAAATTAGGTTTTTAACAAGAATGAGAAATTATGATTTCTTAGGGTTCCTATCCACTAATGTTACGACTAATTGGTTTGTTAAATTTGTTCTTTTAATTATGAAGGCACAGTTGGGTGTTGTAGGTACAAAGGGATATCTCTATATTAATACCATCTTTAAATTAGAATAAACGTCACCTCTCGGTACTTGGCTACCCTAATCTAAAGTCATTAAGTTCTTACTGTCCCAATTAATCTAGAAAATTATCTTTCACCTCTCGGTACTTGGCACAATTTATCTAAACAATTGGGTAAAGCCCGTATAAGACAAGCGTCACCTCTCGGTACTTAGCCTATCAAATACCCTATTCCTTATGGTCTGGACCTAATATTCAATTTCTCAATTGCAAATACCAAATCCTAGGGTTTCATGTGATTTCGATTAAGTCCTCACAATCAATTAAAATAAAGAATAGATCACAACAAAGAACAAGAATATATAAAATAAAACCAACTAAATCATAACAAAAGTTTCAAGTACAACCCTAATCAATCCTAGAAAAGTCTTTAGCCAGTCATGGCTAAAGCACAAATCAAAAGAATAAAAGAGTTCCAAAGGAAAGAAAATAATAAAACCGATTGATCAATGATCTCTTCTTCCTTCTTCTCTCTTCTAGCTTTTCCTTGTTTTTCCTTCTTGAAAACCTAGAAATTCTGCCTAAAAAACGTCCTTCAAACAGTTCTGCAACCCTCATTTTATAACCCCCTCTAAAACCTAGAAATAACCAACAAAAAATAGCAAATTCGGACTCTGAACCGACCTAATTGCGGGCCGCAATACATTCATTGCGGGCCGCAATGTACTGTAGCAATACATTCCTTTTATATTCTTAGGTTGTAGATCTTCTCGTTAGCTTTCCAAAAAGTGGTCACAAGCCTAAATCGGAGTTACGAGTCAAAAGTTATGGCCGTTTTAAGTTCAGACTCTATTTTTGGCTGACTGCTACAGTGCATTGCGGACCGCAATAACTTTATTGCGGGCCGCAATAACTGTGCTGTAATGAAGAGGCTCTGACTTTTTTGGTTGCGGGCCGCAATAACTCCATTTCGGGCCGCAATAAATGTTGGCAGAAGCTCATTTCTTCGTGCTAACTCACCCGTTTTACTTCGTTAAGGTCCAAACACTTGATTACCTGTAAAACAAACATAACTAGGGCAGTAACTTGAACTTTTGGACATTTCCAACCTAATTAAACCTAATTTAAACTAATTTAACCAAAACTTGGCTTAATTTACATACCTAACCCTAGGTTTAAATAGATACAATTTTGGCTTATCACGTCCAAAGGGTATGGTGCAAAGTTTCAGTACAATGATGTACTTTTTAAACCTTTAACACACGTTGAATTGAATTGCAAGTGCACAATTCTATCAAAGTAGTATTTGAGGTATCGATCCACAGGGAGTATGATAAAAACTTAGTT
Organism: Carex pumila; assembly: GCA_033356055.1. Lineage (NCBI taxonomy): Eukaryota > Viridiplantae > Streptophyta > Magnoliopsida > Poales > Cyperaceae > Carex > Carex pumila. The sequence goes on along the minus strand of JARJHM010000117.1, from coordinate 92,512 downwards.
TAAACTTTAGTAAAATATTTCAGAAAAATAAAATAAAGTAAAGTGCGATAAAAGTAAATTGGGGGGGTTTGTTCTAACAATTCCTAAATTTGGGTTCAATACCCGAATAAAGAGTTTAAAACAATAAAACTAAATGAATGAAATAAATATTGGTTTGCTTTCTAGATGAGAAGATCTAGGGATATTCGGTCTACAATCCCTTGATAACTCTATTAATTCGGTATTTGTTTGAATTCATGTATGATTTGACGAGGTTTCTAACCTAATATGTTATTAAGGGTTACTTTCGTAAATTAATAACGTGCCTAGGTAATTCGGACTTCTCGATTAGGTTCCTCACCCTAGCTATCTAGACCCATTGAGCGCTTGTAGTCTCTCTTCTCCTCAAATATTGGTACTTCGCAATTAAATCCATCATACCAATACCCGATTCGAATTGAGATGTCCTAATTAAGGTTTGGCTTCTCGTTTAGGTTCCTCACCAAGTTCCTAACCTTAATTTCTATAGTTCCGGTTTAGATTAAATTGGTTACAATCTTAACCTAAACCTAGGGTATTTGCATTCATAATTTGGTACTATCCTATTGATCACAGTCAATTTTGGTTCTTTCGAATCCAAAATGGGATACTACAATTCAAGTACTAATTATGTAATTAACACAAATGATTAAATCACATAAATTAACATCAAATCCCATAAAACAATCATAATAAAACAAATAACCGAATAAAATAGAATTAAACAAGTTCATGCATTGACCTAAACCCCTAGAGAGAGATCTACTCCCTCATGGAGAGATCCATTACAAAAATTGGCAAAAGTAAGAAGAAATGAAATAAAGGAAGTAATTACACCATTTTACAAATCAAAAACCTCTATCTTGCCGACTTCTTGCTCAGGAAACCCTTCTTCTCCTTCCTTGAAAGCTTTCCTATCTCCAGAATTTATCGCTAAGTATTGTGTGTGTGTAGAGCGAGAAAAATGAAAGAATGAGGATGATGGATTTTGATCTTTGCGAAGAGATCATCGATGGGATGAGAAGAGATCCCCTCTTTTATAACCAAGGATCATGTCCAATTAAGAGCCTAGGGAGTGGAGTTAGTGGGTGTTATATTTTGATTGTTTTTCAGGATTGTCTTGTCCACATGTGGCTGTCAAAACGCGTCCATGATGCACCAAAAATAGAAAAAATGTTAAAAAACGTGCAATTTTGGCTTTCTGCGGGTCCAGTGCGGGTTCTCCGGGCCGCACTGCGGATGGGCTGATCCGCACTGAGAAAAATTTTAGTTTTTAGTTTCTCATGTTGTAGATCTTCTCGCTAGCTTTCCAAAAAGTGGTCATAAGCCTTAATCGGAGTTACGAGTCAAAAGTTATGACCGTTTTAAGTTCAGACTCTATTTTTGGCTGACTGCTACAGTGCGTCCGCACTGCGACAGTATCATTCGCGCTGAGATCCGTACTGCGTCTTCACTATCCGCACTGCGGATGCATCGAGATCCGCACTAGGCTCGGACTTTTCCTGTGCGACCAGAGTGCAGCTGCATCGAGATCCGTGCATCCGCACGGATTTTGATGTATAGCTTATTATATCTTTTTAAAATTGGCGCGCGTCCAGAAATCCATCTAAGTACTTATTTTGGCCATATTCCAAACCGTGTGTTCGCAATGGGCATTTTTCTTCGATTTTTCTTCATTTTTCTTCATTTCCTGTAAGTTAAAACCAAGCAAACGCAGTAACTTGATCCTAGGTGTAATCTATTCACTTTATATTCAAAATACAAGATATTTGGTGTTATTTCGTGATAAAAATCAGATCGAATATGTATATAATTTAGGTCTATCAGTATGTCAGGAAACTTTCCAAGACGCTCCACCTTCAGTATTCCTTTGGCATCAAAACCCAATTTAATCCTTTTACAGATCTACTCCATGATTGATTTCTAAAACTTTAATCTACTTACCAATTAAATAGATTAATATAACATATTTATACCTTGTTTCCAAATCACAGTTGGAATGCAGACCGAGCGTGTAGAGCTACATCACGGAAGGAATCGACTCGTCTCGGAGCATCAGACGTCTAATGCCTCTATCGGTTATCCACCAGGACTAACCAGAGAGCGGTTAATTTCTTCTGCCAGAAATACCGTAAACCGCGGAATTCTGCAAAAACACTATTCACAGGGAAAAGACGAAAATCCGTAAACACGAATTTTCGGTTGCTCATTTTCATCAATATGCAAAACTGACATACCGCGAAATTCGATAAAACACTATTCATCTATCCCGTAAACTACGTATAACTTTCTTTTCTCAACCGAAACACTATTTGGGAGAGAAACCGAGAAAGAGAGAAAATACCGATTCGATTCTGCACGAAACGATACAAGTGAATTAGTATCTTAATCCTCTCATGCACCCCTCTATTTATAGCCTCTAAAATGGTGTGAAAAGACCAAAATACCCCTATGACAAGGCATGCCACCTAGGGGGTGAGGTGTCATGTGGATAAGATCGATGACGTGTCATCTGGATAGGATCGATGACATGTCATGCGGATAAGCACGAATCTGAAAAGACCCGAATGCCCTCGGCCCGAACACAAATAATGCTCGTATAATTATTCTGAACAATTATATTTCTTGCGGTTGTTTGTTTCGGTATCGATGACGTGTCATCTGGATAAGATCGATGGCATGTCATGCGGATAAGGACGAATCTGAAAAGACTCGAATGCCCTCGGCCCGAACACAAACAATATTCGTATAATTATTATGAACAATTATATATATATTTTTCTTGCAGTTTGTTGTTTCGGTAATTTATACAACGTGTCCTGCACATTTATAAATTAACCGGTTAACTTTTATACAATGTGTCACACACGTTTATAAATTAATCAATGTTTTTGCTTGTTATTTTTACATAACATTTATAATTTAATTATAACACGTATAATTAATTATAACCATCTTACTATTGATCATAACCAATTTATAATCAATCACAATAAGATTCTCCGATTAACTCCTATATGGTGTGACCCAATAGGATCTGTGTTATGTTGGTAAATAGAGTTAAAACTGTTTTAACTTCTATAATCATGGGTGGCGTCTGGCAACACATCATGACCATCCAATTACACAGATGATGCTGTATAGTACAATATCACGATCCAATAAACAATTTAATTGTGTCTGTTCTTCTGTCTCATAGCTATCAGATTAGTTTCAAGGTAGATATGTGTCATCCTTTTAAACTTAATATTTTCTTGATCTTGAGCAGATTATCAAATATGATTACTCTTGTAATCATACCGCGCGCTGATAATCTTACTGTACCAAGGGGCCCAGTGATGCTATAGCTCGTATAAAATACGAGGGACAAATAGTATTCTTGGTAAACTATCACTTCCTCAGCTAAGCTATACATATGGAAAAGCTACCGTTATGACTACTTTTTACGGACAGCGGTGAATACAATCACACATACATATTTCTCAGTGGGAATGATAAAATACCTCATACTTTAGAAGGTGACACTGAATGAAAACATAAATGATACGAACACAATTCTATTTAATGTTTCATTCGAGGTCTGTCAAATACCATGTTCCTAGAACATGTATCTATGTGATTAAAATGACATCTCGTGTCAGGTGGTTTGTAAAACTTAACCATCTTTTAATCCACATACTAACCTTATAGCGACTTTTAAATGTACTAGAATGATCACAATATTCTAGTATATTTTTATAAATTAAATGTACTAGAATGTTCACAATATTTTTTATATTACCTAGAAGTGACTTTTAAACCGGTATCAATAACTCAGAATCCAAAAATTTTTATTTTTTTTCAATAACTCATAAAGAAATTTATTAATTTTTCTTAGAACTGCAAAAAATCTGGCATGAAAAATGTTGATTCGGATAATTTGTAGCAGTATTTCTAATAAATCAAATTATATAGTATTCCATCTATTTTCAAAGAAATATATTAAATATTTCTAATATTTTCATACAAAAAATAAATAAATTATAAATATTTATATTTAAATAAAAAAAATCTGAAAATAAAATTGGAGTCATAAAATTTTTTTTTCGGTTTTTTTTTTAAATCATTGGTTTTGAAAAAATGGCAAAAAAAATTTGCGGTTTTTTTTTTAAACCGTTGGTGTTGAAAAACCGCAATTTTTTTTTTCGGTTTTAGACTAAATTACCGCAAAAAAAATTTTGCGGCTTAGGTTAGATTTTGAAATCCAGCACAACTTTAGTTAGTTTTTTTAAATTTAATTATTTTTTTAATATTTATCAAAAAATTCGGTCTGTTTCGTTTTCATCAATAATTATAAATCAGTCGGTGGTCAGCTTTCTTGAATGCTTATGGGGTCATACTCGTACAGACACGAGTCCGTCGATCTTTTTATATATATATTTTATTAACAATGAGTGTTCATCGTTTTTTTAGAGATCAGGTCAACTGCATCTTGCAGCATTTGACGGATCTTTTGTATGCATATTTTCTGCAACGGGTGGTTGTTGTGTGAGCATCAATATGGCAGGTGAAGGGATAGTGACAAATGAATTATTCGGATTCGGTTAGACTTTGTCAAAAATGCGTGCTGTGGGAATAATTCAGGTATAATTTGGGAATAATTTGAAATTATGTAGATCAGAAATCTCAGTTCTGCAAGAGAGCAAAAAAAAATAAAAATAAAACAAAATTGTCCTGGGAAAAATTCACGAATAGTTCGCAAAATTCGGAAAAAAATCGTAAAAATTGTGAATTATTCGAGTTAATTCGGTCAAAGTTTAGTCAACTGCATAATTTGGAATTTGATTCAGTGTCACCCAAAAAATGAATTATTCGAGTAAAATTTTGATATAATTTGCCAATCTTGTAACTATGGGAGAAGGAACCCTCAAGTTATTGTATAGCTATTTTCCCTAGAAATTGCAAGTACGAAGTGAGCTAAAAAAACATTTCATAGCCATTTATTTTTTCCTATTTCAAACTTTACAATTAAGTTTCTAATTTCATGATTCTTTCAAAAAGAATAATCCTCTAGTTATTTTATAGCCGTTTATTAAAAAATTGAACTAAAAACATACATTTAATTTATGTGAGAAAAAAAAATTACTCAGAGAAAAGTCTTTTTTTTTTCACGCACATAATTATTATTATTTTTTTAATAAAAGGTTGTTGGACCCATTTTATTAAAGAAACCTGATTACACCTGACGCGCATAATATTTCAGCCATTCAAATTAAATTCGAATCCAAGCCTATTTTTGTTTCCAGCTGACAGCCAAACATGTTCTTATTGTGAAGGATTCGCTACACATGAAGCCCTCATCTTTAACAAAGAAACTTAAAATAGAAGCCAAGAAGAAGCAAAGAGACGCACGTTTAGAAACATCAATTTGCAATCATTGAAAGCCTAATTATCCGCCAGCTGTCTACATGAAAATTGATTATTTGACAAGTCTTTTTAGGATGACATCAAACTTCAAATTTTTGTTATGAGATTTGATTGAAAGCGAATGCAAGTAATTATCAAAACAGAAAGGAAGTGCTGAAAATTAAATGTTGAAAACGAACCGAGTCAATTTTGGATAGAAATCAACTTTCAAGGACATGGAATGTCAAAGTTTTAAATCAATAATTGTCACACAGTACCATAACTTATTTATAACCCGTCCTTTTTATTCGGTGCCTTCCGACAAATATGAATGAAATCCTGTTTCGTGCAAGTTATACCACAAAGAGATTTGTTGCAAACATGGGTACTTAGTACTTGTTTTCCAAATTATTCAAATTGACGACGACGACAAACAAGCGAGAAAGCATTGTTGTTAGATACCGATAGTAAATTTTTTTTTTTGCAAACTTAGTTTCGATTTATTTTAATATTACTATGATGAAACCAGAAACGGAGTCAAACTTTCAAATTATAGGTATCAAACAAAAAAAATTTTACGGAGAATAGAAAAATTTATTTTACTCTAAATTATATAGAAAATCATACGTAAAATACAAAAAATTTAAGAAAAATGGAGGTCAATTGACTCTCATTGTCTCTTCTTCCCTCCACCACTGAAGAAAACACTAATTAATAGAAGTTATTGAGTCCAAAACTACCATTGCATGTGTAAGTTAGGAGTACAAATCGTTGCTTGATCATCTCGTATTTTTTTTTTATTTCATTTGTTCACTTTTAAGAAATTGCTAGTTATAAATTACAAAAAAGTTTCTTCACGGCCTCAATAATTATTGTTGGATAAATTGCACAAGTTACTAAATTTCTTTTTACCACGTATTGATTACTGAAGTTTAATTTATTTCTTGATAATTTGTAGCAATCAAATTACTCTAATTATATTTTTGTTCAAATACTAACATAATACAATGTGAATTTCAGCTCAATATACTAGATAAATTATCAAATTGCGTAATTTATTTGAATATTCGAAGATATGAACTATTTCTTATCCAATATATAATAACTTTCTTTCTTAGTTTTTTTTCTTCTCTTTAGCTTCTATTGTACTCTTATTTATCAGTTTCTTTTCGCTTCCTTTTTGTTTTGGAGAGAGGCTTGATAGTAGCCAGTGGTAGCAGATTGAGTGCAACTAAATTGGAGTCAATTTACCCACATATATATAATTTAGGGTAAAATGTTACAGGTACTGAAAAATTGACCTTCATTTGCAACATTGTAATTTTATATGATTGACTCCATTAACATTTGATCTCTATAGTTTAAAAATCTGACTCTGTTTACGATAATAAGTACCAAGTTAAAGGTATATAAACTTAAAAAACCTTCTCTATTTCTCTTTTATTTTTGTCTTCATCTTCCTTCTGTTTTTTTTTAGCTTTTTTTCCTCTCTTTTAGCTTCCTTCTTCTATTAATGATATCCGTATCGTTCTTTTGTTTCTATCTTTACCGGATTATTAAATTTACAATTTGTATCTTTAATAATTCAATAAAGAGAAAATATTACTGTCCACAGGCTTTTGTCCACAATTTGTCCACAACTAACTAATTAGTCTATTTCTAATGAATTTTATCTGATTCCTCCAACCTTCCTTTATAAGAAGTTTCCTTTTTAATTTTCGATCTATTCTTCAGATCTCTCCTCTCTCTCACCTCTCATCTCTGCTCTCATCTCTCTTCTCTCTGTCACCTCTCATCTCCTCTCTCTGTCACCTCTCATCTCTCCTCTCATCTCTCCTTTCTCTCACCTCTCATCTATCCTCTCTCTGTCCTCTCGCCTCCTCTCTCTCCTCTTTATCATCTCTCTACCGACGGTCATAACGGCAACGAGAGTGGATAAGAAAGAGATGATCGGATCTCACTTCTTGCCTCTCATCTCTCCTCTCTCTGTCCTCTAATATGACAGATGAGCAACGCGACGGTGATAGATGAGAAGGTGTTGAATAAGTGCTTGAACGAGATCTCTCGTGCGTTGCTACAATCAGATGTACAGTATGGTGAGAGAGATGCAAACGAGATCTCTCGTGTCGAATCATCCAGCAGGTTGGTGATGATTTAATTTAAATTGAGGGAATATGTATTTGATTAGATCATTTAATTTTATTGTATTGCCCCGTTAGTTTTACAGTATTTATCTTGTAGAAATCTGGAAGAAAGAGATGAGAGAGAGGCGATATGGAGTATTGATCTATTAATTTTATAGTATTGTCCCGTTAATTTTATAGTATTCATCTTATCATTTTACAGTATTCATTTTGTGGAGATCTGGAGGAAAGATATGATAGAAAGACGATATGGAGTATTGATTTGTTAATTTTACAGTCTTCATCTTGTAAAAAAATATGGAAGAAAGAGAAGATAGAGAGGCTTCTTACTCATCCGAACAAAATTCAATTGAAAATTCTATTGTATACAAGATTCAATTTTTCAGTTCTGCTGATTCAATTCTGCAGTATACAAGATTCAATTGTAAATTTTACTGTGTAAAAGATTCAATTTTACAGTATACAAGATTCAATTTTACAGTATACAAGATTCAATTTTACAATATACAAGATTCAATTGAAAATTTTACTGTATACAGGATTCAATTTTACAGTATACAAGATTCAATTTTACAATATACAAGATTCAATTTTACAGTATACAAGATTCAACCCAGTGTAGACGCTAATAACTAACTCTAACTGCCAATAACTTCCTATGACTGTAATTTTCGAAAGTACAGTTTTAAAGTACATTTATTTTGTCCTGTTGTGCAAGTTGCAATCTTTTTATAACTATCATGGGACCATTTCAAATAGTTGTTGGATGTTTTGTAATTAATTGATATATTTTATGTGATATATTGTATAATTATACAGTATGTAGAAGTAATTTTACAGTATTCGCGCAAGTCAAAGCTGTGGACAAATGATGGACAAAAAGCTGTGGACAATTAGACGCTTCCTTCAATAAATGAGAGATGGACAGTAGTATAGGTGGTTAAAAAAATTATCTTAGGACTAGTTACTTAAGAGTTGAGAGTTTGAACTTTCTTCATGACTTCGCAGACTCTGCGAAATTAAAAAAAAAATTCTATAAATGAGAAGAGTACTCAAATGCAAAGATTTTTTTTTTTAAATTCATAATTAGAAAAAAAATTGAAAATCAGCTTGATTTTTGTTTTGTTACAAAAATCATAAATACCAAATAGACTATTCAGTATCTCTTATTTATATTGAAATGGCACCCAAAAGCCTATTCGATACTATCCAATTTTACTTTTTTTACTTAACAAAAATTATAGAAAAATGTAAAATTAGGTGGTGCCGAATAGGCTATTCGGTACCTTTAAATATAAATGAGAGGTGAGTACTCGTGGTTTTAAAAAAAAAATCAATCAAATTGGTTTTCTAAATTTACCTTTCTTATTTATTTTTGAAAATAAATTCTAATGCAAATCTGCAAACCCAAAAATATAATAATAAAAAAAAGAATAATGCAAATATGACATTTAACAAGGAATGAAACTAAGAGAGGAAAAAAATCTGCAAAACAAGAGTACAGAGGCAACTGAACGAGAGAAAGAAGAAAAAGGGAGGAACGCTATTGGATGAGAAATAGTTCCCGGTTCAAAATATTTATTAGCAAACATAATCAGCTAAAATTCACGTTATGCTTTATTAGTTAGATAAGAAGAGAGATGTATATTTTCTTTTCTGTTGGATGTAAGACTCTACAAGTTTCACGGGCTTTTTTGCTTTTAAAAAAAATATATATATACATATAAGAAGAGAGATTCACTTACAACGTCTTGAAAAAATTTCAAAAGTCCAAACAGCCGATATAAACTGTTCAACATGATGGATATATTAAAATATATTTAATGATCAAATTTTATATCTTTTTTAAATTTTGTTACTACTTATTAAGTATTTTACAAAATTGTTATTTTCAAATTATTGAATTTTTTTGTACTCATCTTAATAAACAGTAAAAAAATTAAAAAAACATTTATAGTTTGATTTGTAAGCAAATTTTAATATATTTATCGTGTTGAACAGTTTGAATCGACTGTTTAAACTTTAAAAATATAGAATGTAATCCGGTATCACCAAAAAATAGTGTCAGTGGATCCCTCCTCTTTAGATAAAAGTATTAATGAAGTCACTTGATTGATTAATAGAAAATTAAAAGACTAACGATGAACAAATTAAATTTAAATGACAAATTCATAAAAAAAATAATAATAATCTACTACAAAATTTATCCATTATTTATTTTTAGTTTTTTAGTTTTTCGGTTGTTAGAACATAGCCTTTAAAAAATAATAAGACAAGCCGTCCCTCACGGGATAGCTAAATCCTGTAAAAATAAAAACGGTGTTCAGTTCAGTTCAGTTCGGGTCTCAATTATTTGAATTATAATTTTGAAAATCCAAAACCTCAAAAAAGAACAATTTGATTCGGTTGGTTGTCTCCGAACTGCTGTCCGCGGCACTATCTCGAACATAGTTATATAACCTTAATCGTACCCCACACGGCAGAAAGCCACAAAGCATGCAAGAAACCTCCAGACGAGAAGACAGCTGTATGGTCACCTTTTTTAACCTTCATTTGTTTACTTCTCCTCGTCGTCTCTTTGGAAGTGCTTTTTGTGACAGCCCATGTTTTGAAATTGAAACCCAACCAAGGGTTAATAAGTGGGTAATTGTAATTGGTCGAAAACGCTGTACGCTGTTACATGTTAGTTTTGGAGAAACAACAGCGCCGCACGGATGCCTGTAGCCTGTAGCTCGTGAATGAATGAAAAGCACTCTGGAAATTCATGGACGAGAGCGTCTTTAATTTATTAGATGCTGTCAGTTTTTCTACCGTGTGAGTTTAAATGAACTTGCACAGGCTGTACCTCAAACCCTCAGTAACCTGACACTGGTAAGTAGCAACGCATTAACTCAAAATAAATTTACCTTGTCGATAACAAGTTTGATTAAGTTGCTGAATTAGTACATAGTTCTCTGGCCGTCAGTAATTCATCAGTACTAAGGCTGCAAATCAATCGAACCCGAATATAACTTAATTCAGTTTAAGTTTGGTTTGGATTAATTTCGAATCTATTTTTTTACGAACTCAATTTCGAATCTTTTACGAACTTTTTTATGACAAGAAAAAGTGATCGTAGTCACCGAAAGCGAAAAGTGAAAGTCGTATAGAGTTTTAGAATTGAGAGTGAGGACCACGACTTATGAGTTATGACTTGAGACTGGGCCGCTTTATGTTTTAACTTTTAAGTCATTAACGGAAATCAACGGTGCATGTTACTTAGAAATTCGAACTAGAATAGTTCGCAAACCTATTTCAAACGAAATAGGTCCAGTTTGAATTAATTTCGAACTATTTCCAATCGATTTACGAATTTTTTCGAATCAAGCTCGAACCGAATCACAAACTATAATTTTTTTTGTGCAACCCTATTCATCACTGTTCACGAGCAGAACCAAAATTTTAAGTTATGAAAATTAAATATGAATGTAAGTCAGTCGTATAAAATTTTCATTCTGCGAATGGAGATCAATATTATCATATTTATAACATTTTATTCTATAATATATACAAATTTATATATAAGTACAAAAAAATTCAAAATAAATAGAGATGAATTGACCTCTATTCATTGAATGTAGCTCCACTTCTGTCACTGTTCAAAAGAATGTGAAACAAAGAACTATTATTATTTTTAGGAAAGGGACACTTTAACTTCTTTTATCTAATTACGGCTGGAAAAGAAAACGGTAAAGATTTTTAAACAATTCGTAGCTAGAAGAAGTGAAATATATTTCTTTATGTTATTTATGAGAAGATGAAGTTTGTTGTAAATAAAAGATGAAATTTAATTTTATTAAAGACCTATGAACAGCTCGCAGTATCAAATCGATAAAAATATTTAATTTATGTGGGACTCACAAATACAAATGAGCTGGTTCAGCTCGGTTAAAATAAAGTTGGACTCGTTCTAATAGATCCAAAGTTGACCGCGGTAGAAAGACGATGTTGACCACGGTACAAAGTTGACTGATGTTGACCCAATGTCAAAATGGAAATAGAGGAAACAAGACAGTAGCGTTGATCCAAATTCCAAGGGGTTGAAAGTTGAAAATATGAAAGGTGCAAAACGACAGAAGCAAGGACAGTGATGGAGACGGTGGTATTTTCTCCACTTCGCTTTGCCTGAATTCGTTTCCTCTGAGATACCCCATATTTTCCGTGACTTTATGGAACATCCAAGCGTTCAAAGACGTTCTCCACGAATATTAAAGCTCAAATAATACTGGCCCCCACGTCAGTCCCGAATAGGCACATGACACGTCGGTCACGCAAAATATGAGATATCTCAGAGCACACGCACCCCTTTGCCTTGCCACTTGCCACTTGCCAGCAAAGCATGTTCTCCTGTGGCGGCTTCCTCTCTGTCCCGCACTGGGTCCATCCTACTGCATAGTTCCTATAAACTATATAGTATTCAAAATATCTACATTCATTTAAATACTAGTTTATAATTAATATTATATGAATAATCTATTTTATTTAATGCACGTGTTTTCTATAAGAAATGATAAGTTTTATATGAAATTAATTATTCAAGATGTATACTTATAATATTCCATTTTTTATAAGATACGTATATTTAATTTGTAAACTTATTTTAATCGATTTCAAAGATATATTTTAAATGTGCCCTCTTAATTTTATTATTTGATTGCGTTGACATACAAGATCTAATTATATGTTAAGAAGTAGATATATTTTTTTAGATTCTAGAATGTGCCAGTTTCTTTTTTGAGATCAAAATTTGTTTCTATTCTCAGAGAATACGAGAACCCTCTTATTTTTTTTCTCTCCTTGTTATTTCTCTTCTTCCTATCTCTCTTTTCTAGAAGAGAGAGAGACACAATGAAAAAAATGGGGATCTTCCTATTATTAAAAAATAGGAGCAGATATTATTATTCCCGATTTTTAATTACTACATGGCTTACACCTGCTATTTTAATGTAAAGTTATTACATATATAATTACAAATGTAATTTTGCAATATGAAAAAATTATAATTAATATGAATAATAATATCTCAATCTTATACATAATTAATGTACTCCTGAAAAAAATAAAAATAAACATGAGACAATAATATCTTTATTTTTTTAGTATGAACCATATAAATGATTGCAAAGACTTTGTACACAAAAGAACAAATTGTACGTCACCCTCACTGCACCTTCTTCCTTTCTTTTTAAACTCGGAGCACGTAGGCCCATTTTTATTTTAAAAATAAAAATATTACAGAGATAAGATTAATTGTTTTTTCGATTACAGTCGAATTATAAAATTGATCGTTTTTCTCTATTTCTAGGTTGGACGAAAAGTTCGTAGCTCGTCATTCGATTGAGTTTGATAATTTTGAATTCTAATTTCTAAAAATAAAAAATAAAATTACGGTAGGCCGCTCCCTGTATCCTCCCAGGTACCTTGCTCAACACAATTGAAACGGACGGCCCAGATTTACTCTCAGCCGGTCCTTGTTCGGAACGACAGAGGAGGCTGTAATATTTTTGCTTTGAAATTCGTGCCGAGTTAAAAAGATCAATTTTGGATCATCCGATTCAATTGTACTCAGTCCGGTAACCTGAGAGGATGTGAATTCCCCGTCGAACTCCTAGACCGAAAGCAAACCCCAAACCCCACAACAGTACAACACACTCCCCAAGTCTACTTCCCTAATCCCTCGTATAAAACCCCCATGCCCAAAAACTATCTCAAATAAATTCAAACTACCAACACAAGTTACACAACACAACATCATGGCAACTTCCCTTCTCATCCTCTCCATTCTCCTCTTCCAATCAACCTTTTCCTTTTCCATCAGATCAAAATCTAACCACCTTTCTCTCTCTCGCTCTCACTCTAAAAACCCAACATCTCTCATTTTTCCTCTAAAAACCCAAGCCATCCCACCTTCTTCCCTCCCAAGCTCTCCAAACAAGCTCCGTTTCCATCACAACGTCACCTTGACTGTCTCTCTCTCTGTTGGCACGCCGCCTCAAAACGCCACTCTGGTTCTTGATACGGGTAGCGAGCTCTCATGGCTTCGCTGTGCCACGTCATCACCTCTTTCATTTAACCCTCATGCCTCTTCTTCCTTCTCTTCCATCCCCTGTTCGTCCCAAACTTGTGTTTCCAAAGCTCGAGACTTGCCGGTACCCGCAACGTGCGAACAATCGTCGCATCTTTGCCATGTGGCGCTTTCGTATTCTGATGCCTCAACCTCTGAAGGGTCTCTTTCCTCTGATTTGTTTCGGTTAGGTGACCTGACGACATCTCCTTCACCTATTCGTACCACCTTTGGTTGCATGACATCCACCTTCGACTCGGCGATTGACCCCACCGCAACCACTGGCTTATTAGGTATGAACCGTGGGGCCCTCTCTTTTGTGTCACAGACTGCGACGCGTCGGTTCTCGTACTGTATATCTGACCGTGATTCATCAGGTGTTCTACTAATAGGAAGCACTAATTTGCCATTCATGCTACCACTAAATTACACACCATTTGTTCAAATCTCTCTCCCTCTGCCGTATTTCGACCGAGTGGCCTATTCGGTACAGTTAGATGGCATCCGTGTGGGGTCGACCGAGTTACCGATACCAAAATCTCTCCTCTTGCCAGATCATACCGGTGCTGGTCAAACCATGGTTGATTCTGGTACTCAGTTCACATTTCTCTTAGGTGATCCATACAACATACTCAAAACAGAGTTCCTTCGCCAAACAAAAGGAATTTTGACACCATTAAACGAGCCGGATTACGTTTTTCAAGGAGCTTTTGATCTCTGTTTTAGAGTACCAGAAGGGAAGCCGGTACCGGGTTATGTACCGTCGGTGGCGCTGGTGTTTAAAGGGGCGGAGATGGTGGTGGCGGGAGAGAGGTTGCTGTACAAGGTGCCCGGGGAAAAGAGGGGAGGAGATGGGATTTGGTGCTTCACGTTTGGAAATTCGGATCTTGTACCAATATCCGCTTACGTAATCGGGCACCATCATCAGCAAAATGTTTGGGTCGAATATGATTTAGAAAATGGTCGGGTCGGGTTCGCACCCATTAAGTGTGACATAGCCAGCCAGAAGTTGGGTTTGATGTTGTGAACAAGGATCCGAATCCGGGTCCGGGCTTCTTGTTGGTTTGCAAGGGTTTAGGTTTTGGTAGGTAATCTTAGCCCTTGATCTCCGATTTGATCCGAGATCAACGGCTAAGATCCACTTTGCTGTGTTTCAGGTACCATCTTAAACCTTGCAAGTGTATATATAGAGACCCTGTGAACAATCAAATATGTACTTGTAAATTTATTAGGACATTGTAAATTATTTAGAATAATATTATTTTTTGTTCTATCACTATGCTTTTAATTTAAAATGGAATTTGATCAGCCCAATAAGGCTCAAACCTTCGGCTGTTTAGTGGACCTAAATATTAACCAAGCTGATTTGATTTTACGCAGCCCATTAGTTGTATATCTTTTTATTTTGATTGTGCACTGCGTAAAGCCGAACCAGCTCTGTCAGTATAAAAGTTGTCAAAATAAAATTAATCATGTTTATCTCATGTGTTGGGCAAGTTAGTGTAGCGTACTAATCACGATTTGACTAAACAAAAAAAAGCGACTACTCAACTACAGTAACAAGAAATAGATGGTTAAATGTTAATGGTTCGATGGTACACTTTGTGGGGGCGTCAGTGATGGGGTTGCTAGAAGACATTATTATACCGTGTTTTTTTTAAGATGCAAGCAACATTCTCGGATCTGTTCTGATCATGGTGGAAGCCGCTATACTGATACTGATACCAACGTCAAATCATGTACCTAATTTTAATTTTCTTTTGAAAAGTGGGAACAACTCACTGTTTCATTCAACACACAGTTCCAACTTCTAAGAGATAGGTACTAAGTACTAACTAGCTGGTCCCAGACTCCCAGTTACCAAGAATTTAGATTGATGAGTAGAATTTTAAATTTTAAAGGTCTATCGAATTATCTTTAATTGACACTGAAAAAAAAATATTGTCTTCGAACAATGAATTTTAACTGTTGAAATTCATTTATCACAAGTGATGTGTGTGTCTATATATATATATATATATAGGACGTGGCTACGGTGCTACGGGTAGCTAAGAGGCCTCCATGTTACGGCTCGGATTTCGAGTTTTTAAAATTCTAACAGTCGATCTGAACCGTTCATCTTGTTCTCCATATTAATATGTCCTTGGAGACCAAATTTTACATTTTTCTGAATTTTTTTACTATTTATTAAGCCACTTTGAAAACCCCTGATCCAACGGTGGCTTAACCCAACAGTAAAACCAGAAACTACCGTTGGATCAGCGGTTTTCAAAGCGGCTTCATAAATAGTAAAAAAATTCAGAAAAATGTAAAATTTGGTCTCCAAGCACATATTAATATGGAGAACAAGATGAACGGTTCGGATCGACCGTTAGGATTTTGAAAACTCGAAATCTGAGCCATAGCACGGAGGCCTCTTAGCTACCCGTAGCATATTAGCCAAAATACACACACACACATATATATTTTAAAGTTTCAAATTCATTTTGTATAAAATCAAGCGGTAAAAAAAAAAAAATCTTTTATAAGTTGTTTTATGTATTTATTTTTCATTATTTTTTTTATTGCTCGATTTTGCACTAAATGAATTCAAAACTTTTTAAAATTTTACATGTACATGTATCACTCATGAATTTGTCGTTTGAAACCAGTTCGATAGACTTTTGAATTTGTGCTCATCAAGAGAAGTTGATGAGCACATCACATCCTAGTTTAGTTCTTCAAAATTTGAGTTTTTGCAAAGCAAATCCGAATTGCTCGATCTGTATTGGCACGAATGTTAGAGGATCCTGTACATTATAGACATATACCATATTAGTCCGGATTCTGATCGGACAATCGAGATCTTAAACTCTAGATATGAGGTAATGCAGAGGATGTGGACTCAAGTTCATAATGATAGTTCAAAGTAAAATTTCTACTTGATTATGGGTAATATGCTATGGGTTGCATAGAGATCTCCCATGTTACGGCTCAGTATTCGAGTTTCAAAATTCTAACGGTCGATCCGAACCGTTCATTTTGTTCTCCATATTAATATGTGTTTGAGACCAAATTTTACATTTTTTTTAAAAAAATTTACTATTTTTTTAGATTTATTGAATATCGCTGTTTTTTATGATCCAGATTTGTCTGAAAAACAATGATTTTCAATAAATCTAAAAAAATAGTAAACAATTTCCCAAAGATGTAAAATTTGGTCTCCAAACACATATTAATATGAAGAACAAAATGAACTGTCCAGATCAACTGATAGAATTTTAAAAACTCAAATATTGAACAGTAGCAGAAAATACCTCTATGCAACCCATAGCACCATAGCCAAGTCCCAATTATTAATCATCGCATAAGAAATGTATCTTGCTTTTCATGTTCAGACTGTTTTGTTCGTTGTATATTAGATACTCTGGAGATTCTGCTTTTAATGGAATCTAATTTAGTATCTATGTTTTTTCAAGTGCTTGACAATATTACAAAGTTTCAATGCTTGCAAGAAATTAATTTATATTTATTCCCCGATTCGAATTGGTGTTCTGGAGCTTCTATTGTTATTTTGTAAAGAAATACAAACAAAACAAAAGCTGACATACAACAAAAATTAAATATGACTTGGTTGTTATCTTTATCATTTAGTTACAGAAATAATTTATATGAGAATTTTATAATTTTCTTTTGTCAATTGCTATAGGTGTAAAAATAAATTATTCCTATATATGCCTAATTTTAAATATCATCCTAACTTAATTTATTATCACGAGAAATCCAAACAAGTTAATATTGTTCAGTGAAGCTTTTTGTTTGTTTCTTTCTAAAGATCCAATTAAAAACCGTTCCATTTTTGAAGTTGGGAGATTATTGAAACTGCTTGAAAAAAATTATATTCTTTAGTTTCATCTCAGTAAGTCGTGCGAGCATACACATTCGTGAAATTAAACTAAAATTAGAATAAAAATAATTTAAATTAATTTAAGTTAATTTCAAAAGAACGCACTCATGTAATTAACTTTGATTTCCTTTAGCGTGATAAAATAAAAACAAAAAATTATTATACATCTCAGAAATGAATTTTTGAGGTACATCCAGTAACTAATTCTTGATATAAACGAGCAAATATGAATTAATATTTTTTTTCAAAGATAACGTTTTGAAAATAATTTAATTAAAAGAAACTTTCTATTTATAAAATGATTATACATTTATGAAATCCTAAATAAAATTGTCAAATTTGAAATTTAAATAAATACCAATAATCATATAAGAGCCTGAAAATATTATTAATATAAAAAAATATAAAATTTTCAAATCTACACTCGTTTTGGATAAAATTTCAAATTTGCCAAATTTGATAAATAATTTACCGGAAACAAACCCTATATGCGGTGAATATTCACCGGATCTAGAAAATAGGATTTTCTGAATTTTTTTATTTTAATTAAATAGAAGATGTTATTTTTTTTCTATTGAAATGTTAATTTTATTACATTTCTTGAAAAATAGATGGAATACTATATAATTAAATTTATTAGAAAGACTGCGACAAATAACCCGGATCAATATTTTCATGCTAGATTTTTTGCGGTTATAAGAAAAATTAAAATATTTTTTTGTGTGTTACTAGAAAAATAAAAAATATTTTGAATTTGAGTTTTGATCCCGGTTCAAAAGTCACTTATAGCTAAAAAAGAAATTATCTTGATCGTTTTAGCACATTCAAATTCTAAGCTACTATTTTTAAAGAAATATAAAAATATTTTTATTATTTTCATAATAAATAAATAAATCATAACATCTTCTATCTAATTAAAATAAAAATCAGAAAATCCTTTTTCCAATAAATTATTCACCAGAAATATAATTTCAAATCCAGTGAATAATTTACCGGATATAGAGACTTTTTCCGGTAAATTATTTACCAGATTGAGCAGATTTAAAATTTTATTCAAAACATATATGTAATACGATGCTATTATTTAAAATTTTGTGTTTCGTAATGACAAAATTTTAAATATTCAAGCTTTAGGTTCTAAGATTATTTCACTTGCTTTCTTTTGGGCTTCTCAACAGAAATCAGATTTAATTGCGCAACTAAAGCTTATTATGCCTTGTGATGTGAAGGACCTATTAGGTACAACGCGGGCAATTTTTATGGGGATATACATGTTACAATCCTTATGAATGGCGACGGGACAGCTTTGGATGATAATTATGGAAGGCAGATGGTGCCTTGGGAGTTTATGGAAGATGGAGGGTCTTAACTGCTATTTTCAACTATTATAGTTTGTTGTTGTATTTTGTTTTGTGTGCTTTTCTGTTTTGTTATTTGTAGGTTTTGATATATTGTTGGTCTTTCTGTGGCTATTTGATGATAGGTTCTTTTTGGTAGAATTTTGTGGTCTGCATGGTTCCATTTTAGTGGTACCGGTGATACTTTGTAAAACTTTGGTTTTCATGTTAATGAAAATCGGTGGCAATGCCACTTCTCTCAAAAAAAAAAATACGATGCTATTATGCCAGCAGTAATAACTAGTAAGTAAAGGTATTTTTTTATCCCTTTTTTTCCCCTTCTTTTAAAATTGCGATTTGATTTATTTTAGGGCACTAGAAAATCGAGAAGGAAAAAAAAAGAGCAATGTAGATTGAACGAGTTGGTAAATGATTACAGTTTTAGACATAAATTAAAAAGCGATAACAAGCAAAATAAAAGGAAAATGGGAAGTATAACTAAATGATTACCAAAATAAGTTAGTAACTCTTACAAGGACTAGAGTGCAAAAATCCCGTCTTTTCTTCCTCCTTCCAGCAAGCTCTCCTCCCTTCGCTTGCGCCAGTATACAACTCCCGGGAGAGACCACTGTCGTCTCTCCACGCCGGCGCCATCTCGCGCCGCCACATGCCAATTTCCCAATTTTTACCTCAGTTTATAATCTAATTACAAAACCCAACTGGGTCCGATGAGTCGTCCGGGCTACATCACTCTACCGATCATCACTGTTATCTTTTGCATAGGTTACATCTACTACACAACAGTGTTCGTCGCTATCGAGGGTTGGCTCCGCCTCTCGACGGCGGCGGGACTAGCCAATGCCGCCGTCTTTACGGCACTCGCCGTGGTTTGCATCGCTACCTACACGACGGCTGTCGTAAAGGATCCTGGTCGCGTGCCAGCGCCGTTCGTGCCAGACTTGGAGACACCCTATAGCGCAATTCATGAGATCAAGAGGAAGGTCAGTGCTTTTGGGATCCTGAATTTCAGATCTATTGGCTTCATCTGCGAATTTTTGTAGTTAGCTCTATGGGGCAACTATAGTGATTTTATGATCGAGTAAATAATTGATCGTTAATCTGCTATACCTGATTTTGTAGAAAGAGGGATTTTTATTAATGTGAGAATGAGAAAATTTTGGGTTGCATGTGCAAAGTTGTCGCGATGTACTGATCTCTCTGTCCCTGGTGTGAATGATTTGGTCATGAATTTACTTTACTTGATAAGCAATTTGACAAGTTATGTTCTTAGCTTGCTTAGATCAGCACTGCTATGAGCTAGAAAGATGCGGCCTTTGTAGTAGGGTATTCTAGTTTGCATTTAGAAGTGTGTATGGCAATTTCAATGAAGAATTGATATTTGCAAAATATTTTTTAATGGAATTCAATGCTGTTACATATAGAGAAATAGTCTTTCATTGAGATGATTGAATATAAGGTGAACATATTAGATAGTGATATAAAATTGATTCAATTCTAATGTTTTTTGGTGTCATAATTAGCTTAATTAGTCAAGGGGAAATCCTTTTTATTGAATCAGATAAATATTTTGTAATTTCTTTTTTGTCGCATGCAGGGTGGTGATTTAAGATACTGCCAAAAATGCTGCCACTATAAGCCTCCACGTGCACACCATTGTCGGGTTTGCAAAAGATGTGTTTTAAGAATGGTAGATGCAATGCAATCACTTATTTATTTAGTCTTGTTTGTATTCTTCTATGTAAGAGTGTTGTATTAAGTATCTGTGAGCTAAACTTTTGTTTTTGATACAGGATCACCATTGTATATGGATAAATAATTGTGTTGGACATGAAAATTATAAGGTGTTCCTTGTTTTTGTGTTTTATGCCGTTATTACAAGCCTCCATTCTTTGGTACGTATTTCCCTTTTTATATTAATATTCTTCTTTTTCCTTTATTTTATGCTTTGCATATTACACCCAAGTCCCAACATTTCAAACCTTCATACCTTCTTTTTCTTTGAACTCATAATGAATCTTTGTCTGATTTATCTTATAATCTCCTGTGAAGGAAGTTGCAATTTAAAAAGAAAAAATCATTTAAGTCATCTTAAAGAGGGACAAATTGAACTATAAATTTAATATCACAATCTAATGGGTCCTGCTTGCTTGTCCCAGGTGAAACAAATTATTACCCTTATATAATAACCTTACATAAAAAGAGAAAACTGTTTTTGATTACAGTTTAACCAAAAACCAAACACCACAATTTAATCAAATATACCTTTTTGATCCCACGGAGTAATGATTGTGTTAATTGCAAAAATATAAACATATAATGGTATATATCTGATGCCAAATGAAACTGTTGGGTCTTATATTCATTATTGGTGTTATTTTAGATGTTGAAAGCACTTGTGCACAAAGCGGAAATTGCTGATGGCCTCAGTATCATGTCATCACCAAATAGGACATTAATATAAATTTTATTTTTGTAACAAAAATCTTGACAGGTTCTTATAATAGGAAACGCTACTCACAACGTACCTAATAAAGAGGATCTACCAAGCAACGATTCTAGAACATCAACAGTAAGTGTGCAAAATTCTTCTTTCATATACTCGTATAGGTTTTCATCTTGTAATTTTTTTGTTTTTTGGACTCATGCAATCACAGATAGTTTGTGCGGTTCTCCTCTGCCCTTTAACACTGGCGATGTCTGTTTTATTAGGTTGGCATATATACCTTATCTTGCAAAATAAAACAACTATTGAGGTATGGAGAAAATTTTAACTAGTGGCTTTACTATACTGAATGACTGAGGCCATGGTACTTTGCAAAGCACGGAGCGGCCCGTACTATGGATCCGTATCTCTATTTTATAGGTTCAAACAGTTAATCAAACCACTCAACATGATCTCCATATGAAAATGTAGTTGGAGACCGGATTTTACTTTTTCTTGGAATTTTTTTACTATTTTTTAGGTAGGTTGAAAATCACTTCTTTTGGATGGCCCATAATTTTAAAATAGGTGATTTTTGTACTTATTTTAAAAAATAGTAAAAGAATAATAAAAAATGTAAAATTTGATCTCCATGTACATTTTTATATAAAGATTATATTGAACGGTTCGGATCTACTGTTCGGACTTTGAAACAAAGATATGGATCTTAAGTACGGATGGATGGGTGCTTTGCAAAGTACCATAGCCTCACTCAATAAAGTGAATTTGATTGTCAGAATAAAAAAAATTATTCTTTAATGTACAGTATCATGAAGGTGTAAGAGCAACATGGTTGGCAGAGAAAGCCGGTAATATATACCGGCATCCATACAACCTTGGTGCATTTGAGAATCTTGTTTCGGTAACTTTTTGTTTTTGTACATTGCACTTATACTTAAATCAGTTGTCAGCCCAGCGTAACCTAAAAAATGTTTCCATTCTGCCCTGGCAAATAAGAAAATCCATGCATGCTTTCTATCAAAAAAGATCCTTGTCTACCCCAAAGTATGCAAATATTTTATACCCCTCTCCGTTTTAGTCAAGAAATAGAATCAAACATTCAAAAGAATCTTTGGAAGTTTGTTTAGTTTTATTATAGTTGAAATGTACGTGTACATATTTTACTGGATCACGTCAGTTTCTGGATTTCTAAAGCCAGAAAAATATTGCATACATTTTGAATATCAATTTGGATTCATTTCATTCAGGGGCGGAACTAGAAAATTTAGATTGGGGTGGGGTGGGGTGGGGGGTGGGGCTGAAACGTAAAATGCATTATATGTGTAAACACATAACGTGTTGTTACTGGAATTTGAACCAAAAATTCCACGACCACAAAATAAAATTCTAACCACTAGGTTACAAGCACACATTTAACATTTTATCGGGGGAGCTGAAGTATATAAAAACTTAAAAAAAAAAAAATTAATTAAAATTCTATACACGTGATTTTTTTTAAATAATGGGGGTGGCTATGCACCCCCTGTACTACAGTAAGATCTGCCCTTGATTTCATTTAGTTTGCATTGGAAGTCACTTATTAAATTAATCAATGGATGCATTTTGAAGGTCCATATGTGAGTCCGTTCTGGATTCATATTGACTAGTCAAATCCTGGACATCCTTTGATGGTATTACAAAATTTTGGTTTTATAGCTTGTGGGTTATTTATACATTAATGACTTTATTCTTCCTAGAATAATTTATGAATTTGCAGCATCTTTTGATGATCAGGTTCTCGGACCGAATATATGTTTATGGGTATGTCCCACATCAGGTCATATCGGATCAGGTTTGCAATTTCGCACATCATACGACCTCTCACCAGCATCTACACCAGTATGATTTCCATGCCTGTACATTTTGTTTCATACAACCGTACTTTTGGGCCTGAGAAGAGAACATCTAACTGTACTTGGAGCTCACATTGTCAGTAGAAATTGTGATTAGGGATTGGGGAGTTGGGGACCGAGTTGGTAGTGTTGTTTGTCCTAGTGTAAAGTATGAAAAAATTGGTTTGTTTAGATAGCAAGCGAATATGGGGGGTTGGGGGTTGGTAGTGTTGTTATTCAAAAGGTTACAATATTGCTGAACATTGATCAAAATTGCACGTGTCTTTACTTTTATTGCTTATGTTTTTTTTTTTTACTATATTATGAAGTCGAGAAAGCAAAGGGCTAACATTGATGGTGTGATTCCAAAGAGATCTTGTGTTATGTTCAACTATGTATAAAATTTGAAATTCTCCATTGTTTTCATATTAACACAAATGAGTTTGAAAATTGCGAACGAACGCCACTTCACTGGATGACCCTACTCTTGTTAAGTTGAACCAAGTCTAGATTTGAATTTGTATGTGATTTAATTACCAAACAAAAGGACAGCGGATTATTAGAAATAAAAAATCGGTCTACTTTAATTCCATAATACATGTGATTTCAGACTGCTCAATCCTCTTTCCTATTTCTATTCATATTGTCCAGTTATATTGGTTGGTTAATGTCTTCTCTTTAAAGATTTTTGAAGCTGATAAAATTGTGCAGTTAACTTTTAGATATGTTATAAGAAAGAAGAAAAAAAAAAGGTGATTTCGCAAGTATGGTAAAAATGGCATATTGTTGTGACACCCCAATCAAGCTTTACATTTTTATCCCCGTTTTTTAAATGTAAATAGTCAATAACAGCTCAATATGATCTCCATATTAAAATATGCTAAGAGACTTATTTTATATGTTTTGGAATTTTTTACAATCTTTTTTAGAAATGTACAAGATCATAGTTGTTAGGAAGATTCAAGATCACCCAAAAACCATGATTTTATATCTATTTTAAAAATATATATAAATTGATCTCCAAGCACTTTAATTTATAGAGGTCACGTTGAGCAATTGGATTGACTGTTTAAACTTTGAAAATGCATACAAGGATGTGTAGAACACATTTTAACTCTACTCGCAATATATTATAGTGTAAAACAACTGCCCCATCACGATAAACTTGCACCCCAGTGCAATTCAACAGAATTATCCTTGGACGAGAAGAAACTTCAAAATTATCCTCAGTAACTCACAGTAACTCACAGTAACTAAGCTACAGCTTCTCAAGTTATTCTAGCAAACTGTACATTATTAGATATTGCCATAGATTGTCATACAGTAGAGAACATAATTATTTGGCTTTGGCCTTGCCTTTCCCTTGGTTCTTTTTCGCATCTAATTTGGCCTGAATGCGAGCAGCTGCGGCTGCTTTCGCTTCCTCTCTCTTTTTCTTCTCTTCTTCTTTGCTCTTAGCCACCATCTCTCTCTGCCTTTTCAACTCCCTTTCAATTTTACAAGACATAACACATTTAGCATACTCGTAAAATAAGAGGAATGGTTTGTATAAAGATAAATTTTGCATGTTTTACATAGTGGGAAAAATGGCACGGAGAGCCAGCTCTGTCATGGAATGGCATGGCACGCATGTCAGTTACATGCCGTGACTCGTGTGTTCCGTGCCATGAACATTCGCATGCTGTGACCTTCTTTAGAAAATTTGACATGGCACGACACATGGTCATGCGAGTCACGTGTAATTATGACCGTTAGATCTTGATCAAATGGTTAATCTCGAATAAAATAACCTAAATTATGAGCAAATGGTCACGGGAGTCGCGTTTGATCACGGCACGCATGTCGGTTACGTGCCGTGACCACCTCTTGACATTTGAGTCACGACATGTATTTTTCACTCTTTTACAGGGTCTATGATTGTGAGAGGTTCACATATATACATACCTTTGGGCCTAATTTTAAATTTCAAACAAACCAGATTACATTGAAAGTTGGTGTGAATTTTCAAATTCATGGCAAGAATTACATGCAAAATATTGAATAGCATGGATAGACTTACTCAAGCCTAGCCTTTTCATCATTTACTGTGCTAATACTCGAACCCTTTCTTGGTCGGCACGCCACCAATTCCACCTCAAAAACTAATGTAGCACTGTAACGAGAAAAAACTCACAAAATTAAATTAAAAAATAACGAAAATGGTATGCTTTTAGAAAAAACAAGCTGTTAATTACTCTGGGGGTATTTCAGGAGGAGAACCAGCACTTCCATAAGCATACTCCGGCTTGCATGTAATTTTAGCAACCTCTCCAACCTTTGTAAATACAAAGTATTTAAACAGTTCGATCAGGACAAGCCAGGATAAAGGAGGAGGGTTGTGATAGGCGTGGCAAGCCAACGATAGACCAATGGTCAAAAAACAACCATTCTCTCATGAAATGAAACCCATAGATATCTTGACTTTATGATTGCGATTGGGTTTCATTTCTAGCCTACCCCAACTTGTTTGGGACTAAAGGCTTGGTGATTGTTATTGTTGTTTGATCAGGGCAAATTTGCAATGATGAATAAATAGAAGTGCTACTTAATACAAATGATACAAATGAAGCACCTTCATGGTTTTTAATGCAATATCCCATGCCTTGATAACAGCACCTTCACCTAATTCGAAGGAGAAAATGGTGTTGTCTTCATGTGTAGTATCAAACACCTCACCAGTCTCGGCAAGTGTTCCTTCATAGTGTACTGTCAAAAGGAAAAATATTTTTCACTCTTTACTTTTCTGGTATGTTAACACAAGATTCAATCAACAAAAGAAACAATTCCTACTGTTTAGAAACTGAAACGAATAAAAATGGTACCATCGACAAGAGGAAAGCTGTCAGATGGTGCCATTGCATCATCTTTGGGCTTCCTTATGACAGTCTTTAGTACACCGCCATCACCCGTCAAATCTAATGTCTCAGCCATGATTTCTATTAAATGGACAATATAATGAGTTAGCCAGAAATGAAAAAAAATATAGGTTTTCTTACTTTTTATAACCAATAAGCAATATGATTTTCTTCTAATTTTTCAAATATAGGTTCTTAAATGCCACTTGGTCCACTTCTATTCACAAGGAAAACACTTTCACTTTAAGCTATCACCAAAATGATTTCAGGCAAAGTACAGTACATTTGATAATCAGCAACCTCAGATACAAAACAAATAACTTAATAAATTGAAGTAGCTTCTGACCTAATTATTCAATAATTCCCATAACATCAAATTAGCTACGCAATCAACTTGATGAACAAAACTAAGAGACAATTAGTGGTTAACAAGATCCAGAGACAGAGGGGTGACCAGCCCGTCTATTGGTTGTAAACCCTAGACCATCTACCGTAGCAACCAATAGTTCATTCTTGCTACCATGGTTTGGAGAATCTACTAGCAGATCACGATCTGATTATTGCGCCGTTTTCCAAACCAACTGGCTAAGGTTTTGTTTTGGGCGAAAGAACGAGACTCACCGTCGATTTACGCCGATTCTTTCTTCTCTAGTTTGCTTGCGAGTTGCGACTGATGAGTTTCGAGATTTGATTTTTGTGATTTCTTTCCACAGATTATTGGAAATTGGATGTGATTGATATCGGAAGAAAGATGAGTGCGTATCTCTGAGATATCTCAACCACGACGTGTCCGGTGCCTATTCGGGGGTGATGCAGGGGGTCAGTATTATGTGTGCTTTGAGATTCGTGCAGAACGTATTTAAACGGTTGAGATTTTCCATAAAGTCACGCAAAGTTTGAGATATCTCAGTGGATACGAATTCAAGAAAGATTGGATTTGGGATTTTGAGGCAGCGTCACAAAGTAAGGGAGAAGTCCAATTGGAACTGGACGAAATTATGTCCAATCCGGTTCTAGTCGTTAGATTTGATTAAATATGCGTTAACATTAGACTTACACGGATCATGAGGTAAGTGCACGAATATCCGTGCTAATCGAACGGTTTTTACCGAGCATCTGATCGAATTTGGTCCGAAGCCTTAAGGAGAGGTATGTTTAGTAAAAAGGAGCAAATTTCATGGGCCGGGAATGTAGAGATTTATTGGGCCAGCTATTTTTCATTATAAATTTTTTTTTGAGAAGAAATGTAGGAGTCATGATAATTTATTTAATTACTTAAGAAAATAATATTACTGCCAGAATTATCAAAGAATTCAATTATTTAATTGGATTCTAACTTTTGTCTTGAATTTTGTAAGAATTACAAAAAGTGTGCATAATTTAATTAAACGGCGTTTAGTGGGCTGTTAGGTTCCAGTGTATTCCATATGTCAAAAGAAATGTTAGGCCCAGTTCTCTTTGTTTGCGTAGGATACGAAACATTGAATTAGTAATGGGCTTTGCAAATAAGTATTGCGTGTTATTGGGTTTTAACGGGCTTTGCAATTTGCCCAATATATATATATATATATATATATATATATATATATATATAGAGGAGGGATCAAGTTACAACATTTTTTGAGTTACAACAAGTTACAACAAGCATTATTTACATTTTCAAAGTCCAAATCGTCGATCTAAACCGTTAGATGTGATCTCTACAATAAAATGTGCTTGGAGACCAAATTTTACATTTTTTTGGAATTTTTTTACTATTTATTAAGGTGGGTACAAAAACTAGTTAAATTCATACCGTTGAATTTTGTACCCACCTTAATAAATAGTAAAAAAATTTCAAAAAATGTAAAATTTGGTCTAAGCACATTTTATTGTAGAGATCACATCTAACGGTTTGGATCGATGATTTGGACTTTGAAAATGTAAATAATGCTTGTTGTAACTTGTTGTAACTCAAAAAATGTTGTAACTTGATCCCTCCTCATATATATATATATGCAGAGGAGGGTTCTAATGCCTCATGTCTTTCATACCTCTTATTTTATATCTTCGTTTTCAAAGTTCAAATTGTCGATCCGAACAGTTCAACATGATATATATACTGAAATATAGTTAGGGATGTAATTTTATAATTTTTGGAATATTTTTTACTATTTTTTAAGATGTGTAGAAAATTATTGTTTTTTGAACGGTTCAAAAACAGTGATTTTGTATCTATCGTAGAAAATAGTAAAAAAAATCCAAAAAAATATAAATTTTCATCTCCATGCATATTTTAGTATAAATATTGTGTTAAATGGTTTGGATCGACAATTTAGACGTTAAAAAAGAAGATATAAAATATGATATATGAAAAAGATAAGGCATTGGAATCCTCCTCATATATATATATGTGAGGGTTCAAATGCCTCCATCATACCTCTATTTTTAAAAACTTTAATAACTCAAAATTTAAATCTTAAAATTCAAAATAAAACTGTTGGATATGAACTACATCATTTTATCTATGCACGTGTAAAAAATTATGACATTTCAACTTTGTTTTGATTATCATCTTGAGCTTGTAAAAAAGTATACTAATGTGGATAATTTCTAGACGTTGATTTTTCATTTTATCGATTCATATAAAAATAAAATCAAAATGTGATAATTTTTTATGGACACATAGAAAAAATAACATAGATTATATCTAATGATTTTACTTTAATATTTAAATTTTTAAAAATAAAAACATAATAGAGACATAAAGAAATAGAGACATTTAAATCGTATATATTTGGGAGGATGTAAAGATGCGAATTTCTTTTTCGGAGAGAAGGTGGTTCGATAGATATGGTCCATATGGACCAAATTTTGTTCACGTGTTTAGTCAGAATTGTTGGATGAACATCAAGATTTATGAATATTTAATGTACGCGAATCAGTTGTTTAATTCTTTCTAAGTGAAGGTGGTCTGATATTCAATTAGAATCATTCGATCATCATCAATATTTGTGAAAATATGATTTGTGCGATTTTAAATTTTTGGTACAAATCTTGATACTAATCGAATGGTTCTAATCGTACATCAGATCGAATTTTGTCCAATACCCATCACATTGCTTCTGATTCCTTTTATTTTCAAGAACTGGGGGCAGACCTAGAGTAGAACGGGAGGCAGTCGGTCCATTTGGATTTAGAGTTTTAGTGGTGATTTATAGGTATTGATCGACTTTGCTTGAAATTTTTTTGTCCCCCTAGATGCTTGTTTTGTAATTCTGGTTAAATTTAGTGTTAAAATTAAAATAAAATTTTTGAATTATGATTGGTAATTATAATTATAAATTAAAACATCAGAAATGATAAATCAGAGTATTGAAAAATATAAATCAAAGTATTTATTTTAGTATCCAATTAGTTAATGGGTTTAAATTCGATTCAAAAAATTTTTTTTTACCCCGCAAAAATTCTGAGTGGGCCCCCAGAGAACCACACAAAAGTGAAGTGGTCTGAAGGAGAAAAGCTAAAAGGGGTTTGCAACGGTGCAAAGACTATTTTGTTTTGTTTTGTCCGCATCTCTCTCTCTCTCTCATTTCGTTTCATCATTCAATGCTTTCATCAACTTTGTT
Organism: Carex pumila; assembly: GCA_033356055.1. Classification (NCBI taxonomy): domain Eukaryota; kingdom Viridiplantae; phylum Streptophyta; class Magnoliopsida; order Poales; family Cyperaceae; genus Carex; species Carex pumila. Next base: position 62,802 of record JARJHM010000117.1, on the reverse strand, counting down.
CCTAGCTAGGTCGCTCTCTCTCTCTCTCTCTCTCTCTCTTTCTAGCTTTTAATAAGCGATTTTGAGGCCCCTTATTATAGAGAGGTTGAGTAATCACTTGTTTATAGACTTGGAATATACGTTTGAACGAGAGTTTTATAAAAGCTTGTGTTTTGTGTATGCGGCTGTGAGAAATTTTATTAGAGAGGCAAACACATTTGTATGAGAGAGTTGCAATTAATATCATAGGATTAAAATCGATGCTCGGTTTAAACCATCTGATTGATGTTAAGATTTACGCAGACAGTTTAGATTTATGAGGTTGTTGTCTTAGTGCAGGTTTAAGTCAGTCTGTATGAATTTCGACATGGAGCGGACATATATATATATGAGTAAGGCTTGGGTGTTATGGATAACATAGAGGCCTCTATACTACGGCTCAATATTCAAGTTTTCAAAATTCAAACGGTCGATCTGAACTGTTCATCTTATTCTCCATATTAATATCTACTTGGAGACCAAATTTTATAATTTTATGAATTTTTTTACTATTTATTAAGCCACTTTGAAAATCGCTAATCCAACGGTTTTACTGTTTTGTGCAGCTACCGTTGGATCAATAATTTTGTAAAATACTTAATAAATAGTAAAAAAATTCAGAAAAATGTAAAATTTGGTCTCCAAGCAGATATTAATATGGAGAATAAGATGAACGGTTTAGATCGACCGTTTGGATTTTGAAAACTTAAATATTGAGCCGTAGCATAGATGCCTCTATGCTATCCATAGCACCCAAGCCTTACTCTCTCTCTCTATATATATATATATATCTGATGTCTAGATTTGTATGGAGGAATTTAGATTTATAAGGTTGTTAAAATTAGTGCAAATTTAAGTAGATTTGTACGAAATTTTACATTTTTAAATCCATCTGATAAAAACTCCTAATCCAAATTTGTATATTGAATTGTTAGTAAAATCAAGGTGTTCTTAAGTTTATCAAGATCTTTTGTGAATTCAATTCTAAAATCTATTGAATTGATTTTAGATGACGAATTTGAATAGTTGAAACCTATCTACCGTACAAGTGATGTGTCTACATGCAAATAATTTAAACTTTCAAATCAATTTAGTATAAAGTCAAGCGGTTAAAATTAGGTCTCTAAATTAATTTTAATGCATTTATTTTTTATTTTTTATTTTTTACTACTAGACTCTATACAAAATAATTCAAAATTTTTAAATTTTCATATGTAAACGCACCACTCGTAATATACATGAGTTTTAACAGTTCATATTCATAATTTAAAGTCAATCTGATAAATTTTAGAATTGAATTTACATAGAAACTTAATGGACTTAATAACAACTTAGAATCTAAGTTGTACTCTTGAATTGGTAGGTTGAATTGCTACCATCCAAAAACACCTCATGAAACAATTAGTAAAACAACCAAGTTATGTAAAAATTGCAAGTTATACCTAAAAAATGAATCTTTTCACGAATTAATGCTTTCTAAAACAATAAATACCTGTCAAATATATACTGAATTTGTCTGCTTGGACAAATCTGAACAGTAGCAATTATGCACACTTGATTTCGCCAAAATTTATTGTACATTTACATGTATGAACACAAATGATAAATTGCTCTCATTAACATTATTTTGTAGGTCAGATTTTGTTCATGGATATTATAATTGCCCCCTTTTCAAGTAATAATTTTATATATGACAACGTGGTTACACTGTTCAACAGATCTCATGATTCTGTTCTTTCAAGCAAAGCCACACACTAAATTCAGCAATTGGAAAGGGAAAAAAAAAACAAACTCAAATTCTTTGTGATATTGGCAACAATTAATGCCATATAGAGAAATCAGAGAACTGAAGAAGAACAGGATATCAAAATATTTTCTCTTCTAAAACAAAGAGAGAACCTACATGCTTTATACATTCTCAAAAAAAAAAAAAAAAAAAAAAAATTAACAACAAAGAGAATTATATTAATGAATTCTCTCCTACCATGCATGCTCTAGTTAAGAATAATCTCTCCAACAAACAAGCATTGTAACACATCGGCGCATGATATAGAACCGGGCTCGTTGCTCTTTCACTAAACGGGCGCATCGACCGGAGAATGACTGGCCTGTCGAAGTAGCAGTCCCTTGTCTCTCTTTCAAGGTCATGGATCTCTTTAAACACAAGCCATTGTCTCCAGAAAATGCTTTGTTGCTTGCATGGTTGTAACTTCTCCCATTGTAACTCCTACTTTCTTTCTTTGACAGCTTCCATTTTTCATCCATGTAGACCTCCATTATTTGGTTGTGTGTCTGTGTGAGCGTGTGAGACTGAGAGAGAGAGAGATCTAGGGTGTGCTTTGATGTCTTCTTGTGTGAATAAAATCAAAGAAAATAATGGTTTAGCCCAGGGGTATCTGGTTTATATAGGACTGTTTAGTTAGACTAAAATAATGAAAGAGTATAAAATTATGATGAAAACATAGTAACGGAACGGAATTGAATATTAAATGAATCTGTGCAAAAAATAAAATGAAAATATGCAGTCAAACTATTATATTTTTGTAATTAAGCTTCTTTGTTATTTCAGATCATTATTTTACATCAGAGGTGGATTTGGTCCTTCAAGTCAGTTTTTTTTTTTTTTGGTGAAACACCGTAGATAATTGTATTGATAAAAAAAATACAAATTAATTGCTCAATATGATTAGATAATGAATGTCTGTGAAAATATACAATTAAACAAAACTAAAAATGAACAAAGGTATGCGTATTATGTGGACACAATTTAATCATCTTTACTTGATTAGAGTGAGACAACATTGAATCCAAACAGAATTGAGAAAGTATTGAATCAAACTAGACTGTGAACTGAATCAATCAGTCTAAAATAGTAACCTTTAATTAGAAAGAGAAGAAGCAGGAAGCATAAAAAAACAACACACAAACATCAAATCAAAAACAGAAGGTATACCTACTGTACACAGACGGAATACCACTCGTCCTTCTGTCACCGAAGAGAAGAAGGCACCCGCGACTAATCTGTTACTTCAGTCCAACATCCATAAAAAAAAAACAGAAAGGGCAAAGGAGACCATAACGTTTTTCTTCACTGTCGCCTCATATTGCCTTTCTGTATCCCACCGCCTTAGACACTGCTTTTTATTCAAAACTAAAAATACACAGAAGTATACGTATCTTGTGGACACAATTTAATCATCCTTACTTGATTGGAGTGAGACAACATTGAATCAAACTAGACTGTGAACTGAATCAATCAGTCTAAAATAGTAACCTTTAATTAGAAAGAGAAGAAGCAGGAAGCATAAAAAAACAACACACAAACATCAAATCAAAAACAGAAGGTATACCTACTGTACACAGACGGGATACCACTCGTCCTTCCGTCACCAAAGAGAAGAAGGCACCCGCAACTAATCTGTTACTTCAGTCCAACATCCGTAAAAAAAAAAACAAAAAGGGCAGAGGAGACCATAACGTTTTTCTTCACTGGTCGCCTCATATTTCCTTTCTGTATCCCACCACCTTAGACACCGCTTTTTATTCAACTGTTTTTAATTAAGTCGTCATTTTTTTAAAATTAGGCTCGTTAAATTTGTTTGTTGAACCAAATAACTAATAATTGGTTTTATTCAATAATTCTTCCAAAGATTAAAAGGGTGCTAACAATATAGAATATTTGCTTACTAAGGAAAATTTTTAATATTTCAAAAATATATTTTGATTAAGACTAGAGAAATGCCATCTTTAAATGTGCGAGTTATTTGCGGTTCATATAAATAGAACAAAAAACTAATGAAATTAATGATGTTGTTTGTAGTCAGTAAACTTGATTAACTCCTATCCAAAGAACATCAAAATTTAAATAAGATGTCACAATAAGAACAAAATAAGTTTTGTCTTAACGATTTGAATGACCAAAATAATAAATAATTTATTAATTGATACAATACCAAATTCCTGGAATTTTTTAGAAACCATAAATAAAAATAAATAAATTACTAAACTAACTTGATTTCTTAGGTTTAACAAAAACTATAAGAACCGAGATGCCATTTTGATCCGAAGTATTTTTTTTTTCGGGCCGAATTGTTATTTAGGTCCGAGCTATTTTCACATTTAAAAAAAAAATTAACTATTGGTGTAAAACTTGTGAAAATACCTTGGAGGTACGAGAAAAAACAAACTCTTCAGATCAAAATGACATCTCGGTTCTTATGATTTTTGTAAAAATTAAAGCAATTAAGTTAGTTTGATAAAAATTTTTATTTATTGATGGTTTCTAAATTTTTTTCTCAAATTCCCAACTGAAAATAAAAACATAAAGTGCATCAATTGAGGGATGAATTTTTACAATTTCTAGATATAATAATATAATATAATATTATTAAGGCCATGTTTGGTCCACTAATGGAAATGTATGTAGACATAGAATTAGTAAAAAATCGAACTGTTTTTTACTTTTTACGTTGAACTAAAATTTTTTTTCCATACAAACAGTAACGCAAGCACCCTAAGACTCTGTTCAGCAGCTCTATCGGAAATAGAAATAAAAAATTTGTACATAAAAATTACTGTTTACATAAAAAATATTCAGTTTGAATAATATTTTTTTTTCTAACGTAAACTTGCATTTTGCTGTTGAACAGAGTCTAAAGGAAACATTATAACGGGGTATCAGAATTCAAAAGGCCCCTATTTTGTCCTGGTTGAAAGGCCCAAATCTTCTTGCTTTTATTTTTTACTTTTTCATTTTTTTTCGCCTGAGGTAAAATATATTTTATCATTTAGTATTAAGTGATTGGATTGGCACTAGTAGGAAATCTAGGGGCGTAGAGAATATTATTCCACCCATTTAAAAAAAAAGGGTTCTCTCTGACAGGGCTACGTCAGGTGCCCCTTTTGGGTTTGCAACTGAAGTGGCCTCTGTTTGACGAATCTTCATGCTACTTAGTCCCTACAATTTCTACATATATAACAAAACAGTGGCTAGCAAAAGTGAAAACAACCTTTTCTAAAAATAAAAAAATTAAACAACGGTAAAGAAGAATTTTACAAAAGTAAACCCAAGTATATTTTTATAAAATAATTTACTCTGAAATTTTGTTATAAAATCTATATTTTCGGAAAAATAAATTTTATAACAAAATTTCAGAGTAAATTATTAAAAAAAAAACATACCTTGGTTTACTTTTGTAAAATTCCGTATTAGAACGTTGGGAGAGTTGGTGGTGTTTTTTGAGTGTCAATTTCTCTTTATCACTCTCAATAATTAGTTTGCTAGTGATAACTGATTTTGAGTCCGGCTATTTTGCTTCCGGCAACATTTCTGTCGGTCTTTTTTTGTTTTTTTGATGTCCAAACAACAAATTTAAACCATTAGATGTTTAATCTATATTATAATATACTTGGATACCAAATTTTACATTTTTTGAAATTTTTTTACTATTTATTAAGTTGGTTTGAAAACCGCTGATTTCAATAAATTTCTTCAGCATTAAAATCAGCGGTTTTCAAACCAGCTTAATAAATAGTAAAAAAATTCCAAAAATGTAAAATTTGGTCTCCAAGTAGATTATAATATAGATTAAACATCTAACGGTTTAGATTTGTTGTAGACATCAAAGAAAAAAAAAAGAGCCGGCAGCAAATTAGCTAGACCCATTGATTTTTTGTATAATTAATCCGTATTTACTTTATTCAGATGAATCTTGATGTGAGTCAACGGTTCTGATCATAAATTACACTGTCTCAGATTCCATTATAACAAATCTCTTTGAGTGAATTCTAGTACTGAACAATATAATAAGATTTGTTCGGCTCAAGATGAAAATAGAAACAGATTGAAATATGAGGAGGGATCGGATTACACCACTATTTTAGTGACATGGTATGGCAATATCTATTTTTGAAATTTCAAAATCCAAATAGTCGATCCAAACCGTTCAATATGATGAATATATTAAGAGTAACTTGAAAATCAAATTTTACATTTTTCTGAATTTTTTTACTATTTATTAAGTATTTAACAAAATCGCTATATTCAGACCGTTGAATTTTTGAACCCCTCTAAATAAACCAAAAAAAAATTCAGAAAAAATGTAAAATTTGATCTGTAAGCACATTTTAACATATCCATCAAGTTGAACGGTTTGGATCGACTGTTTGGACTTTGAAAATGGACGGTATCATTCCATGTCACTAAAAAATGGTGTCATTTGATCCCTCCTCTTGAAATATATATATAGGTTATATTCCAGAACAATAAATGAATTGAGAAAAATTCTGAAAATAAAAAAAATAAAACTGAGTACGAGCTTTTTATAGTCAAATCTTTATTTATGAGTAGATTCATCATTTATTTCGTACTAACTCAATTATCAGCATTTTTCTATTTTTTTTTTATTATTCAATGTTTTCATCTCTAATCAAATACGACCGGAATAATTTAAAAGAAAGATTTATTCTGAATTCTATTTTTTTCTCAATTTTTTACAATTTCATCCTTAGGGAAAAGGTGAAGGTGAATCAGTACTTCACCATGTTACTCCGATTAAGGCTAGAGTCATGACTTAGGTGTTCGTCGGTTTGGTTCGGTTGAAACCGAATCGAATTAGACAAATCAAAGTTATAATTTGGTTTCAAAAATAGAATCGAACTGAACTGATTTAGCATTGCAACTGAATCAAATTTTTTTTTTAGTTTGTTTAGTTTGTTCGGTTCAAACTAAAATATATTATTTTTTATTTAAAGTAATTGATTTATAATAAACTAAAATATATTAAGAAATAAACTAGAGTATTAAGAAATAAACCGCAATATGTAAAATAATTGATTAAGAAATAAATCGGAACAGTCAGGACCAAATTTATAATATGTAAAAGTTCGGTTGGTTCAGTTATTTCGGTTTTAAAAATTTTCAAATCAAACCGAAGTTATAATTCGATTTTAAAAAACAAACATAACTGAACTATTAAACTAAAAAAACTGAATCATTTAATTCAAACTAATTCAATTTGATTCAAAACAAACTAAAAGGAACCCAATAAACATCTTTGACTCGTGACTCATGACATACACAGTATTCCTTAAAAAAATTAGACATGCACAGTTGTAAAATAACAGGATTCCCGGACTGTAAAAAACTCCATTGCACTAATGACAGCAATTGCTAGGTCTACAAATGTACGGTTCTGAATTTACAGACCTTATCAAATAAGATTTTTGAAGCTATGACAAATGAATTTTTTTTTTTAAAGCTCTGACAAATGAATTCTCGTAAGCTCCGCTTCTCCCTTGTAACCTCTGTTCCAGAAGACTGAATTTTTTCTTTAAAGCAGCAGTTTTGAAAGTCGGCCTTCCGCCTCGCCACGCTATCTCTATCTTTCTCTCATCAGCCCGATTTATTTTGACTCCCTTCATTCGAACGGATATTTTGTCACTACTTAATGCTCCATCTCATGTTTAAGCAGGTGCTTCCATTCAACGGATCTAACCACCGCTTACCGGTTCATCACGACTTACTCATCCGACCGAGTAGATGCTTCAGTTTAACAGATCTGGTCATTGCTTATCAATCCGCTTCGACTTTCCGGGTTCAACTAAGGGTGCTGTGAATTTGCTCCGCCCACCATAGTATCTATATAACTATATATGAATAAAGTACGTGTTGTTGTGATTGTAGCCGATGATGATGATAATAACAATGTGTTTTCTTCTTTCTCTTTTCTCCCCTCCTCTCTTTTTGTCTCTTTTCACTATTGTGGTCCCCTGTGAGGTGACTGTCATGGTTTGATCAACTCAGCTCCTATTCTGGTTTGATTCAGTGCCTCGTCGGCTGAGCGGTGACTGTCCTGGTCCGGTTGATTCAGTTCTTTGTCCAGTTTGATTTAGTGCCTCCTCGGCTGAAGTGGTGACTGTCCTGGTCCGGTTGATTTAGTTCTTAGTCCAGTATGATTCAATGCCTCTCGGATGCGCATTTTGCTAGGCAGTGTTGACACGGTGTTACCGCACTCGCTCTACTGCTATGTTTGCATATCAAGAGAAGAGAATGAACAGACTCATTGACTTGCTAATATGGCGCGAACTGAACATTTCACAACTACTAGTTTTACTTTTCGTCTTCTCTTTAGTTTTTAGCAGTGAGAGATTTTACAAGTAGTTCAGTGTATAGGATACTATCTTTCTGTAGTAGATATACGCTAGAACAGATTTGTAATTTGATTTGATGTTTAATGAAATCGCCTAAGGGCTTACAACCAAAAAAAAAAAAAAATTATTTGGGTTCGATTCAGTGAGGTCAAAAATTCGTGATTTGAAAATAATTTGGATATAATTCAGGAATGATTCGGAATTATCTGAACTAAAGATCTTAGTCCTACAAGAGAGCAAAAAAAAAAATAATCTGAGAAAAAATTGCGAATAATTTGTAAAATTCGAAAATAATTTGTAAAGTTTGCAAATTATTTGGATTTAATTCAGTTAAAATTCGGTCAACTGAATTATTCTGCGTTCAATTTGACATCACAAAAAAAAATTATTTATATTTAATTTGCGAATCTTGTGACTATACAAATAACCTAGCCATGCAATAACAAAGGGCAAGAGCTCATGCCACAAAAGATCCCGTTATCGTAAAATAGAATTGACAGCACACTAGGGTATTAATAGTCGGGCGAGTACGGGTACCTCGGGTATACCTGGGACGGGTACGGGGATGTCTCGGGTACGAGTAGGACGGGTACAAGGGTATACGGGTACGGGTATGGTGGGTATATTTTTCAAAAACCATACCCTACCCGTCCTATACACGTACCCGTGTACCCTTGATGGATAAGGCGGGTACGGGTATTTTTTTTTTTTTTGCTGTTTTATTTTCTGGTTTTTTTGTTGGTTAAAAAACAGTAATTAAATCTAACATATTCAAAATAAATTTAACATTTTCAAAAATAAATCTAACCTATTCATAATAAATCTAACATTTACAAAAATAAATCTAAAAAACAGAAATTAAAAAACAGAAATAAAAAAACAGAAACAAAAAAACAAAAATTAAAAAACAGAAATTAAAAAACCAAAATAAAAAAAACAGAAATTAAAAAACAGAAATTAAAAAACAGAAAAAAAAATAGAAATTAAAAAACAGAAATTATAAAACAGAAAAATAAAACAGAAATTAAATCTAACCTATTCAAAATAAATCTAACATTTACAAAAATAAATCTAAAAAACAGAAATAAAAAAACAGAAACAAAAAAAAAACAGAAATTAAAAAACCGAAATTAAAAAACAGAAATTAAAAAAAAACAGAAATTAAAAAACAGAAATTAAAAAACAGAAATTAAAAAACAGAAACAAAAAAACAGAAATTAAAAACGGGTGGGGGGGAATCAGAATTTTTGAATTTTGAATTCGGATGAACAGTAGTCGGGTATCGGATACGGGTACTCGGGTACTAGAGTACGGGTATAGTCAGGTACGGATAAACTCGAGTAGGGTATGGTCGGGTATAGGTCCAAAAATACGGATCCGGTCCGATTTTTGCCCGTATCTTCGTACCCGAGTACCCGACCCATACCCGGACTCGGGCACAGGTACCCCGGACGACAGACACGGACAGGTATGGTCGAGTATACCCGACCCGGGTATTGTTAATCCACTACCGCACACTCATCAGAGCTGTGCTGCTGCGGTCTCTCCTGTTTCGTCCAGAGTGGGCACATCTTAATGGATCGGGTTCGGGTAATATGAGATTTTTATTGGATTTAATTTTAATTTCACCTTTCCTAGCTCTTTATCAAAATTGTTCATCCAGAATCAATCAGATTCAGACTACAATGGAAGGTATTTATTGTTCTGCATATCCTTTTATTTATTTTATTAAAAAAATTCAAATGATTTTCAAGCAAATTGAAGTACCATATTTAGGTTACCGAATCCGTTCACTGTTCGATTGTATTGTACTGCTGTCCAGCACTAACTTAATTACCTTGGGAGCTCTTTGCATGAACCTGGTTTTCTCCAGTTTTACCCCTTAAAAAAAAAAAAAAAGACTTTCTCTAATCCAGCAATTGAAATTAATTACTAAATAGTGATCATAAAAATTAATCTGTTATATTAAGCAATTAAATTAAATTATTTTCTATGTCCACATCAATACATCTTTCTGGAGAGATAACACTAAGAAAGATTTTGAGCCAATCAATTAGACAAGTATCATTAAACAAAAAATTTCTTATAAAATAAATTTGCTAATTTAATAATTGTAATACATCTAGCAATTATATTAACAATTGACACATTATATTAACAATCTTAAAATAATTATCATTGTAGATGTCCTTATATTTTGAATTTTATATTTTTATTTGCTCCACCTTTAGGATGGCGGAACGGTGTAAACATTTAATGTTAGACCATCTGGAAGCACGAGTAATTTCCGGCGCAGGCGGTAACAGAGAACCAAGGTGGTGTGGTCAAAATCAACAAGAAAGGGACTGCGGAAGCAGAAGCGCAAGATTCCCTCTGCTCCTACATCCCCTATAAACTTCCACTCACCAAACATCAGCACAAAACGTGAAAAGCTTTCGTACGATGCCACGTAGCATTTAGTATGGCCGCTGATTCAGAGTCCGAGTCAGAGATGTATTTTTGTCGTTTTGTGAATTATTTCACGGAGATCCCGGAACACTGTGGGCCACTCTAATAAGGCTCCCAGTTGGCATTTTGTCCCCATTTGTGGGTGTTTATATCACTTTTTAACTTTTCTTTCTTTTTTTCATCTTTCTCTGGAAGTTACGGTTTGAAAAAAGTAAATCAAAATTTTGTGGTTGGCTAATTAAAATTTAACTGGGCCTCCAAACAATATCGTGCCTCGTTCATCTTACCGACATTTTTATTTTTACCCAATTAAAAAATTATTTTAATAATAATAGCTAAGATTTAGAAATAATTTTAAAAATACTCAAACCGTAAAAATTATTCACGGTTTGCAATTTTAATTCCAAACTGTAAAAAAATTCCACAGTTCCAACATTTATTAGAAATATTAATTCCAAACAGAAATTTATATTTATTTTTTATTTTTTGTATTGAAATATTAAAAATATTGAATATATTTCTTTGAAAATAGATGGAATACAAATATAATTTGATTTATTAGAAAGACTATAGCAAATAACCCGAATCAACATTTTTCAGGCCAGATTTTTTGCGGCTGCAGGAAAAATCAATATATTTCATTATGTGTTATTGTAAAAAAATAAAAATGCTTGGATTCTGAGTTATTGATCTCTGTTCAAAAGTCACTTCTAGGTAATACAGAAAATATTGTCATCCTTCTAGTACATTTAATTTATAAAAAGTTGTATCTATTTTGAGAATTCTTTTTGATAAAAATCATTAAATAACTTAAAGTTTTTACTTTTTTTTAAAAATAGATACTTTTTATAAATTAAATGTACTAGAAAGATGACAATATTTTCTATATTACCTAGAAGTGACTTTTGAACCGAGATCAATAACTCAGAATCCAAGCATTTTTTGTTTTTTTACAATAACACATAATGAAATATATTAATTTTTCTTATAGCCACGAAAAATTCGGCCTGAAAAATGTTGATCGAGTTATTTGTTACAGTATTTCTAATAAATCAAATTGTATTGTATTCCATCTATTTTCAAAGAAATATTTCCAACATTTCTAATATTTCAATACAAAAAATAAAAAATAAATACAAATTTCTATTTTGTTAAAAAAAATTCGGTTGTTGAATTCATTGAAACTAGTAACCGGTTTTGACTTTTTTATTTATTTATTTCTTTCTTGTATTGAAATATTAGAAATGTTGGACATATTTCTTTGAAAATAGATGCAATACAATACAATTTGATATATTAGAAAGACTGTAACAAATAACCCGATCAATATTTTTCAGGCCGGATTTTTCGTGGCTGTAAAAAAATTAATATATTTTATTATGTGTTATTGTAAAAAAATAAAAATACTTGGATTCTGAGTTATTGATATCGTTTCAAAAGTCACTTCTAGGTAATACATAAAATATTGTTATCCTTCTAGTGCATTTAATTTATAAAAAGTTGTATCTATTTAAAAAAAATAAAAACTTTAAATTATTTTATGATTGTTATTCAAAAAGAATTATCAAAATAGATACAACTTTTTATAAATTAAATGTACTAGAAGGATGACAATATTTTCTATATTACCTAGAAGTGACTTTTGAACCGGGATCAATAACTCAGAATCCAAGCATTTTTTTTTTTTTTACAATGACACATAATGAAATATATTAATTTTTCTTACAGCCACGAAAAATCCGACCTTAAAAATATTGATCTGGGTTATTTGTTACAGTCTTTCTAATAAATTAAATTATATTGTATTCCATCTATTTTCAAAGAAATATATCTAATATTTCTAATATTTCAATGCAAAAAATAAACAATAAATACAAATTTCTGTTTTGTAAAAAAAAAAAGTTTGGAACCGTGGAATTTTTTCACGGTTTGGAATTAAAATTCCAAGCTGTAGAAAAATTTCACGATTTGAGTATTTTTAAAATTATTTCTAAATCTTGGTTATTATTATTAAAATAATTTTTTAATTGGGTAAAAATAAAAATGTCGGTTCATCTTATTACATGTGAGTGTTCCCAAATGCTTTATTTACTTTTTTTTTTTTTCTACATGTGTACCAAAGTGTATATAAAAGTACAGTGAGGATATTATACTTTGTAATACGCAAACTGGTCTGTATTATGCATTGTATCTTCTTTTTTTTTTCAAAATTTAAATAGAAAATTTGAATTGTTTAATATAATTTTGATATGAAATTGTACTTGATAATTAAATTTTATACTCTTTATAACTTATTTACTCTCTTTTACGGATGATCCAAAATCTGTAGATTAAGTGATTTTCTTCCTACTTGTTTCCTTCTAAACAAATATAAAATTTGGACTGCGGGCACAATTAGATATGAAAATTATGTTAAATTGTTTGAATCAATTGTTTCAATTTTTAAAACATAAATTTGAATTCACAGTGCGGTTATAATTAGCATGTTGCAAAATATTATAGCCTCACTGGTAAAAGTGTTTATATAAAACGAGACCCGCTAATTTGCTGCCGGCAGCATTTCTGCTCAGGATGCCGCCGAGTTTTTATTTTATTTTGTGATGTCCAAACAACAAATCAAAACCTTTGAATGTTTAATCTATATTAAAATTTACTTGGAGACCAAATTTTACATTTTTTGGAATTTATTTACTATTTATTAAGTTGGTTTGAAAATCGCTGTTTTCATAAAATTTCTACAGCATTGAAAACAACGGTTTTCAAACCAGCTTAATAAATAGTAAAAAAATTCCAAAAAAATGTAAAATTTGGTCTCCAAGTAAATTTTAATATAAATTAAACATCTAACGGTTTGAATTTGTTGTTTGAACATCACTAAAAAAAGAAAAAAAACTCGGCAACACCTTGAATAGAAATGCTACGAGTAGCAAATTAGCTGGTCTCATATAAAACATATATTTTTTATATATACAAAATTAGCATGATATTGGGGGTACTTTATTTTCTTCTGAGACAGTCAAATCAAATTTAGCTGCATGATTTAAGCTAAAATCCATGGTCAGAAATCAGAATAATGCATGTGCGTCAACATAAACCAGATCTTTTAACAGGGATGGTTTTAATTTTTATATATAACAGGATTGGTGCTAGCAAATGGACCCAAAAAATAAAATGATTACTTTGAACCATTATTAGCACGGAAACAATTTGAAAACACCAAACTAGCTAGAAGATGGTCACGTGCCTACTCTTGACACGTGTCAATTATTGGATCGGGTTAAGCATGGCCCGATCGGCAAATGCGCCGCATGTGGTCAACAGTCAAAGGCGATAGTGGGCTGGTGGCCTTGTTTCCTTAATTGTGGTCTTAATTGATAACTAAACAGAATCCAATAAATACAAATAAGTACGATGCATGTTTGATCGAATTAATTAGGTACCATTCACATTTTATTCCATCCAACCATATCAAAGCAAAACCGTCTCCTTTCGTTGCAATGTATCTTTCCGTTCGGTGGAAAAATGAAAATCATTATATTTCAATCTCCGATGTTTTCTTTTCACGGAACAAACGAAACAATCTGTTATAGTCATACATTTTCCTTGTGGATGTTTCTAGATTTAGATGCTTTATCTAACCAATTCTCAGCGTTTGGCACCGTATGACCATGTCACTCGACAAGTATCTCGCCACACCCGTGTAAAAGACAGTTGTTTAATTCAGTTCCCGAATAATACAATAAAAAATAGCACTGTGTATAACCTGTGCATTATATAAAGTAAAAATTGCTTTGTCAATATGTACCAGTTTACTTGTAAACTGATGCAAAGAAGTCTGTTGCTACAAATGTGGATTGTATGTAGGGGTGGTAAAAAAGCTCGTATCTTTTAGCTTGATCGTGATTCGTATCTGATTTGTTTGCTAATAGCTTGTTTGTTATTGGACTGAGCTGTTAACAAGCTAACTTGTCACTAGCTTGATTCAGAATTAATGAGTTTAAATTGGGATCTAGTTTGCTCGCGAACTAGCTTGTTGTGTGCATTTTATACTGTTCAGTTTGGTCCTGCTAAGGATACCAACTTGGTAGTCACTGCTAAGGATTTATATATATATATATATATATATATATGACTCAGGAACAAACGACTCGGTTCTTCGATTTTTGAAGTTCAAACAGCCGATCCAAATTGTTAGATATCTAATCTATATTAAAATGTGCTTGGAGACAAAATTTTATATTTTTTGAAATTTTTTTACTATTTATTAAGATGGTTTGAAAGTCGCTTTTTTTTTTATAATGCAGAATTTTAATAAAACAGCGATTTTCAAACCATCTTAATAAATAGTAAAAACATTCCAAAAAATATAAAATTTTGTCTCCAAGTACATTTTAATATAGATTAGACATCTAACAGTTTAGATCAGCCATTTAAACTTCGAAAATTGGAGAACTAAGTAGTTTGTTCCTGAGTCCAAAAACAAACGATTTGAGCTTAGCCATTCTCTCTCTCTCTATATATATATTAAAGCACACGCGAATAATGGAATGAGATCAATTGATCCTCTTTTTTTTTTCAAAACTTTTGTATTTGTACCTTATTTTATATATAATTTAGAGTAAAATACTACAGGCAGTGTAAAATTAACTCCCATTTGCATCAAAAAATATATTATATGATTGATCTTCATTCACGTCTAACCTCTATAACTTGAAAGTTAACTTCGCTCCTATCACTCCTTGATATCTACCGCTGTCCGCCATCGAGAATAATTAAATACTAAAATATATTAAATAATAAAACAATACACTGAATACTAAAACAGTTACGTACTGAATAGTATCAAAACACAAGTACTTAATACTCAAATATTTAAACTGAACAATAAAACTTACAAAGTTACTAATTACTAAAGCATATATAACATTTATTATTCAATTTGATTTCATAGCTTTATTATTTGTACTAAACAATTTGTTTTTTCAGTCAAATAAAACTGAAACCACAAGTCATTTTATTTATGTTACATAATTAATTACCGATTATATAAAAACAATAAAATATTTCAACATTGCACCAACTGCTGAAAAGTATATTCACAAACTATTCAGCAAACAAGATTCCTTTTACCTTGTGTAAATTATAACATTTCAAAATAATCTTAAAGCTTATCAACGACTCTGTTATTCATGTGCGGTTTGGCTTTGGCTTGTTTGGTTCAAACAAAAAACTGAAAATTCCACATGGCTTGTACTGTTTAATTAATACAAAATATATACATGGAAAGTGTAACCCTCCAATTAATAACTTGCAAGAAAATTAGTTATAGCCACCGTTAGTTTGTCTGCCATGTGATTTTCTTTTCGTTCAACCTATATATTTGACTAATTAAATAACAGATTAGATCTGTGATGAAACATTAAACGCTAAACATATATATCAAAACAAGTACCAACATTTGATTTAGTCACAAAGATATATGGTTCTCATGTGCGAAGTTATGGATCAAAATCTACAAAGTGAGAAAATCTTCTATAATATAAGTAAGAGTTTGAAAAAAGCAGGTAGATTAAGCTTCCACCTTTCATTTCAAAAATATATATATCAAAATAAAACGAAGAAAGACATCAATATGTCTTAGGATATCGGTAGAATTTAAACAAGGAATTAGGGGAGTCTGATGGGCATTAGATCAAATTCAACATGATGTCAGGTCAAAATCGTTTAATCTGTGTCTATATTCGTGCATACAACTTTAAAATATATATAGATTAAGTGTGTATGAATCTTGATGCGAATCAAACTATTCTGACCAAACCTCATACCGAATTTGATTAGATGCCCATCAAACCATCCCCACTCCTTTGAACAAAATTGCTAATAGAGTACAAAAAGGAGCATCTTGTTACCAACATATAAATTTTCTTTACCACAGTTAAATTATAGAAATGGAGATCTGTCATGGTTTTCCTTTAATAGAAACTCAACTTAATTAATTACTTTTGGTGGTTCAAAGCCTTTTGCTAATATTATATGCATGTTTTTCATTTCCATTTCCTTTTTTTAAGTGATATAGAGATTCAAAGTGACACACTTCATATTGTGTTATTTAAAATATGAACCTACAAATGTTAAAAATTTGAGTTCTTTTCAAATTATGTCCTACAGAAAGTGTAACTAACATGATCATCTTAATATTTCATCATTATATTATCTTCTAGTTTATCAGCATGTGATATCATGACCTTTAATCGATTGCTCAAGTGATAAAATAACATAGTATTTACCATGTTGAAGAAAGAAAATTAATCTAGATTCACTCACAATAATTGTTTTGGTGTTGTAAATAAAATGAGTGCTTCTTATATGGTATCAGATCGAATTTGATTCGATGCTTATCAGATAGCCCTAGATTTCAGAGAAAAAAGACTTAAACTTCTATTTAATCGATCATGAACAAAAAACGAACATATATTACAGTTGCATTCGAAAAGAATTAATAAAATAATAATAATGAAACCCCAAAACCATCTCTCTCAAACGAGTATCTCGTGATTTAACATCTGGGAAGATCTAACGGTGGAGGTGGCAACTTTTGATTCGGTAATGGTCCATCATCCACCACCCATGCCATAGATAATCCCCAGCTTAGATGAATGTCCAAATGACAGTGCATCAGCCACACACCTGTGTTTACCAGTTGTTCAATTTATGAGGGTATAGTCACTGATTACATTAACTTATGGGCTTTTAGAAAACAATAGCCCATATATAAAATTTAGGACCTTATCTATTATTGTTCAAGTGGGCCTTATCATATCTGTTTTCAATTTTTTAACCAACTTTATTCAAATATTAACATATATACACATATAATTTAATATTTAGGTTTGCATTGTTTAGATTCACCAATGGAAGATATTGGTACCATGTTTTACTTACCAGGGTTATCAGCTCGAAAACGGATTGCGACCCAGCCACCGGACGGCACACTAACGGTGTTTCTCTCATTCGGATCAATCAAGTTAAACCGTGACGGACTCTTGTTCGGGTTATAATTGCCGAAACCTTGACCAACTATGAAGAAATTGTAACCGTGTAGATGCAATGGGTGGCTCTCAGCCCCTTGAATGCTAGTATCCTGCATCACAAGCTCAACAGTTGTATTGAACCTGAGTTTGACGACTTTGGTCCCATGAGAAACAAATGTATTATTGGGCGGGGTTCCGGTGTAGTTAAATGGAATTAATGGTGCATTTGGAAAGTCGGCAGTAAATACACCTTTCAAAAGCCGATAATAGTGCGCTTGCAACAAGGCCATGGAAGGCGTGACAAAAGACACGTTGTTGATCGATGCGGCAAACTTTGTTCCATTAGGTCCTTGACATGTTGTATTCTTTGGACATGGGCTTGTGCCAAGCCCGACAGTGAAGAAGAAGTGTCGGTCGATTTTTGTAGGAACATGTACCGGATAGCTGGGGCTATTAAGGCTGCGTAGCTTCGTATTGAAGCTTGTTGCTGTTAATGTATCATTGAAAGATGGTAAAACTGGTTTGATCAAGGGTCGGATTTTGGTAGTATATTTAAGGATGGCAGTGACGGTTGTGTTGTCAAATGTACCCGATGTGGTAGTGTATGGGCTTGCAGCCATAATAAATGAGGAATTTGGTGTTGTTCGATGAGTAGATACGAGAATGTTGATGGTTTGACCCGGAGAAATGAGGAGTGTATTTGTCAAAATTGGTTTGATATAACTTGCATCTGTTTCAACCACTGTAAAGGAGTGGTTTGCAATTGAGAAAAAGAGCTCGGTATTGAGTGCAGCATTGATTAGCCGAAGAAGATAGGTCTGACGAGGCTTCACATTTAGCTTGAAGGTGTCTAAAATTGAAAATTTTCTTTTGTTATATTAGTTTAGAAGAAAATAAATTTTAATTGTATTGCAAATGATATCTACCTTGTGCAGAGCAGTTGTAAAGTGGTCCTGGTAAACCATTTATCGTGTACGCATCTGATATATTTGGACCACCGCCGGTACGAAGGGCTTGCTTAATCACAGCCTCGGGATCAGAATTGAACCACTCTCCTACAATCCAAAATCAAATTGTTTAAATTTTGAATATGAGAAATTCCCCCCCTTCACTAACGAAAACACTCTTACCGAACATGATCGGTACTTCTTTGTGCGGTTGCGGAAATGGATAACCAACACCTTGCTTCGGAAGAATAATAAGAGGTCCATAAAGATGAACTCTTAACCAAGATAAGTGCGCATGCCACCACAATGTGCCTCTTTGACCGACGACGGTGAAATTATAGACGTAACTCTGGCCCGATTGGATCGGGCATTGGGTCACATAGGATGGCCCATCAGCCCATTGGCTTTGCAACTGACGCACTCCATGCCTAATATATATATCAATGTTTCAGTTTCTCAGAAATATTTTATGTTACGGGTAACTGGTAATTTGTACAGAGAATATTATTTAGTTTGTACGCACCAATGGAATGTTACATTATGGTTTAGGTGGTTGATAACATGAACTATAATCCGGTCATCTTCTCTTACTATGATTTTCGGCCCCGGAAATTTTCCATTGACTGTGGGAATGCTTTTTGTCTTGCAGAGCCTTGTGACATTTTCTAATCTCACCTATGAAATAATAGAGAGAGAAAAGATAAATATATTTAAACTAAGACTACTAATTATATATAACTAGAGCATATTGGAATTGCAAAAAACATGACATAATTGGCATACATTGAACTTGTAGTGTCGTGTAACACCGGCTGACTGCACCATGGGCAATGCAAGTACAAGGAATGCAAATGTGTAAAACATGATTTGAGATTTAAAATGTGAAATGCAGAGAACACAACCCATTTTGGGATAAATGTGTACTGTCTCTGTTTTGGAGGCAAGTGATTGTATGAGGTAAATTGAATGGGGACCAAACTGGTACTAATACTGTGGTGCCATGCTTCAAGCCTTCAATGCCATGCTGTTTGGTTAGTGTGGTGAGATTGTGTTAGTTGAGTTGGTGTGTTTGTATAGCAATTAAACAACTTTTTGACCCTTAATTGCTAGTTGGTCATGTTGAACTTTAGAGTGCCATCAAAGTATGTTAGCCTTACCAGATGTGTATTTTTCTTTGAATTGATCCATCTTGTAATTTTCTCCTTCAAGTTTTTTAATATATAACATTTCTGGTACCAGTTAAGAAATTAGTTGCTCCTTGGGTTTCAACAGAACTGTGCAGCATGAAGTTGTATTTAGAACTGACTAAATGTCATGCTCGGAAATTTTACATTTTTACCGTTCTTTCAAAAATATTTACACAAATTCTTTTCATTCAAAAGTTTAAGCAAAATGTTCTTGCGGGCCCTTCTTTACCCTTTCTTTTTCTTCACCTCATGCTAGTTCATATTTCTTGTAATATGTCCTCCATTTCTTATTATGTGAAGAGAAAATAAAATTATTATGCACCCTTAATTCTATTAAAACGACCTTTAGTTGTCTTGTATCTTAATATTAACAAAAAATAATTTAAGTTTTTATTGACTAAGTAGTTGATTTTTTTTGGAATATTTATTAATAATTAAGAAATATAAAAATAAAATTAAACCTTCAGGAAAAAAATAAACGAAATTTGATCTTCCTAAATCTCAAAATTTGATTTAATATTTCTCTAGATGTTTAATTTGGAACTAGTTATTTCTTAAATATAAAATAAACAATTAGAATAAAACTATCTGATAGAACATCAATATCACCAATATTATAAATTAGAATGGTCAATCTGTTGAGGTACTTTACTCTAACCGTGGTGAGATAGATGACACCGGTTGCTTGCCATTTTTCTTTCTGACAATATATCCAGGTAACACCATAGAAAATCAGATCCAAGTGTATAATTATACATAGTTATACTCAAGTAACACAAAAGAGTATGCTGGTAATTGTCATGGACCAAAAAGATACGAGGATTAATAATAAAAATTTTAGTGCATAATTAAAGATTAAATAAGAGCTTGAAGACTGGTTACTTCACTGTTACCAACGTTTTCTGAAAAAAAAAAACTGTCACCAAGAAAAAATGAAAGCACAAATTTTTATTCCAAGTTGAAAGAGAATAAAATTTTAAGGATTGCAAAATTTTAACTAAATATCCTTTTGTTTTTGTTCACTCTTCAAGCTCTTATTTAACTATTGCCTAAATACTTAGCGTGACTGATAATCATGCCCTAAACATTTGCTGAACCATTTTATACATCTCTTTATTATCCTTTTAAATGTTTTATCAAATATAAAAAATTAGGTTGGACATAGAATTTAACCTTTAGCCATAAAATTATTCAGATGGGAAAAAATAAGAAACATAAAAAGTATAAATAAGGATGAAGTACCAGTATCGGCTGAACAGGCTGTGATTAATCAAGAGGTACTGAATACTGATGGAATAATACGCTATGACATGTTATGGCAAGCCCAACTGAGATATCTTCTCTATTGCCATCAGGTTTGATCGATGAGGTGACAAGGAGAAATATGGGGAGAATTATAAGAAAACAATTACTCAACTGGTATTTTTGTTGATGTATGGTTTCAAATCTCTTAAAAGAAAAAAAAAAAAAAAAAAAAACAATGTTCGATAGTGATCAGGCAACATAAACGAGTTTCTACCAAATGGTTCTCAGCCATTACCGTGTAACAACAAAGAAGCTGAAAAAAAAAAAAACTACAAAAACAAGGGTTGTATTGCAAAAATCAGCAATGTTTGTTTATTTCTTGTTTGCAACTTGTGGGGTTGTTGTCATAGTGTGTGCAATCATACTTAGTAACGAAGGGAAATCACATTAATTTAACTTAAAGACAGCAGCTTTTTTAGTTGGTATGATAAATTAAATATTGTTGTAATCATTTCTCATATGAAATTGTCATAACTTAACATCTAATTGAAGTGCATGCAGGGTTTATGTCTGAAGAATTGGTGTTCATTTTACAAAGGTCACCCTCTGTAACTTCAATATTTTGCTTTCACCATAGCCAAAGAATAAAACTAACCCGGATTAGCTACTATTCTGCGTTTGAATGTGTTTGAGTTAGCAACTAGGGACTATTTTTTGTTTGTCTTTTGTAAATTAGTATGCTATTCAACTAACCCAACCAAAAGTTGGGTTAGTGATTATTCTCAATTTTCGGTTAGTTCACTATTCCCACCAACTCAAGATCAAGATTTCATCCAAGCACCCATATGAAATAATAGTTAAAAATTCACATCAACTTAATATTTTTTGGAAGACACTACACACATTTCACTTTGACAGAAATTACAATTAAAGTTTAGATCCATATGAAACAATCTTTTTAATATGTAATTAATAGTAAAAAGTTCACAACTTCGGGATCATGATCCTTAAGAGCAGGGGCAGACGTAGGATTTTTGTTAGGGTTTAGGGTTTAGAGTTTAGAATTTTTGTTATGATTTTTGGTTTAATTTGGCAATCTCTGCCTTTGAATTTAAAAAAAAAAAACATTTTGGTTTAACTAATTTTCGCTATTTGGGAGTAGCGCCTATTTAGATTTCGCTAATTTGTTTCACTCAGAATTTATATGAGCTCCGTTCTGTCTATAAGAATTCCAGAATGAATTACAGGGAGACAATTTGAATTTCAGAGAAGAGCAGAAGTCCGAAAAGTAGATTTTTAGCACTATTTTTGAAAATCTAATGGCGGGCAGCTGACTCCCCTGTGCTACAGTGGGTCCACCCCTGCTTGAGAGCACTATAAAGCTTACAGTGCGCCTCTGCATCGTTGTAAATGTGTAGGGGATTTTGATACTGTACATCTTGATGCAACACAATCTCAATAAATCAGCACCCATTTGATCCATACTTGAACATCTGTGTCAATGTCGAAGATCTCGGTTCAACCCTTCACACTAGCTGAGTTCTGTCTATTTTTTTTTTTTTTGATAAAATATTATCCAAGTAACCTGCTATAAACTACACAGGTACCATACTTGTGATAATATTTTTCATTTATTAGGTAACACATGTGTTCTCATATTTCGCAAGCTAGTTTTTCATTTCTAGATTAATCAAGCAAGAACAATCTCCTCATTAGTCTAAAATTTAAACAAACCCAAGCATGAGCATCCAGTTCCAAGTTATTGATGAAACAAATTTATAAAACAATGGCAATGATTAGTTTTATCTCATGTAAGTAATACAAGATCTGAAAAGCACCTTCTTCTGCCATCTAACACTAACGATTGCAACAACTTCCTTCCTAGTCCTAATTTCTAAACCTAATTAACTAATCTCCATAACTGCTAATTGAAACAAAAATACATATATACAAGCAACCAAGTACCATTCCCTGTTTCTCAATAATCAAGCACAAGCCTCTCTCCTTGGCGTGCGCACAAACAGTGATTCCAGATCAGACGGGGGCTGGAAATATCCATTCTTTGGCGGATCCCTTTTCTTCTTGGTGAGAACAGGTTTCTTCTTCCTTGGTGCCGCAGGGCAATGGAGAGGAATTGTATTGATCTCTCTCTTTGGCGTCTCGCACCCCTGGCTCTCTCTTTCATCTTTTCTCTTCTCCATTGGCGATTGGCGAAGGTTTTGGAGGTGAGGTCACTGGGAAAAATGAATTTCAAATTGGAAAATGGGAGGGAAGAGGTTTTAGAGAGCGAAGCGTTTGTGTACTGTTTTTATAAACGGGTTCGGGTCGGCGGGCGCATTGACGAAGGCACGAGGGGGCATCTTGCAGTGGAAGCCAGGTGGGTATATACACGTGGCACGATTCGAGTGGTAGTTACCTGGAACCGAAGGAAAAACCACAGTGTGGGAAACCATTTCTATGAATAGTGGGGCCCTTGTTTATCTGAAACGCGGAGCCTATTGGTCAGTGGGAGCCGGTGCAGGATTGAAAGATAGACCTGGTCTAGTAATATTTTGCTTGAAATTAAAAAAGCGGGAACCGCGTCGAAATGAGCGGGAAGGTGGAGGGAGTCGTGTTGATTTAAAACACCACCTCGCACTATTTTGACTAAGATTCGATTTTACGTGACTCCTCTCCTAGATATTAATGTAACGAGTTGATTTTCGCTGCAATATTCCTCGATTAAAACACTTGCTACACCGTTTGAGTTGATTCAGAGTTGCAGTAGACCACAGCATATCAAGTTAGGAACATAATATGGAAATTTTTTGGAGGTGGGGGCATGGGTATGATGCGCAGAAATCTCCTTGGATTCTGTTATGACGGTGCTTGCTTCGTCGGAGAAAATTGGTGGTAGGTTTTTAATTGGCATGTGTGCGGGAAATCGTGGTATAAACTATGAACGGTTAAGATCAAATCAGTTCGAAATCGTGCGCTAGTGCTTAGCTTCAACCGTTGTGGGACCCAACGGACTCGATCGTGCAACGCGAAATTGCCGAGCATTGGATTCCCTGACTGGTGGGACCCGGGAACCGATTTCAACACGGAGTCATGGGTTAAATTCATACCTGACACTGTGTGGGCCACACAGAGTCAGTTAATGTCAGACCACGTAGGCTTATAGGATACGGTAGAGTATCCCAAGTTCGAAATCTGTATGTTTTTAAAAAAAAAAATCATAGACTGGATACAGTGTTACGGACAGGCCCAATAAATTTGGAGAATATATATTTTTTTTAATTTTTATGAAACCAACATGATTATTTTTTTTTTACAAAAATTATAAAAACTGAAATGTGATTTTGATTTTGAAACTTTTTTTAACTGAAATGACAATTCGTTTTCAGATATTTTCACAATTTTTCAACGTATTTTTTTCTCGAAATCTGTAAAAACAGCTGAGACTGAAATGACAATTCGGTTCCAAAAAAGAAAAAAGAAAATGAAACAAGTTGGTAATTTTTTATTTATTTTATTTATGGTTTCTAAAAAAAAAAATCAAATTTGGACAAACCCGGTGTAGTAAATTTGTATAAATTGTTGTTAGTTTTTTTTAAAATGCAAAAAGAGGAAAAATAGAGACCGTCAATTCGGCTGAATTACAAATGATATCTTGCCTTTTGACCGTCAGATTATCTTAAGTAATCACAAAGCTTAATTGACTGATTTTGATTTTTCACTGGGTCAATCCGTAGAAAACAAAATCCAAGTCCATTTTGTCGTGTGTTGTTCGCTGAAGTACTAACCGGTGGATTGAGTAGTGATGAATAAAAGGTCCACATCTCAAGTCCCTTTCCATGGTTCTAACGTTGTAACTATCAATCAACACGCAAACAAGAATTTTTTTTATAAACCATAATTAGAAAAAAGATTTTTATGAAATCAACGTGATTATTTTTTTTTTACAAAATTCATCAGAACTGAAATGACAAAAAGATTTTTACGAAATCAATATGATTATTTATTTTTACAAAATTCATCAGAACCGAAATGGCATTTCGGTTCCAAAATTTTTATTTTTTTTATTTTTTTGGAACTGAAATGACATTTCGGTCCCAAGTATTTTTACAATTTTTCAACATATTTTTTTTCTCGAAATCTATGAAAACGGTTGGGATATGATTTTTGTAAAAAAAAAAATCTTTCATAATTTTTATTTTCTAATTATGGTTTATAAAAAAAAATTCTGCAAACAAACAAAAAATGAACTTGTAAATATCAATAAAAAATATTCAAAATTTATAGTTTTTGTATCACTTGGTGACACATTTATCATCATTAATTAATTTTAGATCTTCAAAAATATTTAAATCATACGATGAACACGAACAGTAAAAGTTACATCAAAATTCATTATTTTTATAAATATGTTATATGTTTTATAATTCTCTTATTTATGTAATAAACATTGAAACATCAGTTCAAATTGGAAAGCAAGAAAAAATGATTAATATAATGAGTACTTCTTTTCTTTAAATAAGTGACCCCATTAGCCTAAACATTTCTTGAATTCCCTTTTAAGATATTGAACATGGATCTCTTGGATTAAAGATAGAGGTGTAAACGGATCAGACATCATACGTTGATATTTAAATCTGTATTCAAATATTTGTCAAATACAGAAATATATTTGAATATTTACGGATACATTCTTGATGGATGTAGATAATTTTTTAATTTGAATATTTTTAATTTTGTACTCAATTTTATACGATTTTCAAACCATGTACAAAAATACTAAGTCTACACGGTTTTTAAGAAAAAATCATGTACAATTCATATTTTTTTTGCCGATTTTTTTCACCGAAACACATTATACATGGTTTTAAAATAAAACTGTGTATAAAAACCTTAATCCCACGCAATTTTTAAAGGGAACCATGTATAATTCAAAAAATAAAAAAATAATCAAATGAAATCCTAAATCTGAATTCAAATTAAACCTTAGCTAAACTAAATTTCAAAAATCAATAAACCTTAAATAAATACACATATTACAATTACATACATGAATAGAACATTAAAATATAACAAAAAAAATCCTAAATATGAGACTTCGTGCATTTACACGAATAATGTCTAAGAAAAAAAATATGTAAAGGAACAAAATTGAAAGTAGAAAGACCAAATTTAATCTAAAACTTCAACTCAAGTTTTGAGCATCTTTTCTTTATTTTTTTAGACTAAAAATTGGAGTCATAACGATAGGCGTGAAAGCTTTAGATCTCCTCCTGAGCTTTCCTGAAAAGTTATTGTATGCTGAAATTGAACAATTGTGCGCCGTTTTATGGCCGTTTGATGTTTTATCATCAGAAATCATCTTTTCAATGAAGATATCATCTCTTTTTCCTTATCCCACGGCCTAGCCTCGCTTGTTTATACTGGAACGACCATGTACAGCTTACAGGGAAGAGATGCTTCAAAAATGACTTAGAAAAAATATTGAGAGAGAGAGGTGCATTATAACAAGAAGGCACAGATCAATAACGTGACAAAATTTGTATTTATCTCATCACACACGGATTATACAGTAATACCATGTAGAATTGATGGAGCACCCATCCGAAAACACACTCCAAAAATATCAAAAATGCCCTCCAACATTCATATATACAGGTTTTTACTAAAAACCGTGTACAATATGGTCAAATTATACACAGTTTTATTGTTTACAACCGTGTATGAATGTTGGAGCACATTTATACACGGTTGCAAATAGTAAAACCATGTATAATGTGCATCAATTTTCAGAGCAACAATGCTTTCTTGCTTAGGGCACATATTTAGAGGAAATTTTGAGTAAATTTATAAAATATACAATGTATGGTCATGTTTTATGTAGTAGTGTCATGCCAGTATATAATGAACCGACCATATTCAAACACAAAAAATAAGATACCTGATAAAAATTCGTTGTCCCTAGATCAGAACTATATAAAGTTGTATACCCAACATAAGTCTGATCTGATCCCAAACACAATCACCAGTATAACAGCACCTGCTCAGTTTGCCAAGACGCTGAGTGGTCAGCCTTATTTCATCTAACTGTAGCCAGGACAGAGCTGTTTGTGTAGATTGTCACTGGTTTTGGAAGGCTCAGTGTTTCAATTGTTTGGATTGTCAGATTACAGATCTTATGATGACTCTTATGTGTGTTTACAGATACTTTTATATAATTTATTTCTTGTTTATAATTGTAAAAGTAACAAAATTAATATATAAACTCTAGCTTGTGCCTTTACATTTGCATATTATCACTTACAGAACAAAGAAATATAACAAGTATTATACCTAAATTTCTTCAAAAATGAATTTACACCGAGTTGTATGATCTATTGATGTTCTTAAATCTTAATCTATTTAGGTCTTAATTATGATCACAATATTATTTTTGGTCTTAAAATATTTAACGGCGCATTTTAGAATTTAACTTCCAATTAAACAGTTCTTATTACTCGATTTTTTTTAAAATTGTTTTAATAAAAACCAGGTACCTTATATTCTTTAAGATTTATTAACGAGTTGAATAGTTTTTAAAAAAAAAATATCTGTACTAAAAAATACATTTTTTTTTTGTGATAACAAAACGTCATAATGCAATTTCGTTTTGAAGAAACAAAAATTATTGTCATTAAATAATTACAAAAGTTGTTGATGTTATAAAAAAAGGAACCAAATCTCCTGCCCTATGTGGGTAGGAAATGTCTGTTTCTCAAGTCACTGACACGTGAGTGCAGAGTGAGTTTTAACATTTAAATATTGGATATAATTTTGTCTCAAAATCTACTTTGAACTCATGTGACTTAGGAGTAGGAATTTCCTGTCCACAGAGAAATAGGTGATTCGGTTCCATAAAAATAGTAATTTTCATCTAATTGTGTAGGGACGAAGATGCTGGTTTCAAACCTCATAGTATAATAATCATTAGAAATGTAGAATTGCTTAATTTAAGAAATTTGTGGTGTATATGAATCTTGCTTCCGCTAAATCGGTATCCTCTGCATTACCTCACAATTTGAGGTTAAATTAGGTCCGTCTGATGATCTGATCAGAATTCAGACAAATCCTGCTCCGGTGCTGCCCAAGCATATACAATGTACAGATTCTTTAAAATTTGTATTAATATATAATGAACGGACTTGATTCAAACTCAGAGTTGCCTTCTTGTTCTCCTTCTTCATTAATTCGTGAATCGTGATAGATTTGAATTCACATCCCCTCAGGTTACCTGACTGAGTACAATTAAATTGGACGGCTTAAGATTTGAATTTTTAACTTGACACGAATCTCAAAGCACAAATAATACATGCACCGACTGATATTAAATCTGGGCCATCCGTTTCAATTTTGTTGAGCTGGATACTTGCGAGGATATGGATCCGATAGATCTAAATGCACATCTCAACTCTTCTCTCTTAGGCTTTGATCGGCAGATACATGAAATTGAGAATGGACTTGGGATATGAATCAAATTGAACTGTCTTTGTTACTGTATATGTGAAAAAAAAAAAATTCAATTAACTGCACTGAACAGTGCGTTATTCTAGTTGTACCTTCTTCAAGGGGAATTTCGTATCTCCTCAGGTTACCTGACTGAGTAGAATTGAATAGGATGGTCCGTGCACGCATCTCAAAGCACAAATAATCCTACCATCTCTGTCATATCGAATCCCGACGGGCTGAGAGTAGATCTGAGCCGTCCGTTTCAATTGTCTTGAGTCAGGTACCTGTGAGGATACGGATCCCTTCAAGGACAGATAGCTAGACAATCGGAAGGTCGGCGTGCCGTGATTGGGTTAGCGGCGGTCAAGGGGCGTGCCTAATCAGATACGTTTTCCCTCATAATTCAGGTCCTTTTTTATCTATCTATTTTTTATTGGATTTTCCTAATATTTCCTGCTAAATTCTTAGAACCTTAGCGCGTCTCAATGGTCCTGGAAGTTGCTAATTGTTTAGGTTTCTGGCTAGCGTGTTTTGTCTGCTATTCAACCATCAGTTTCATCTGAATTGTTAAATGTACATATGCAAACTAAACTCAGATCAAGTGATTTTCTACCTATCTTAAAAGAAAGTAAAAAAATTCTAAAAAATGTAAAATTTGGTTTGCAAATACATATTCATATGGAGATTATGTTTAACTGTTTGGATCAACCGTTAAGATTTTGAAAACTCAAATATTGAGCCGTTGCACAGAGACCCTCTATCACCGTAGCCAACTCCTATATATATATATATATTTTTTTTTTTCTTCTTCTTTTAGTAATGATCTAGTTTACTGATTAAAAGATTTTTGTTTTACTGGTAAACCCATACCTTTTTTGGTTTTTACTCGAAAGTTCTGTTTTCACTGATAATACTTGCATTACTAATTACTGTCCCTGCTTTAATATGGTTCATATTTTGATTGATTGATTGATTTTATAGATAATTAAGTTCCGTTTACCAAGTCTCGATTCTGAAAGTGTGTTGTTAGTTAAGAGGATTTACACTGAGATTTCTAAAAATCCAAATCACAGTATCAGGGGTGGCTGATTTGAGATTTGGGTACTACCTTCCTCTTGAAAAATTGCAAGAACTTTTTATTAAATTCTTCTGATTTATGGTTGTATCTCTGCATCTCAAAAAATTCTTTTTTATTCCTTTCTGACATTTCGTAATTTATACTGCATGCTTTGTGTTAATGATATATGTTTGATTTTTGTAAAAAAAAAAAAAAAAGAGTACAGTCAAAAGAAGCAACAACAGCAATAGCTCATGTTTTGTGTTTTTACTTTTTACGATACATATTTTATTTTTTTACAATGAAAGTACATTCAAAAGTTTTGTTGAAAGTACTATTGTTTCAAGTTTTCTTGTCTATAATTGGGTCAATTTTGATTGTGTGTGCAAACTTTGCACACTTTGCACACTTTGTTTCTTTAATTTCTGTTTCTGTTCTGATGTTGATGCCTTTTTAAACTTTTTGAAAATAATTTTGGACCTTTTAATCTTTTATTACTAACTTTTCCTTTGTTTTCTGAATTAGCAAGAAAGAAAGCCAGGAATTTCATTGAATTTGTAAGCTTGATGTTTTCTCCTTCCTCATTTTTGTTTTCTCTTGTGTGCATCGAATTTTATTGAACCTATGACAATTGACAATTAATGAATTAAATAAAATTTGATTTTTGCATTTTGTAGTAAAATCCAGTGATTCTGTTAATTTGCAAGATTTGACATATTGTGCTGAAATTACAAAAGCCTAATTTTAACATGCATGTTTTGGGTAACTATATGCTACTGGATTTCTACGTCCGTACCTCACAATCTGTAAGGCAAGCTTGAAGGAACGAAAAATAAAAATGAAAACGAGGGAAGAGCAATCAGTATATTTAAACACAATTATAAAATGTAAAACAACACAAGTTTGTAAAATTTATGTGGACATCTAAAACTACTATGTATAAAATATTTTCATAACTTGCTCCTAGAAAGAAAAATAATTGAATTGTTGTGCCAAAAAACTTGTTTACTTGCACTGGTTATCACTAAATGCTTTAGACCTAACTATTGTATCCATCAACTGGACCAACCTTTTTGCTCCTGGTCCAGGAGTTAGATGCGTCGCATCTCCTACTTCGGAGCAAGCCGGTGTTCCCTTACACCAACCACCCGGCACGAAACCACTAGTCCCATTTATGTTTCTTCCAAGCAACTCAACATCAATTGCATCCAGAACTGGGTCGTTGTGCTTAAACTTGCGTGCAAATGGTGCATTGCTCAAGATCATTCTCTCTTTGTCATCCATGATGAGTGAATGTGGGTGTTGTTTCGGTGGGTTGTCCCACGAGATGAAATGAAGATCATGGTTTGCAACAGTCTGGGAGTATTTTTGTGCGTTGCAAATTACGGTCTGGAAGTAGCCCTCGGGAGATGACAGGAAGTTGGTGTAGTACATGAGAAGAGTTCTTGGCAGGTTGTCCCAACCCCATACACAGTATTCTACGAACTCACGTGTTAAAGCGACCCAAGCAGATCCTAAAGAAGCAAAATCGTGGTTCGGGAAAATGAAGGAAAAATAAGATTTCACAAGAAGGCAATTGAAAGTTGAGAGGTTACCAAAATTAAGGTACATTGAGGTAGTAAATATTTACAAATTCAAATGTGTAGGCATCCAGATTGGTACATAGTGGTACAGAATGTTTCACCATTACTGAATTGTGTAAAAAATTTATGGTTTGAATACTGAAATGAGTAGTACCAGTGAAAAGCTTAAATGCAGTCGGTAGTTCTCGTTCTGGACCTGCCCAATAGATATCTTGCTTTTTTGACATATATAGCCCTGGGTCGACAACTATCGGCTTTGCTCTTTGCCCTCTGAGAGCAGTAATCAAATCAAAAGACAATAGAATGTAAGTGCCAGTGAAATATGGCTTTGCTGTGTTGTAACCTTGTAGGAGAACAGTTCTTACAAAAAATATTTCTTGATTGTAGTAACCAAAATTAACCAGTATATTGTTGTTGGATTTAAGTAAGTAACATTTGAGGGCTGTTTATTATTGTTTAGTACCAATTTCTGTTAACCAAAAAAAGACTAGTTTATTGCATAATAAAAAGGCCTTTTATCTAATTGTCAGAATTTTTAAGAAATATCTCAAGAAAGTAAATGAAAAATCCTTCAAATATATACTTCATTCAAAATATAGGGGCGGAACTAAGAAATTTTAATAGGGGTGACTAAAATTTAAAATACACAATTATAATGAGTGATATTTGAACTCAAGATCTATCAGCTACAAAATAAAGCTTTGATCACTAGGCGACAATTGAACATTTGTTATTTATTGAGGGTGACTAGATTAAAAATAAAAAAAATAAAATTCTTATACGTATAATTAAAATTTTAAATTATAGGGATGACTTAGTCACGTAGGTGACTAAACCTTTGATCCACTCATAAAAATACTTACGCTTTCCAGCCTAGTCGACTCGTGTGCTCGACAAAATTGACATTTCTCGACAGGGAAGAGAAAACATGTAGTATATCTGCAATCATATATAAATGTAAAATGAGGTTAGATGAATGAAAATGACAATTTAATTAATTTTCAAATTGAGTATATAGAACAACAATATCAAACTAACCATCTTGAGTCATTAACGGATAATCTGAGGCGCTAAGATTAATAAACCAATCCCAATTCTTCTTCTTCTTGAGAAGAATTGCACACGAATGCAATGTATTAGCAACCATCGTGGGTCCCCGGTACGTAACAAGGTTCGCCTTCTTCATCACGTAAACATTTTTCACTTGTTTAAATGTCGAAGAATTAACCACGCGTGATATCAACTCTGATCTTTCGAGTACCGGTGATTCCAAATCCAAATGCAATACGTAATAATTTAATGGGTGGTACAAGGCATGCAGTGTTCTCCATAATCTATCTAGATCACCCTTTGAACCGGAGATCAGGTACGCTAAACGCGGTATCGGAGAAGGAGATGGTGCACTAGAGGTTTTGGTTTGATGGGAGAAGAAAGAATGCACAGAAGGAACAAGGCCTAGATTAGCAGATGTGATTAAAAGAAGAGCAAAACAAGCAAGGGTTAGTGCCCATTTTGGATCCATTATAGGTAGGTTTAGAAGAGATCTTTGTTTTGGAGAAGCGCTCTCTGGTCCATGCATGGCTATCAATGACAGGAAATGCAATGGATTTAAGATCAAGGTTTGTGGAGTTTCATAGTTAAATTTTTCATTTAATTATAGAGGAGTTTCAACCAAACCTTTTGTTGTAACCCAACGTTATATCAAAAACAATGGAAGAAGATGGAGGAAATAGAAAAATAATTCTCTCTCATTTTCTCTCTCTTTCATATATGATCAACTAAATAAATCCAGAATAGCTGAAAATAAACTCAAACAGTTTTTCTAATTTTATGCTATTTCTTGATTCTATGTTTAGATTTTTGTATAAATTCCCGTTTGAAAATTACACCCAGCAGTTATATATAACCCTCAAAAGAGGTGCAAAGCCATAAAATTTTCATAGGAGAAAAGGAAATTGACAAAAGACTTGAAGCTGAATTAAGAAGATAAAAAGAGCACATCTTACAATTTTTTTTAACAATAAATTAAAGCTTAATTAAGAAAATAAAAAGAAGTTGTAAAGTCGTGAAGGAGAATCGAACTCTCAAATTTTGGATAATTGACAATTCTAAAACTTTTCTCCTAGCCAACTTTGCTATCTCTCATTTCTCAACAAATAGGTATAGACTGATCTAAGAACTTGTAAATAATTTTTTCAATCAAAATATTCAATGCCATCAACCTAGCTTAAAAAAAAAAGATAAAAAGCGATAAATGAAAAAAAAATACACATTTGGCAAGATATTTTTATAAGTGGACATTAATTTTCATGTTTTTGAATTACACATTCTTTTTTAATCAAGAGCCAAACATAGATTTGTAATGAAAAAAATATACATGATAAAAAATTAGTGTATTGAAAAAACCTCACAGGTCCAGACCCGAAATTGCTGAATTCGGACTGACCCGACCCTTGCTAGACCCTCAGACAGGACCAGACTAATTCAAGAGTCAGGTCTAGAAAGGATTTGAGCCATATTTTTCCACTAGACCTGCCCAAATCCGACCTTGCCAAACTCGAGACTCACTTAGATCCGGACCAGACTGGACTAAACAAAAACAGACTTGTTTCAGCTAGGAACAGTCATGTTTCGTCTTGAAACAGTCCACTATTTTTTTTTTAAATCAGGACCAGACACGAACCGACCCGTGTGAATTTTGGACCATGGGTCTAGCACGGGTTTGGGCTAAGTCCAAATCAGACCTGTCGGATTCGACCCGTGCTAACCCGCCAGACTTGAGGACCATGGAAACCATGGCTCGGCCGTTCATTTGTCTCAGTGAAGTCACTCTATAACTTTTATGTCATAAATGTTAACAAAATATTCTCATTGCTTTAGTATTTTGGACGAAATATGCTTGTTTCATTAGTATTTTAGATGGAATGAACATATCCACTTAGAATTTTGAACGGAATGGACATATTTCGTTAGTATTTTGAAGAGAAAATTTATAGAGTAACTTGATGACAAATGAAAATTTTAGTGTCTTAATTGGGCAAATCAAACTTAAGTGACTAATTCATGATAAAAAAAACAAAGTTGAGTGATCTCCAATAAAATTTACCTATTTATATTTTATAAAAGTTGTTACTGAAAATCCTATTTATATAATTTTATAGTTTTAGTAATACAAAATTTTATAATGATGTGGGATGCTAAATTTTCTCTCCTAAGATAAATTATTTTTTATTTAGTTTATTGCAATATATTTTCTATTTTTATTATTTTTTTCTATGAACTAATCTAAAATCTAAAAAAAATAAACATGGCCATTCATGTAACGTCATGTGATCATTAACATGTTTTGATTGCTGGCACATCTCAAATTTTTGCTCATCTGAAGTGTGATTACAACAACATCTTCATACTTTTTCTTGACCCATCAACCTATGTCACCAATAAAAGAAAATAAAAATAATAAAACGAAATCAATTACAAAGCTTAATGACCGACTATTTAACGATGCACTTTTCTAGAATTGATTTAATTTAACAAT
This sequence comes from Carex pumila, assembly GCA_033356055.1. Taxonomy (NCBI): domain Eukaryota; kingdom Viridiplantae; phylum Streptophyta; class Magnoliopsida; order Poales; family Cyperaceae; genus Carex; species Carex pumila. The sequence goes on along the minus strand of JARJHM010000117.1, from coordinate 28,115 downwards.
CATTTAAACATGCCAGATTAATTCACACAAATACACATCAAATTATGCATGCATATTTAACCGGAGATAGCAGTTGGATCACAGGTGATCTCCAATTTCCAAAACACATAGTTCCATCACATCACAAATCAAATTTGAACCTCAAACCTACTATCCCGTTAAATATGTCATCACAATCCAATATCCTATACCAATATCCAATCAACCATACAAATCGAAAACACATATTATATAAAATCCGGTATCTAATAGCAAGATATTTGAAATTTAAAATCAGATTGACCGTTTAAAATCACTACGACGCAGTTGGAATTCATATTAGACATTGAAATTGAATATCAAAATATTCATCACAATAACTTCTCTTTATTTCTTTGGAATTGCTTTCTCTGTTTCTCTCTGTAATTTGGTTTCTGTTTCGTTGTATTTGTTTTTCTTCTTTCTTTGCTGTTTATATTTTATAAGGGCTTAACAAAAATGGTATTTCCATTTTTTTTTCTCTTCATTCTATGCAAATTTGATCAAGTAATTTAAAAAAAGGTTACCTCTGCGAGGTAAAAACATTGACAAAGTTCTAGATGGATGGCCAAAAGTGATGGACATCAAATTAAATCAAAATCAATCTTTATTAAGAAATTTACAAGTACAATTTACTCTTGACGCAGAAAATTAGTTATCTTTTATAATATAAAAATAAATAGATAAAAATTAATTGTGAAATTTTACCATGCCACGTGGTTATCTTGCCAGGTTGGCTTTCCATTTTTTACATTTAAGTTTTCAATTGGAAATAAATACGCCAAATTTATGATTTAGGAAAAAAAAGTTAGTCAAATTCATGATTTAAGAAATAAAACAAAAACAATTACTGTACATTTCATTTCTCTCTCTCTCTCTCTCTTTTTCTTTTTTCCGAGACATACTATAAATTTGTTAATATTACAAATAAAATTTGTTACCAAATAACCAATATTTTATTAAATTATGAAAAGGTCTTGTAAGAATAAATCATAATTGTTCAGTCTTTCGGTATGTTGCAACTGTTCTTTGTTATTTTAATCACTCATGAGAACACGTCACATAAATTTTGATAATAATATGAGGTGATCTAGTCACAGTATATTATGTTAGAATATTCAGTTATTCTATTTCTAGAACTTATTTATAAAATTTCTATTTTGAGTAACCTATTTATTAAACATATTCATTTATATATATATATATATATATATATATATATATATATATATATATATAGGAATATGCTAGCATGCTATGCATAGCATAGAACTCCTCCATGCAACGGCTTGGATTTCGAGTTTTCAAAATTCTAATAGTCGATCCGAACCGTTCATCTTGTTCTCCATATTAATATGTGTTTGGAGACCAAATTTTATATTTTTTGGAATTTTTTTACTATTTCTTTAGATTTATTAAAAATCGCTGTTTTCAGCAAATCTGTACCATAAAAAAACAGCGATTTTCAATAAATATAAAGAAATAGTAAAAAAATTCCAAAAAATGTAAAATTTGGTCTCCAAACACATATTAATATGGAGAACAAGATGAACAGTTCGGATCGACCATTAGGATTTTGAAAACTCAAAATCTAAGCCGTTGCATAGAGGGGTTCTATGCTATACATAGCACGCTAGCATGTTCCTATATATATATATATATATATATATATATATTTTTTTTGGAGAATGGTTACATGAATTATAATTGGGTATCTATTTATGTATTAACCACCCACTCATCTCCACTCATATCGTTGATGGATAGAATGAGTGTTGGATATAAATAAGAGTTCTGGTTGATCCTCTCTCTGCATATACTCACATGCAACCATTAAAAGTATTTTGCTCTCCATTAGCAAAAGTGAAACAGAGCGAGAGAGAGAAATCAACCCGGCGCAATCTTGAAGGATCTAGGGTTTGCGATCATCGTTGAAGTACTTGCTTGTTGATCACCATGAATGTTAGAGGTACGCTTATGTATTATGTTTTAATTTAATTATAGTATTTAATGTAATATCATGTTGTTTCAAGTTCTTGGGATCTTTAATGGTCTTTTGCTCTTATGATGCATTTTCTAATGCATAATTAAAGATGATCAAAGTGCTTATGTTCATGCAGTAATTCTACTTATATATAAATCTAGTCACATTATTTTTTTTCTTCACTACCTAATTATCTATATATATATATATATATATATATAGATATATATATATAGAGTTAGGCTGGGGTGCTATGGATAGCATAGTGGCCTCCCGTGCTACGGCTCAATATTCAAGTTTTCAAAATTCAAACGGTCTATCCAAACTGTTCATTGTTTAATCCATATTGAAATGTGCTTGGAGACCAAATTTTACATTTTTTGGAATTTTTTTACTATTTATTAAGCATTTTTGAAACCGCTGTTTTCCAATGGTGCAGAATTTTAATAAAAACAGAGATTTTGAAACCATCTTAATAAATAGAAAAAAATTCCAAAAAATGTAAAATTTAGTCTCCAAGCACATTTCAATATGGATTAAACAATGAACGGTTCGGATCGACCGTTTGGATTTTGAAAACTTGAATATTGAGCCATAGTACGGGAGGCCACTATGCTATCCATAGCACCCCAGCCTAACTCTATATATATATATATATATATATATATATAGATAGATAGATAGATAGATAGATAGATAGATATATATGTATATATATACATACATACATATATATATATGAGTACGGCTAACGCGATTCCTCTAGCATATGGGCCGAAATGCTTCTGGTGGAAATTGTTGGGTTTCGGATACCACTTTTGGGGTTTCGCGGTAACCAAAATCCGTTTAGGCTTAAGGTGCGGAATGACCGTAGAACAAAAATTTCTATGGCCAACTTAAGCTCAGGATTAAACGGGGTATGTCAAGAAACTTTCCAAGGCGGTCCACCTTCAGTATTCCTTTGGCATCAAAATCCAATTTAATCCTTTTACAGATCTACTCCATGATTGATTTCTAAAACTTTAATCTACTTACCAATTAAATAGATTAATATAACATATTTATATCTTGTTTCCAAATCACAGTTGGAATGCAGACCGAGCGTGTAGAGCTACATCACGGAAGGAATCGACTCGTCTTGAAGCATCAGACGTCTGATGCCTCTATTGGTTATCCACCAGGACTAACTAGAGAGCGGTTTATTTCTTCTGCCAGAAATATTGTAAACCGTTGAATTATGCAAAAACACTATTCACAGGGAAAAGACAAAAACCCATAAACACAAATTTTCGGTTACTCAATTTCATCAAATGAGCAAAACCGACATACTGCGAAATTCGGTAAAACACTATTCATCGATCCCGTAAATATACTCCACAATAACCCGCAAGATTATACGTCAACTACGTATAACTTTCTTTTCTCAATAGAAACACTATTGGGAGAGAAACCGAGAAAGAGAAAATACCGATTCGATTCTGCACGAAACGATACAAGTGAATTAGTGATTTTTCTCTCTACATACACCCCTCTATTTATAGGCTTTTGAGGAGGTTCGCAAAAGACCGAAATACCCCTCAACGTATGCCTACTTACAAGATATGTCATTGAATGGATAAGGATGACATATCATGTGGATAAGATCAATGACGTGTCATCTGGATAGGATCGATGACATGTCATGCGGATAAGGACAAATCTGAAAAGACTTGAATGCCCTCGGCCCGAATACAAATAATGTTCGTATAATTATTCTGAACAATTATATATATTTTTCTTGTGGTTGTTGTTTCGGTAATTTATACAATGTGTCATGCACATTTATAAATTAACTGGTTAACTTTTATACAACGTGTCACACACGTTTATAAATTAACCAATATTTTTGCTTGTTATTTTTACATAACATTTATAATTTAATTATAACACGTATAATTAATTATAACCATCTTACTATTGATCATAACTAATTTATAATCAATCGCAATAAGATTATCCGATTAACTTCTATATGGTGTGACCCAATAGGATCTGTGTTATGTTGGTAAATAGAGTTAAAACTATTTTAACTTCTATAATCATGGGTGGCGTCTGGCAACACATCATGACCATCCAATTACATAGATGATGCTGTACAGTACAATATCACAATCCAGTAAACAATTTACTTGTGTCTGTTCTTTTGTTTTATAGCTATTAGATTAGTTTTAAGGTAGATGTGTGTCATCCTTGTAAACTTAATCTTTTCTTGATCTTGAGCAGATTATCAAATATGATTACTCTTGTAATCATACCGCGCGCTGATAATATTACTCTATCAAGGGGCTATAGCTCGTATAAAATACGAGGGATAAATAGTATTCTTGGTAGATTATCACTTCCTCAGCTAAGCTATACATATGAGAATGCTACCGTTATGACTGTTTTTTATGGACAACGATGAATAACAATCACACATACATATTTCTCAGTGGGAACGATAAATACCTCATACTGTAGAACGTGACACTGAATGAAAACATAAATGACACGAACACAATTCTATTTAATGTTTCATTCGGGGTCTGTCAAATGCCATGTTCCTAGAACATGTATCTATGTGATTAAAATAACATCTCGTGTCAGATGGTTTGTAAAACTTAACCATCTTTTAATCCACATACTAACCTTATAACGGCAATTAGTGTTCTTTCTAATTACCTTGGTCAGTGACATTTTAAGATTAAGAGTATATATCATCTATATTATGGAGTTTCGCAATTTCAGTCATGAACTCAAAATGATCCATAAATGCAATAATACTCAAAGCAACAAAATGATATTAATCATCCAATTCATGAACAAAGCTTTATGATAAATTATCGTATTATTGACTTCTAAATTATTACAAACTAACAGAAATTTGAAATTTCAAAATCCAAAAAGTCGATCTGAACCGTTCATCTTCTTCTCCACATTAATATCTGCTTGGAGACCACATTTTATATTTTTCTGAAATTTTTTACTATTTATTAAGCCACTTTGAAAATCGCTGATCCAACGGTGGCTTAACAAAACAGTAAAACCAACTGGTTAGCGATTTTCAAAGTGGCTTAATAAATAGTAAAAAAATTCAGAAAAATGTAAAATTTGGTCTCCAAGTAGATATTAATATGGAGAAGAAAATGAACGGTTCAGATCGACTTTTTGGATTTGAAATTTCAAATATTCTCAGGAAGCATTTCAGCCCATATGCTAGAGGAAGCGTGTTAGCCATACTCTATATATATATATAGGATTTGGCTAATATGCTATGGGTAGCTAAGAGGCCTCCCGTGCTATGGCTCAATATTTAACTTTTCAAAATCCTAACGGTCGATCCGAACCGTTCATCTTGTTCTCCATATTAATATGTGTTTGGAGACCAAATTTTATATTTTTTGGAAACTTTTTACTATTTTTTTAGATTTATTGAGTATCGCTGTTTTTTATGGTCCAGATTTGTCTGAAAAATAGCGATTTTCAATAAATCTAAAAAAATAGTAAAAAGTTTCCAAAAAATGTAAAATTTGGTCTCCAAACACATATCAATATGGAGAACAAGATGAACGGTTTGGATCAACCGTTAGGATTTTGAAAAGTCAAATATTGACCCGTAGCACGGGAGGCCTCTTAGCTACCCATAGCACCGTAGCCAAGTCCTATATATATATATATATATATATATATATATATATATATATATATATATATATTTTATTATTAGGCACGTTGGGTGTCTGATCCGCCAACGGCTACATTGAGAGATGAAACTTCGAATTTGATCTCAGCTCTCCAATTACATATTTTGTCTTCTTTTGATTAAATATATATGTTTTATGTATAGAAGTCTAAATTTAGTTAAAAACATACCCACCATATATGCTGCTACACGATACGTTACAATTAAAATTGAATAAATTCTGAAATTTAGCAATATATTTATCTGTTTCCTTATTTTTTTGTTTCCATATTTCTCCTCTTCAATTGAGAAGACTCCATCTTCCGTTTTCTTATTTATTGTTTCCTTATTTCTTTGTTTCTATACGGATCACAATGGAATTTTTTTTTTCTTATTTCTCTTTCTTTGTTTCTATACATATTGGTGTGGGCAATTTTAGAATATATTTCCGATATATAATATATCAATGTGTGTGTATGTGTTCTAAATTGGAAACAAAGAAGAATATAAATTGGAACGTGTGTGTGAATATATATTTTTCTTATAATGTGTGTGTGTATCATATACATACACACGATAACATTTTTTATTTATGTTTTTTGATATCATATTATATGTTGATATTGAATTGTTGTATAATATTTGATATTAGATTCGAATCGAGCTATTATTTGATATCATTGGTACTTAAAAATAAAAAAATCATCACATCATCACGATTAAAGTTAATTAAAAATACATAATCATATAAATTTTCTATTAACATGTGTTTTAATTTTTAGATAATTATTATTTTCATTGATATACTTGTTTCTTATAATATGTTCCCGTTGCAACGCACGGGTATGATACTAGTATATATATATATATATAGGATTTGGCTAATATGCTATGGGTAGCTAAGAGGCCTTCCATGCTACGGCTCAATATTCGACTTTTCAAAATCCTAACGGTCGATCCGAACCGTTCATCTTGTTCTACATATTAATATGTGTTTGGAGACCAAATTTTATATTTTTTGGAAACTTTTTACTATTTTTTTAGATTTATTGAGTATCGCTGTTTTTTATGGTCCAGATTTGTCTGAAAAATAGCGATTTTCAATAAATCTAAAAAAATAGTAAAAAGTTTCCAAAAAATGTAAAATTTGGTCTCCAAACACATATCAATATGGAGAACAAGATGAACGGTTTGGATCAACCGTTAGGATTTTGAAAAGTCGAATATTGAGCCGTAGCACGGGAGATCTCTTAGCTACCCATAGCACCGTAGCCAAGTCCTATATATATATATAGAGGTAGGCTAATATACAATCGATTGTTCCTGAGGTTCCGTACAACCAAGTCATTTTCTAATTTTTAAAGTCCAACTAATCGATCCAAACCGTTCATCTTGTTCTCCATATTAATATGTGCTTGGAGACCGAATTTTATATTTTTCTGAATTTTTTTACTATTTATTAAGCCACTTTGAAAATCGCCGATCCAACGGTGGCTTCTGATTTTACTGTTTTGTTAAGCCACCGTTGGATCAGCGATTTTCAAAGTGGTTTAATAAATAGTAAAAAATTCAGAAAAATGTAAAATTTGGTCTCCAAGCACATATTAATATGGAGAACAAGTGAACGGTTTGGATCGATCATTTGGACTTTACAAATCAGAAAATGACTTGGTTGTACGGGACCTCAGCAACAATTGATTGTATATTAGCCTACCTCTATATATATATATAGGAATATGCTAGCATGCTATGCATAGCATAGAATCCCTCCATGCAACGGCTTGGATTTTGAGCTTTCAAAATCCTAATAGTCGATGCGAACCGTTCATCTTGTTCTCCATATTAATATGTGTTTGGAGACCAAATTTTACATTTTTTGGAATTTTTTTACTATTTCTTTAGATTTATTGAAAATCGTTGTTTTCAGCAAATCTGTACCATAAAAAAACAGCGATTTTCAATAAATCTAAAGAAATAGTACAAAAATTCCAAAAAATGTAAAATTTGGTCTGCAAACACATATTGGAGAACAAGATGAACGGTTCGGATCGACCATTAGGATTTTGAAAACTCAAAATTCAAGCCGTTGCATAGAGGGGTTCTATGAACGGTGGCTGCTGATTTTACTGTTTTGTTAAGCCACTGTTGGATCAACAATTTTGTAAAATACTTAATAAATAGTAAAAAATTTCAGAAAAATGTAAAATTTGGTCTCCAAGCACATATTAATATGGAGAACAAGATGAACGGTTTGGATCGGCCATTTGGATTTTGAATTTTAGATTTATGGTCCAATGCACAAACCCCTCCATGCATTGCAATGCACCACAGCCCAACTCTATATATATATATTTCCTGGTGGTGTGAATATAATTCATCTGGAGAAGCCTAATAAAAATGTCGGCCCATTATGAAATTGGGCTGAGACTTTTGATAGTAGAGAAGACTGACCTCAATTTGAAAGAGGTATACAAATGTCGTCAGTCGTCACTGCTGACATGATTTTGGGTCACGAGACAAGGTCTACTTAGTGTAAAACATTGTGGATATTATTGGACCAGCAACAGGCTGTTTCTTGGGAAACAAGACACGGAGAATCGAAGCTCACCTGCCACTATCACTTTTTAAATAAGTTTTATTTGATGGGACCCACTTATGCTCCTTTTTTTTTTCATTACATTTTATATTTTTAAATTTTTTAACGTATAAACAGTCAATTTAAATTATTTAATATTATAAATATATTAAAATATACTTACAGATTAAATTTTTACATTTTTTTTGAAATTATTTATTATTTATTAAGTATTTTACAAAATTATCTTTAATCATTGAATTTTTTGTACTCATCTTATTAAAAAAAATTAAAAAAACTTTGATTTACAAACACATTTGAATATATCCATCATGTTGAATGATTTGAATTGACTGTTTATACTTTGAAAATATAGAATGTAATTTAGTGTCATAAAAAAAAACAATGTAAGTAAATTCCTCCTCTTTAATCAAATCAACACTTTAAGTATCTTTACTTTCAAAAATAAGTATTATCATTTTAGATCGGCACTATTTCTAGAATTTACATCCTCTCCAATACCTGATAAGGGAATCTTTTTTAAAATTACTAGATCTGAATAGTTCTTTTTAACTTGGCACGAATCTCAAAGCCCAAAAATACTGCCTCCTATGATGACCCGAATCCCAAACCAGTTGAAATTTAATATCAAACCGTAAAGTAATGGTGATCCTCTGTAATACCTGAGAGGATACAAATTCCTATTTTTAGAAGTAAAGTCAATATTGAATTGAGTTCCACCAACGAATTTACAAATTAAACCTAAAATTATGTCAAGCAAATTAAGTTTTACTTTTTTGCATGCATAAAATTAAGAATTCGAATCATGGAATATGATCTATCTTAATGGTGATTCTTTTAGAATATTGTGTGTTTTGTATGAAATTATAAGGTTGAAAAATGTGCGGCCCATTTTCTTCTCCTTTTAACTTCCTGGGTATGTCTTAAAAACTAGAAAATGTAACGCAAATATATCATTCAAGATATAGATGACTATTAATTATTTCGAATTTACAATTCAAAATTCGTTTGATAGATTTTTAAATTAAGGTCTTAATAGGAGGACCAAATCCAATACCAAACCAGTTTAATCAATTTAACTGCCACACATTGTTTCTCTATGCTTTGTAACCCCATTTCAAACTTCAAGCGTCGGATGTTGAACAAACGGTTGAGATCAAAACATATACACGTCTAGGGGTTGAATCCGTAAAACGGTTCATACCAGACCAGACCGGAACCGACACGAACTGATTTGCGCTTTGTCAGTATTCCGTACTCTACGCACTTGACGTTCATTTACGAATTATGACATTGTAGTTTCCTATTGGTTAAGAAACAATCTGACTGCGCCACATCATCACCAAAAGTCAAAGTATGCTTTACGATGTATCTGTATAAATGATTTTGCAAAGTACACCGCAACACCGGAGCGGAATTAGGGATAAAACCATGGTCGGGTTACGGAGTCCAACCCTCTGAAGTAACTGATATTTTTTTTTACATCATCACCGTTCGATCAGAATCCGGGACAATCCGTCCTTCGTTTAAATTCACAGGGGTCCCTTTAAGTTTCGTTCTAGTACAGATCTGACGGTTCTGATCTAAACTTAAACATTGAATTACTTTATTTAGGTGATTTAATTCCCAGGAGAGATATTTATGTGCCGCCTCCTTAAACACTCTCCTCCGGTTTCCCCCTCCTACTCACCTTCGATTAGAATAAAAGAAGAATAACACAACCTCCTATTCCTCGAATTCTCATCCTCTGAAATATCTCATATTTTGCGTGACTTTTTGGAAAATCTCAACCGTTATAATACGTTTTGCGCGAATCTCAAAGCAAAAATAATACTGGCCCCCACCATCACCTCCGAATAAGCACCGGACACGTTGGCACGCAAAATATGATATATCTCAGAGGATACGCACTCCTATTCCTCCTTATCCCCTACCTATTTATTCCCTTTCGCCCGATTTTATAACAGAAAATCTTTCTTTACTTTTTCAATTTTTTTGTTCCGTTTTCTCGTTCTTATTCCACAGCGCTATCCGCCCCCATTGATGCGATAAGTGTTTTTCTCGAATTAATGGGCTTTTCTTCTCTCGCTCGCGTTCTCTCCCGATCCGCCCGCTCCCGATCGTCTTCTGTAAGTTTTTAGATTAGTTCCTTCACAATACTTGTAATGATGTTTTTCTTTTTCATTCCCAATTCTTGTTTAGTTGGAGTAATTTTAGAAGTTAGGTCTTTCCGTTCGAATATTCAATTTCTCTTGAAGTGTGAATATTAAACTGGTAATTTTTTTAACTGATTAGGGTTCGATTGTGGGTGGGTACCGCTCGAGGATTGGTGGCCTGATTGAAAATCCATCGCTTTCTTCAAATTCTTGCCATGAAAGTGGGGGACTAGGGTTTGTTAGAAGCTATCTAACTTCTCTTGGAGCTAACAAAGGTTTCCTGCAAGGGAGCAAGGTTGCTGAATGGAGATTCTTGCTCTCCAGACCAGAGTCCAGGCGATTATTTTCCAGTGATCCATCTGAGCCTAAGAAGAGTATGAATCAATTTTAGTTAACTCAGCTGAATTATTGGGGTATACTGCAGAAAACATTGATAGCTTTTTATTCTCTCCAAATTGTTTCCTTGTAGATTATGAGAACTATTATCCGAAGGATAAGAAGGAGATCCCAAAAGGGGATGAGAATTCCAACAAGTCTGATTCAAAGCGTATGCACTCTTTCCTTCTTTTATATAGAATTACTAGTTCAGCTAGTATTACCAATTAACAAATATATAATAGCACATGATCTTTTTGCTTTGTTCAGAAGAGGCTGGTACTGAGGATCAAGGAAATTTTGGCGATGCTTTCATACGACAATTACAAAATTATGTTGCCCCGATATTATTCATTGGTTTACTCCTCTCATCTCTCTCTTCTGGTTCAGCAGAGCAGAGGGAGGTTAGATTTTTCTTCCTGTTTTTCAAATTTTGTTTCTAGCACTTGAAAAATACAATAAAAGCATCAAAATTTGTCAATTTTTTTTTATTCAGATAAGCTTTCAAGAGTTCAAGAACAAGCTATTGGAACCTGGCTTGGTTGACCGTATAGTTGTTTCAAATAAATCAGTTGCAAAGGTATATGTCAGAAGCATGCCAGCCTCACCAAGTGGTGATATGTTAGACCCAAATATGAATTCTACTCAAGCAGACAATCCGAGTTCCAGACAAGCCCCTGGCCGCTACAGGTTTTATTTTAACATAGGCAGCGTCGAGTCATTTGAGGAGAAATTAGAGGAGGCACAAGAGGCATTGGGCATAGACCCGCATGATTATGTACCTGTCACATATAAATCTGAGGTTAACTTGCTTCAGGAGATTATCAGATTTGCTCCCACAGCTTTCCTTGTCGGTCTTATTTATGTAATGGGTCGGAGGATGCAAAGCGGGTTTAACATTGGTGGTGGTCCCGGCAGAGGAAGCAGAGGCATTTTTAATATTGGAAAGGCTCAAGTTACCAAGTTGGATAAGAACTCCAAAAATAAGGTTAACATTTATGGTTTTTAAAACTACTTCTACATCCATGTAAAAGTTGAGTTTGCATAGTGCTTTGATAAATGTCTGATTGGTATTAATTAAGAATTTTCGTAGGTTGATTTCTCCAGCATTTCTGATATATAATTGACAACAGAGATAAAGACTGATGTATTGCACAATTTTGAAGGCCCCAAGTGTTTGTATTATACCTGGTTCTCTGTTTTATTTTCTAGCTTATTAATGGATGGCTCAATGCTTATCTTATGTCTTGTACCCAGGTGTACTTTAAAGATGTGGCTGGGTGTGATGAGGCGAAGCAAGAAATAATGGAGTTTGTGCATTTTCTTAAAAATCCCAAGAAGTACGAAGCGCTGGGTGCTAAAATACCAAAAGGTGCCTTACTTGTGGGACCACCTGGTACCGGAAAGACTCTCCTTGCAAAAGCCACAGCTGGTGAATCCCAAGTTCCTTTCTTATCCATATCTGGTTCCGACTTCATGGAAATGTTTGTTGGTGTGGGCCCTTCTAGGGTTAGAAACCTCTTCCAAGAAGCAAGACAATGTGCACCTAGCATTATCTTCATAGATGAAATTGATGCTATTGGCCGTGCCAGAGGCCGTGGTGGATTCTCTGGTTCAAATGATGAGCGTGAGAGCACCTTGAATCAGTTATTGGTTGAAATGGACGGGTTTGGTACGACAGCTGGTGTAGTTGTTCTAGCAGGTACAAACCGACCCGATATCCTGGACAAAGCTTTGCTTAGGCCAGGGAGGTTTGACCGTCAAATAACGATTGACAAGCCAGATATTAAAGGCCGGGAGCAGATATTTAGGATTTATTTGAAGAAACTTAAACTGGATAATGACCCATCCTTCTACTCTCAGAGAATGGCCGCACTCACGCCTGGTTTTGCGGGGGCTGATATAGCAAATGTGTGTAATGAGGCCGCTTTGATTGCTGCGCGCAAGGAGAGTACTGTGGTCACAATGGATCATTTTGAGAGCGCTATTGATAGGATTATTGGCGGCCTGGAGAAGAAAAACAAGGTCATTAATTTAAATGTTGATTCTTTTTTTTTTCCCTGGAAATATCACTGGTTTTCTACCTTGTTTAGTTGCATGTCCAGAGCAATTGCTACTTTCAAGAAATTGTAATATATAAACTAAGATCAAACTTTTTAACAAAGAGGTAATTCCTGGGTTCCTTACAATTTAGAAGGGTTGAATTGTTGTGGCTAATTTATTTCGTTTTTCACATCTGTTATTTTAGGTGATAAGCAAACTTGAGCGTAGAACAGTAGCTTATCACGAGTCGGGCCATGCTGTTGCGGGTTGGTTCTTGGAGCATGCAGAGCCCTTACTGAAGGTCACGATTGTACCACGTGGGACTGCCGCTTTGGGATTTGCTCAGTATGTGCCCAGTGAAAATCTTCTTATGACCAAGGAGCAGCTCTTTGACATGACTTGCATGACCCTCGGTGGCCGTGCTGCTGAGCAGGTACTTGTTAATTATATTTCTAAAGGCTTTTTCATGTACAATTAAGAAACGCTGCAAGTTTTTGTTTTTCTTTCATTAGCTTCAGAGATCGATTATTATACTCTAATTAAGGGGATACCATAATTTCGGATGATAAATATGGTGGTTATAAACATCAGTAATTAGTTAATTGTTCCCATAATAAATGAAATTTCTGGTATGTTCGTGATGTTTGAAGTCTTAATAAAATCCTAATCATTACATAAGACCTCAAGTAGTCTCAAAATAACCATAAAAGGGAAAAAAAACAAAGTAAATAGTATTTTTGATCAGATAAGTAACCATCCTGAAGGTGTAAAGACTGTTTTCTGGTACTGCACCATGTCAGTTTGTGTTGGAACCAGTAGAAACTGTTCTGATTGAACTTATTTTTCTCTACTAGATAAGTGATGATACCACAGTTCGCAATAGCAAAAGAAAACATCAGCCTTTTACATAAAAGCTTTGAAATTGTCATATCTTTTTATTTCCTGGCCAAATGCCTTATATGACTGAACTAAATGGGGAGCCTAACTTGAATATTTAATAATTCTTTTTCTCAGGTACTAATAGGTAGAATTTCAACTGGTGCACAAAACGACCTGGAGAAGGTGACAAAGATGACCTATGCGCAAGTTGCAGTATATGGGTTCAGCGAGAAGGTGGGTCTCCTTTCCTTCCCTCAGAGGGAAGATGGGTTTGAAATGTCAAAACCGTATAGCAACAAAACTGCCACAATAATAGACACAGAGGTGCGTGAGTGGGTTGCCAAAGCGTACCAGAAGACTGTCGATCTAATCACCGAGCACAAGGATCACGTAAGTCAGATAGCAGAGTTATTGCTTGAGAAGGAGGTCTTGCACCAGGATGATTTACTTCGGATTTTGGGTGAGCGCCCGTTTAAGGTTAGCGAGCCTAGTAACTATGATCGGTTCAAGCATGGGTTTCAAGAGGAAGAGGCGAAAAACAGTGATAAGGGACAGAGCGAGGAGGCCCCCACTCTTGATGGGGAGGTGGTCCCGACATAAGATCTTATGTATGTAGTCGCTAATCTTTTCTTTATTTTTTTTCTTTGAAACAAATTATCTTTTTCTATAAATTGTACTTGTATATTAGGATTCTGTTTATTTAGGTTGTTGCTTCTCTGATGTCGTCTGATGGGTTTCATAAATCATAATTCCCTGTCTTTTTTCGAGGGAAAGAAAAAGTGGGAACAGTCACGTAAGTTTTTAGATTTGACCAATTTATCTGGTTTTTATTGATTTATATTTTCGTATGGTATTATGATTAGAACTTGTATATTTGTTGACTCACAAAATTAGAATTGCATTGAGCGCTTCAAATTTAATTCATATCCTTCACAATAATAATAAATACAACGATTGTCTGCCGTGGAGCCCAGAAACTGGCAGGATTTCGGTAGGTTAATTTTGGCAAAATGAGATAAGCATTTCAATGCCTATCCCAATACCAGTAACAGGAAAACAAGCAAGTTGATAAATCTGAAATAAAATGCACAGAATATGAACATTTCTTAGGAAGAATGAACACAGCCTTGATGTGCAGCCTATGCTAATATGCATATTATGGAACAGCCCACACTGTGGACTCATCTCCATTTTTTAAGTAAACAAATTTCATCTGAAGCGTTCAATATAATCTTCATATATGAAAATATATTTGCAAATCATGTTTTACATTTTTTTTAGTTTACTATTTTTTTGGATAAGTAGAAAAATCACTGATTTGAAAATTCTCGACTATCTAAAAACAATGGTTTTTCTATCTATCTGAACAAATAAAAAAAACAAATCTAAAAAAATGTAAAATTTGTTGTGAGTACATTTTCATATGAATATCATATTTACCTATTCAAATTGATTATTTAAAATTTAAAAATAGAAATATAAATTCATAACAGAAATGGATCCGTAATATTATTATAGCCTTACGGCTCTCACTCTACTGTATAGTATATTATCCCGGATCCCTAAAGTAACCCAATTTTTGAGTTTTGAATTGGAACTGTTTAATTTGAATACTCAAAATTCGAGATGAATTACTGCAGATTTGAATCGAACGATCCTGATCTAAAACCCAAAAATTAAGTTACTTCACTGAATCTGAATTCATGTTATCCCTCACGGCCCTCACCCTAATGTGGCTCAAAATCATGAATCTTTGCACAAATCTCGTCCATTGGCCTAGCAAAGGGAGCAGGCTACTCATTCTATGTACCCCTGCTTAGTATCCAAAATTACACTAACAGATAAAGATACTAAAGTCAACATTCTCTACTTGTATCCCGACAAATTTTATGATCATTATGTTTGCTAATGAGTCAAGCAACATTTTCACCTAGAGAGCACCTAGCTATCCTCTCATAACAATCTCCCATTTCATTTCTCAGTCATTAACTACTTCAATAACTACTAATTACCTAGAGGGACCACTTACTATTTGAAAACCACATAATATTTAAAAGATTTTACAACTGACGCGCGTAAGTATTCATCTGTAATGCATCAAGTATTTATCTATAACACCTCAAATATTCATACATAATATATCAAGTATTTTAAAAAAAAAGCTGGACACGTTTTTAGAGGTGGGATTTTTTCTTCTTCGTTCAATCTAATCAATATTTCTGACAATTGGTGAGGAATTTTGCAAATCTAAAACCACAAATGCTTCTGACATAATTTTATCTTTAAAATGAGATCCATGATGATATACTTTCGAGTTATCAATTGTACAAGTATTCATCCTTATCGATAAAGTATTCATCCTCGTCGTGAAAGTGCAAATATAAAAACTGGACACATTACTCATCCATCTTTTACACGTTTTTAGAGGTGATTTTTTTTTCTCCGTTCAATCTAACCAATATTTCTGACGATTTGTAAGGAATTTTAAAAATCTAAAACCACTAACGTTTTCTACACAATTTTTTTTTTCAAATGAAATCCATGATGACATAATTTTGAGTTGTCCGTTGCACAAGTATTCATCTCTTATCGAGAAAGTATTAATCCTCGTCATGTAAGTGTAAATATAAAAACTAAACACATCACTCATCTATTTTTTACACGTTTTTAGAGGTGGGTTTTTTTTTCTCCGTTCAACCTAACCAATATTTCTGACGATTTGTGAAGAATTTTGCAAATCTAAAATCACAAACGTTTTCTACACAATTTTATCTTTCAAATGAGATCCATGATGACATACTTTTGAGTTATTCGTTGCACAAGTATTAATACCTTGTCACGCAAGTATTCATACCTAAGATATTAAGTATTCATTTATACACATTAAAGTATTCATATCTAAGACATCCAGTATTCATTCATATATCTCTATTTTTTGTCAAAATTTATTTTTATGTCATTTATTTAATACACAGTGGCTTAATTCACCATTAATAAAGCTTTGTTATTTGCAAAACTCGCTACTTCATGAGAAAGGAGAACATAAACATGAAAGGAATTAATTGCATATACATATACAAAATTATATTGATACGATCGACAGTGACGGATCTGACCCGGTAGAGACGTGCTCTAGTATTCATTCATACACATTGAAGTATTCATTCATACACGTTGAAATATTCATTCCTGGCAGAGGCGTGCTTGATTGGGATGGAGTGACGGATGATCTCCGGTAGAACATTCGCTGGAGCAGAAGCAACAAACATAGAGGAAAAAAACCGAGGCAAAAATGTAAAAAGGAGGGACCTTATTGTATTTACCATTTCGAGGTGGTTGAGGGTGGGAGGTGGAAGAGGGAGGGGAGCTTATCAATTGAAAAACGGAGGTGGAAGAGGAGGTGGGAGAGGGAGGTAGAGGCGGAGGTGGGGAGAGGTGTGGGAGGCGAAGATGAGGAGAGGGAGATGAGAGGCGGAGGTGAGAGAGGGAGGTGGGAGAGGGAGGCGGAGGTGGGAGAAGGAGATGGGAGAAGAAGATTGAGGTGAAAGAGAAAAATGAAGATGGAAGAGAAAGAGAGAAAGAGGAAAGAAATAAATATTGTTAAAAATAGTAGTTATAATTATAATTAAAATAGAAAGTTAGTTGGGGGATGAAATGAAGGATGAATAAGTAGGGGAAATTATAATTACCCTTTCACCTAATATCAGTTGAATCATAATTAGTGAACCTGATCACAATGCTTCATTTTGCAAAAGAGTTTTACCTTCTTTGAAAAAAAATGACATATGTGCACTTGCCATCTTTTATCTCTCTTTTTTATTCTGAAACACTTGCCATCTTTGGTCAAAGAGATATATGAATCTCAGAATCTGTGCACATCAAAGAGAAAGATGACCTACACCTACTAGCACAAAGATGTTTTACCCTTTTAGGGGATATAGGAAATCATGTTTGATGGAGAAGCGATTTCTCATACTGAAATCTTGAATAGTCAAAATTACTGTTTGTGTGAATTGTATGTAATATTTGCTCTTTGTATGCAATCTTGAATAGTCATTATTAACTATTTGTGTGAATAGTATATAATTTACTATTTGTGTGAATTGTATGTCATATTTGCTCTTTGTATGCAATCTTGAATAGTCAAAATTAATTATTTGTGTGAATTGTATGTCATATTTGCTCTTTGTATGCAATCTTGAATAGTCAAAATTAACTATTTGTGTGATATAGTATGTCATATTTGCTTTTTGTATGTGCAATTTTTTTTTTAAGAAAAAATATTAGGCTTGTTTCATTAAAATGAAACTATATGTCCAAAAAGTAATAGAAACAGGAGTAGAATTAGAAATTCATGATAGATGTGGTAAAATTAAGAACAATATGTTGTTGGTGGGAATTGAACCCAAGTTTTCCACAACCACAAAGTAATCTTTAATCGTTAAGCTACAAGACATGATATTTTATGAGGGGGGCTAGGCCAGGGGTGGAGCCAAACCTTCAGATTATGAGGGTCAAATGTAAATGGAGATTAATTAATAAACATTTATACTATGAATGAGAGTCAATTTTATAATATTCATAATATTTTGTTCTGTACTATATAGAAAAATACATGTTAATATAAAAATTTATGAAAAATAATAGGAGTCAATTGACCCCCATACCTCATGCATAGCTCCGCAGTTAGGCTATATAAAAAGTTAAAAAAAAAAATTCGATTAAATTTCAATATACATAACTAAAATTTTAAAATCATAGGGTGGCTTAGCACTCGTACGGGTGAATGTAGATCTGCCCCTAGATAGAAACTAATACTTTCACTAGTAGGGTTAAAATGTCTCATTGTTTTCATGCTCCGGTCATGCCTCATATTTTCATTTTTGTTTTTGAAGTCCAAACAGTTGATCTAAACTGCTCATCATGATGTCCATATCAAAATGTGCTTGCTGACCAAACTTTATATACTTTTGGAATTTTTTAATTTTTTTAGATAGGCACAAATCACTAATTCTGGATGTTCTATAATCTTATGAAAAATAGATATTTTTATTCTTTCTAAAAAAACAATACAAAATTTTCAAAAAGTGGATCCGAAATCCATCATTTGTTGTAATAACAAGGGTATTAAATAGTTGGGTGACTTGACTTTCAATTTTTACTATTTTTTTTTTCAAAAAGTATAAAATTGGATCTCTAAGTGCATTTTAATACAGAGATCATATTGAGTTGTTAGATCAACTATTTTGATTTTGAAAATAGAGATAAAGATGTGAGACGTAAATGGGACACAAAAATATAGGGCATTTTAACCCTACTCTACTTTCATATCCCGAATATATATAAATTCAAGAATCCTTTTGTCTCAGCACTCACACACCCACTTCTTGATGGCTCATTCTACTATATTAACTACAACTTAATTTACCAGAAACTTCAACATACCAGGCAAAGGAGCAAAATTGGTAGATGAACCAATCAGTATACCAGTTCTATCCATATGCAAGATGCAAAAAAATAGCTTTGTCAATATCTTTACTAGATTTGATTTAGAGCTACCGCCTATCAAAGACTAACAACCTCTCCTGTTACAATCAGAGTTATGTTGTATTAATTGCCTGTGGTAGGTCAAAAGATATTGCTCCAAAAATATTGAGAAACATGCACATATTAAATCAATTATAACACTATTATTCAAAAATAAAGCTTTTCAAAAGAATCCATCAATCAATCATTAACCTAATTGAAACTGGCTTACTTTGTTTGTTAGCTTGAATTTTATAATCAAAACCAAACCAAACTAATTAAAAGCAAAACCAGACAGTACAACACTCAGCCCAAAAAAAAAAATAATAATAAAGAAGAAGAAGAAGAAGAAGAAAGAAGAAAATTCCCCTCTAGACCTTCTACAAAAGTCTTATTTTCATCCTTTAGACATCTAACATTTGGGAAGATCAGACGGTGGAGGAGGCAACTTCTGATTAGGAAGGCTACCATCTAACACAAGCCATGCCATTTTGAGCCCCCAGCTGGTGTGTACCTCCAAGTGACAATGCATGAACCATACTCCTATATATATATATAAACAAAATTTCATAAAACAATTAATTAAACAGAATTGATTGAAATCATGAAATTAGTAGTAAAAAAATACTAATGTGATTAAGAATTGATCAAGAGATTACCTGGATTATCTGCAAGGAAACGAATTACCACCCACCCACCAGGTGGAACCCCAATTGTATTCCTCTCAATTGGATCCACTAGATTGAACGTGGCTGGATCTTTAGCAGGGTTGTAGTTGCCGATACCTCGTCCAATGACAAAGAAATTGAAACCGTGGAGATGAAACGGGTGGCTTTCGGCACCTAAAATGCTTGTGTCTTGTAACACGAACTCTACACTTGTGTTGAATGGAATCACCAAAACTTTGGTGCCATTGGTTACAAATGTGTTGTTCGGAGGAGTGCCAGTGTAGTTGAATGGCATGAGGGGTATAATTGGAAAATCAGATGCGTACACGCCATTTGACATTCCAGAAAAATGGGATTGGAGGAGGGCCTTTTGGGGAAGAACGAACGATACGTTATTCACGGAAGCAGAAAACTTCGTCCCGTTTGGGCCCTGATTATTTATCAGACAATAATAGTAGTTAAGAAGCAATTTTATATATATTAAAATAAAGTATATGAAGACAGAGATCAATCTTTATTAATTGTTACTAGTTGCGTCTCTCTATCTCTGTTATCTTCTTAGAACAACTAGTTTAACATTCTGAAATATAGTACTTAGATAAAATTTGTGAGAAGATAATTTGATATTTAAAGATAACAAACCTGACAGGTCTGATTCTTTGGACATGGATTTGCTCCTAGCCCAACAGTAAAGAAGAATTGTCGGTCAACCATTTGTGGAACATTTGCTGGATACTGAGCATTCGCCAAACTCCTTAGCTTATTTGTGAAATTGGTTGCAAAAGAAGTGTCATTCATTGCAGGCAATGTGGGTTTAAATAACGGTAAGTTTTTATTAAAGCTAGATGAAGAAAAACTATTTGGGTTCTCATATTCAAGAATTCCTGCTACGGTTGTGTTGTCAAAAGTTCCTTGGCCGGTGGCATATGGCCTTGCCTTCATGAAGAAGTTTGCACCAGGATATTGTGCATGAGTAGTTAGTAGAACATTTGTGGTTTGGCCAGGGGTTATCAGCATTGTTTTTGTAGTGAATGGCTTCACGTAAATAGCATCAACTTCTACAATTGTGAGCGAATGGTTGGCTATGGAGAAAAAGAGCTCATCATTGAGTGCGGCGTTGATAATGCGGAGGAGGTATGTTTTGCCAGGTTTTACCTTAAGCTTAAATGTATCTGCAACAATTTAAGTACAACAACTGATGTCAGAAATCAGGATTATATAGCAACAAGAACATACCAATGCATCTTGTTCAAAATTAATCAGTTATAATCTGAATTAGTGGAAAGAATAGTTCATGATTTGTCACTAATTTTAATTCCATATATGTTATTATTATCTTCTCTTACCTTTTGCTGAGCAGTTGTACAGCAAACCAGGAAGGCCGTTAATGGTGTACGCATCAGAAACATTTGGACCTCCGCCTGTTTGCAAAGCTTGACTGATGACGGCTTCTGGATCAGCTGTCCACCATTCCCCTAGCAAATTTAAAACGAAGAAAAAACAACTTTGTCAAATCATGATACATGGAAGGCCAATACTGACATACCTCGAAACACAAGAATATTAATCAGACATACCAAAGATGACAGGAATTTCCCTGTATGGTTTTGCAAATGGATAAGGGACACCAAGTTTTGGAAGGATGACAATAGGACCATGGACAGTGGCACGTAGCCATGAAATGTGTGCATGCCACCATAGAGTACCTCTCTGACCTACTGTTGTGAAGTTGTAAACATAGCTCTGGCCAGATTGAATTGGGCATTGGGTTATGTAGGCTGGTCCATCAGCCCATCCACTAAACAACTGTCTGACACCATGCCTGTATATATTTTTCCATGCAAACAATAGTTATAACTTATAACTTATAATTGATCTACATATATAGTAAGATGTTGTTCTATAGTAATTTGTTACATTTTATAAAAAATTTATTAGTGGGTTAATTGATTATACCTCTAATTATATAATTTTAAATTTCTGCACGGTAAGTTATATAATTAACTGGACCATCATTGTTATCACAGTTAGCCAACTAATCAACAACAAACAACAATGCTTCAATTTGCAAGAGATTTAACTTTATATAACTAAACATGCATATTTAATTACACATCAAAGAGAAAGCTGACCTACCAATGCAAAGAGATGTTGTACGGAACATGGTTAACCACCCGGACTACCACTCGATCACCTTCTCTTGCTATGATCTTAGGTCCCGGAAACTGGCCGTTTACCGTCACGATGCTCTTTGTTTGGCACAGTCTTGTTATGTTTTTCATTTGTATCTGCCATGTTTGCGTAAGCATGTATGAAATATGAACAAGTTAGTATATATATAATATAAAAGATCTAATCATTAAAGAAGAAACTAACATTAATACTATATAACCATATAAATATATATTCATGAACGTACATCAAACTGGTAGTGCCTTGTAATGCTAGTTTGCTGAGAAGCAGTCATGATAGGGAATTGGAGTGCAATGCATGAGAGGACTATAAGCAAAGGTAATAAAGCTGATGAGGCAGCCATGATTTTAAGAGAGACAAGAAAGAAGGCTACCTATATTGCACTAGTTTGATGCATGGTATGGTGGCTTGAGAAGTATATATATATTAATAGGGATAATATTTTTAATATGGAGATTGATGCATATGTTTGGTGGAATGAAGATGAACATAGTTACATCAAGAGCTAGGTAGAGCTGGCCTTAGATAGCTTAGAGTGTAGCTAAAGTCAACCCCAAAGTATTTTGACCATTACTTTATGTAATTAATTAAATTTTTGTGGGGTTCAGGTCCAATCCAGGACAGAACCATTAAGCCTAATTTGGGTCAATGTTTTTTCTTTGACTTGATTCTGGGTATGTCTATATATTATATGTTATGAGTAGAACTAGGGTGTTCTTACATTCATCAAGCCTCTTGAACTCAAGTCTAAAACTCATCAAATTAGTTTTAAATGATGAATTTGAACCGTTAAAATCTGCCTACCTTACGAGTGATACGTCTACATTAAAAAAAAATTGTAAAATTAATTTTGCATAGAATTAAGTGGTCAAATTTTTTTTAAAAAAATGAATACATGCATTAAAATTAATTTATTAACCTTCTAATTTTGACCACTTGACTTTATACTAATTAATTCGAATGTTTGAAATTTTCTCATGTAGACACATCACTTGTAAGGTAAGCAGATTTCAACGGTTCAAATTCGTCATTTGAAGTCGATTCAATGAGTTTTAGACTTGAGTTCACCACGAGACTTGGCGAACTTAAGAACACCCTAGTTCTACTCGTTATGTTATATTGTAAACAAAAGGAATATATAACATATTATTGCATAATGCTAATTCGACATAGCAATATAACTAGCATTTATTTTCTTTACTTTAGGATCAATCGAATAATGCTAGCAGACACACAGAATTTCACTTTCTTAAATAGGTTCCAGCTATTTTTCTTAAATATCAAGAAATAGTATATTTTCTTAACCACACGGTTTAGGGTCATTTTCTAATGTTAAAGAGACATTGACAAGCAAAAAGTGAAAAAGGTTTTTTTGGTGATCGACTTACTATTTGTATGATTAAATTGATGGTAGGTTTTCCTAAAAAAAATTGAGGGTAGGTGAAATAGTTGCCTTATGTATACATGTGTGTATAATATGATTTCTTCTTTTCTTTTATTGTTATTAATTCTTCCCTAGCTATGTCTCCAAGTAAGAAAAGGATGCCTGACCCAACTTACTTTTCTTTAAAATTGCCCCCTTATTTGTTTTCCAAACATTTTTTTTTTTTTATCATAGGAAACTTGTTATAACATAATAAAAGATAAGGAAACAATTTCGGTCGTGTTAATCAGTATACTAATTAAAGTAAACGATTTATAAAATGTTTTTTTCTAATAACAAAAATTTTAATTTGTATATCACAATAAATCTGTTGGATATGATATATACTATTTTTCTCTATATGGATATACAAATTTATCACTTATCAATTTTGTTTTTATATGATTGAAAAAACAACGTTCATAATTTATTCATATCAATGTATTTTTTGCAAGCTCTTAATATCAATCAAAACAAAGTCGAAATGTCATAACTCTTTATATGTGCATAGAGAAATGATTTAGATTAAATCTAACATTTTTATTTTGATATTTGATATTTGAATTTTGAATTTTGAATTATTAATGTTTAAAAAAATAGAAAGAGAAACAAAAAATAAAGACATTTGGTGATACTCAAAACCTTGATTTCAAATTAAATATAAAATGTTACTTATAGGTAAAGATATGAAGTCGAAGGATCACATGCTCGAATTTGTATCATGTCGAAACATATCTGGTTAAACTTAAATTCAAAACATTGTCGAATTTTGAGTCATATTGACTTGGATTTGATTTTGTTTCATTCAGATTGACGTGGATATTCATTTTGAATTTTAGGTCGTCTTAAATAGATTTCGAATTGTCCTATTTTGGATGTCTTTTTTGTCTCAATCATTTCGGGTCGGATTGGGTCCTGACAAATGTGACGGTTTTAATTATATTATTAAATCGGGTCGGGTTCAAGTTAGGATGGTTTTGGATTCTTCCGGTCTATTCAATTTTTTATTATATGTATATATATAGAGAGAGAGTGGGGTTAAAATGCACTCTCCATTTTGTGCTTTAAATGTGCACTCTCCTCTCATTTCTTCATTTTTAAAATTCAAATAGTTGATTTGAATCTACCAACATGTTCTACATATTAAAATGTGCTTGGAGACCAAATTTTATATTTTTTGGAAATTTTTTACTATTTTTTCAGAATTTTTGAAAATCATCACTGTGCTGAATTTTTTATTATTGTTTAGTTTAATAAAAAATTCTGAAAAAATAGTAAAAAATTTCCAAAAAATGTAAAATTTGGTCTCCAAGCACATTTTAATATGTAGAACACATTGGTAGATTCAAATCAACTATTTGAATTTTAAAAATGAAGAAACGAGGGGAGGGTGCACGTTTGGAGCACAAAAAGGAGGGTGCATTTTAACCCCACTCATATATATATATATATATATATATATATATATATATATAAAAGAGAGAGTGTGTGACTAATGTGCATTCGAATGTATATGGGCCGAAATACATACGGTTCAAATTAGACTTTTCAAAATCTAAATGGTCGATTCGAACCGTTCATCTTGTTCTCCATATTAATATGTGCTTGGAGACCAAATTTTACATTTTTTGGAATTTTTTTACTATTTATTAAGTATTTTACAAAATTAATGTTTTTTCAGAAAATTATAGACCATCAAAAATAATGATTTTCAAAAATTCTAAAAAAATAGTAAAAAATTTCCAAAAAAATATAACATTTGGTCTCCAAGCACAATTTAATATGGATATCAACTTGAACGGTTTAGATCGATGTTTTGAACTTTAAAACTAGATATATGAGCGCAAATTAAAATACCTACTTTAATTTACAAAGCATGGTAGTCTTACTATATATATATATATATATATATATATATATATAGAGGGATCAAATGACACCATTTTTTGGTGACATCGGATGACACCGTCCATTTTCAAAGTCCAAATAGTCGATCCAAACCGTTCAACTTGATGAATATGTTAAAATGTGCTTGCAGATCAAATTTTACATTTTTCTGAATTTTTTTTGGGTTTATTTAGAGGGGTTCAAAAATTCAACGGTTTGAATATAGCGATTTTGTTAAATACTTAATAAATAGTAAAAAAATTCAGAAAAATATAAAATTTGATTTCCAAGTTACTCTTATATTCATCATATTGAACGGTTTGGATCGACTATTTGGATTTTGAAATTTCGAAAATGGAGATTGTCACACAATGTCACCAAAAAAGTGGTGTAATCCGATCCCTCCTCATATATATATAAATAGATAGATAGATAAATAGAGAGAGAGTTGGGCTACGGTGCTTTGCCAAGTAAAATGAGTATTTTACTTCACACTAATATTTTGTAATTTTAAAGTTCAAAATATCGATCCAAACTATTTAAGTTGATATTCATATTAAATTGTGCTTTGAGACCAAATTTTACATTTTTTGAAAAAAATTTACTATTTACTTAGAATTTTTGAAAATCATTGTTTTTTATGGTCCAATTTTTTTTTAAAATTGTGATT
Source organism: Carex pumila (assembly GCA_033356055.1). Lineage (NCBI taxonomy): Eukaryota > Viridiplantae > Streptophyta > Magnoliopsida > Poales > Cyperaceae > Carex > Carex pumila. The sequence continues at coordinate 1,997 of JARJHM010000117.1, read as the reverse complement.
TTCAAAAATTCTAAAAAATAGTATTTCTTTTTTTCAAAAAAATGTAAAATTTAGTCTCCAAGCACAATTTAATATGGATATCAACTTGAACGGTAACTTTGGAATTGAAGATATAGACGTGAAGTAAAACGCTCGCTTTACTTTGCGAAGTGCCGTAGTCCAACTCTTATTAATAAGTTAAAAATTTTGTCATATCATTCTTAATTAAATTATAACAGGGACTACTCTTATTAATTATAATATGGACTACTCTTATTAATAAGTTGAAAATTTTGTCATATAATTCTTGATTAAATTATAATATGCACCATCAAATGGACATATTCAAGGATAACACATATTATAACATATACATTGAATTACAAAATATTCTATGTCATATTGTTATGTACCAACCAATGATGGAAAACATTTCAAAAGAAATATTATAACAATCTACCATGTAGCTGTAGCTTTGTAGGTTGATGTTATTTTCCAACAAGCACGTTAGGTTAAATAAAAGGCACTTTTTAGATTCAAAAGTTCTATGACGTAAATTCAAATTAAACTAATTGAAACTTGTGAATGTGAAGAATAAAATTAAAAGTAGATCATTCTTTTGTGTATAGATAGCTATCAAACTAGCTACCGATGACAACTGGCATGACATCATTAGTTGAGCATGCTTTATGGATTTTTAAATGCTTTCTGTTCTTAGTAGAGCTCTGTTGATTGCATGCATGCAAAGAATCATCCCATGAAGTTCAATATATTAATAAATAGGGATCGACTAATAGTCCCCCTACTTCAGTTCTCTAAATGTCCTCCTAACTAACTAATGGATAAAGTATAATAAAAACCACTAATTATATGAAAAGCTACTAACTACTTTGGAGACCACTTATATTTGAAAAAATTAACAACCGGCACGTGTATGTATAGATACTTATACGCGCAAGTATTACCATATAATATATTAAGTATTCATAGCTAAGACATTAAACATTAAAAAAAAAACTGGACATCAATTTTCTTTTACATATTCATTTTTACACATTTTTAGAAGTGAGTTTTTTTTGTCTATTTAATCTCGTCAATATTTCTAACAATATGTGAGGAATTTTACAAATCTAAAACTACGAACATCTTCTACGTAATTTTCTCTTTCAAATGAGATCCATGATGAAGTACTTTCGGGTCATTTGTCATTCAAGTATTCATAACTTGGTGTGCAAGTATTCATACCTTGTCAAGTATTCTTCTCTAAAATGCCGAGTATATACTTACTCAATAAAGTGTGAATATTTATGTTGTAAATTATTTTTGAGAAATCTACATAAATGTCTTTGGCATTAACTACTTGGGGGATCATTACCGATAGTTTTTGTAAAAATATTAATATCTAAAATTTCAAGTATTCACACTTACGTATTGAAGTGTGAACTACTATGGTGTAAAGTAACTTAAATCAGTTAATCAGTTAATTTATTTGGTACTTGAATGTATTGATAGGTACTGAATAAAGTATTCATACTTATAAGCGAAGTATGAATTATTTATATATGACATTTGTATTTCTAAAAAAAAATATAACATATCAAGTATTCATACTTATACATTGAAGTGTGAATTGTTATGTTGTAAAGTAATTTAAATCAATTAATTTGCTTGGTGCTTGAACATATTAATAGGTACCGAGAAAAATATTCATACTAGTAACTAAAGTATGAATTGTTATATTGTAAAGTATTTTAATTTAATATTTTTTAAATTAACAATATTCAAACAATTCATCTATGAAATGGTAAGTACCAATAATTAAGACAACAAGTATTCATATCTACTTGATCAAATTTTGTTGTTACTGTAATGCATATGTTTTATCAATTTTTAAGACAGTATGTATTCATATCTACTTAGTCAAATTTCAGTGTTACTGTGATGCATATGTTTTACCAATAGTTGAGACATGATTCATATCCACTCATTTGTGTTATTATTTCTTTTCATACACACTT